>OX438650.1:18136507-18571846 GCA_949316285.1 Eupithecia subumbrata | reverse complement strand
CATCAGGGGAGGCCTGTGTCCGGTAGTGGACTTATATAGTTTGATGATGATTATGATGGACGTATTTTTAGGATTTAGTATTTTCTGTTCATAAAAAACACATAAAATATTTATTTAGCAGCATCCACTAGCTATACTCTATCCATCGAGCTTGTAGAATTTTCAATAACAAAGCCACTGACAGTTCAATCAGCTGATGCAGGGGTGAAAAACATTTTTAATAATGTGGTTGGCTCTGGCCTGCGGCTTCGTTTGCGTATTTAGGATATACATAATTTAGGTCTTATTTGATTTCTAACTGACGCAATGAAAGAAATAATTATAAACCTATGACATACCTAACTAAAATAGAACAAATTAGTACATAACCTACCAAGCTATACTCATATGGCGGCTATTTTGAGCTTTGATAGATATCTCTGGGTAGTGATATTTAATGTGAATAATAGTTGGCATAAGTAAATAAGGTAGTCTTGTGAAATCAGTACTACTTTTTATTGTTACCTATCCTTAAAAAGGAAATACAAGGTAAAGGAGATGAAATAAGACTATAAATGCAAATTATAGGAATAATTTATTGTTGCATCATTAGTTAATTTAGTTATCATCATTTTATGTCTTTACTCTTTAGTATACATGTGTCTCTCTTCTGGGACATTATCATTAGTTAATTTAATTATCATCATTTTATATTTTCAATCTTTAGTATACATGTGTCTCTCTTCTGGGACATTATTGATAGACAACAATCAATTATCATCATCACTGTCAGAATCTGAGCTACTTGATGTATCTCCGGACACCTGGATGATAAATTGATCAATTACATTATCTGTAATACCATCCAGTTCCCTCATTTTTTTCTCTTCTTGTATAACATGGTCTATGCATTTTTGCCATGCTGCAGGTGTTATCAAATTCATAGATTCTTCTAATAAAATCTTCAATTCATGCATTTTAAATGTTTTATTTTTATCTGCAACATGGCCTTTGACTTGCCCCCATATCATTTCTATTGGGTTTAATTCACAGTGATAGGGGGGCAATCGCAAGACTTCAATATTTTTTTCTTTTGCGAATGTGTCAGTGGCATAGGCCATGTAATTATGTTTTATTGGTTTTATCAAATCGATAAGCTCCCTTTTTATCATAGTGTCCTGGAACGAGATACCCTTGCTATTTAACCAATCTTGGATGTCAGCTTTTTTCCATTGCATGTTTGGTACTCGTTCCAGGCGACGAGAGTGATAGGGAGCATTGTCCATTACTATAACTGATTCTGGCTCAATTAAATCTATAATTTTTTTGAACCACTTTTCAAATACTTCTGCGTTCATTTCTTTGTGATAATCTCCATCACCACTTTTGCTTTCGAATATTAATTTTCCACCATTCAAAAATCCATCTTCGTTTCCTAGAAAAAAAAACAAATATTAAACTTTAAACAGTTGATTTGATGTTATTGACATAAGTTTTGATACATTTAACTGAAAGCTGCATAATTGTCCGATTATCTATTGGTGAAAACCGACCTTATTGCATCACCACCCATAAAAATATCAATGATATTACAAGATGCAATAATAATACTCAATCTATACATATTCATACTTGACCATGGTGCTACTTCTTTGATATGTTGATGCTATTGTTTAAATAAATTATCCTGATTCATGAAAATACAACAGATAACATACCAATATGTACTATTATTAGGCGTTTTCCTTTTCCAGAAGGCCCTTTGAGTCCTGTAGAAAGGCCTTCCAGGTGTGCCTGCCTTGTTGACTGAATTGTCATGTCTTGCCACACCTTCGTTTTCGTATGACCTACAAAAACAAGAAACAATGTTAACATAACATACAAAAGTTCAGTTCAGTTCAGTTTAACGACTACATGTTTGATATTTAATATAATTATTTACTAAAAAGGATAATAAACAAAGAGTAAATTACCTTCGTTTAACCATGTTTCATCTGTATAATATATATTGCGCCCTTCTTCTCTCATTTTGGCAATTTTTAGCAAATAATTGCGCCTCCACCTTACTATTTCATGTTTTTCAATGAGACTGCTGTTACGTGATCTTTTCAGTTGTTTTATTTTTAGCTTTGCTAAAAGCTTTGCAAATGTACTCCTTGAAATTTGGTAGGTCATCATCTTCGTTAACCGAATTTAACACTTTGTTTAGTGTGGGGATTTCATTTCTGAAGAAGAATTCATGCACTTTTCTTCGTATGGCACTTAGTTCAAAGTCCAAGAGTTTGTCAATTTTGGCTACTCTTGGAGGTAGAGGTGCTGGTGACTGAACGCGATGCTCAGTAGAATAGCCTTTCAGGACTTTCCACACCGTACTGACGCCAACTCCAGCGGTATCGGCAGTCCTTTTCACCATCTCCTGCTTATAGGGAAATTGGTCTCGAGGCCAAGTTTCTTCCACCAGTTTATAAATATTAATAATCGTGAGCTTCTCTGCAGAACTGAGAGGCGTTTTCTTTTGACGCTTCTTCTTGGGCGAAGCAAAGAGCTTCAACGAACTCGGGCCAGGTTCATTGCTCATTGTATCAAAATAACAAACGTAACAAACAACAAAAACTCAACAGTAACACTCAACAATAACAAAAACTCAAGAAACAACGATAAACTCAACGAAAACAACGTAACGTAAGCAGAGAGCACAAAAGGAGAGAATTACTTGAACTAACCACAACAAAGCAAGAAAGTCAAGTGAGGAAATAAAATGGTGATCGTGGGTAGTGTTACCCACTCTGTCAGAAAAACGGGGAAAATAAAGTTATGTTATCATTCGTTCATTCATTCAAATTTTATTGTAATAATTCTGTAGATTTGTAGGTATTAGCACAGCCAACTTATGCATACAGTTGTTCGACGAAGCCATTTAGACAGGGCAATCGTGCGGGGGGCAAGGGGCGAGGCATTTGAAAAATCACCAAAAATAAAATCATAATGTTTTATTTATGATGATGTTTCCTTATAATAAATAATTAAAAGTTTTCATTTAACACTAGCATTGTGCTAGCATGGTGACAACCCTGGCCTGATTACCTGGTCGCGTCACTTGTCGGCAGGTTCCGCGATATCAAAGGCCTACTGTATATTATTATTTATACTGTGGCATTAGTATCTAGGTAAAGTATATGACACAATGGTGCCCAAGCAGGGTGCAGTGACAGCAGTGGCTACATTATTATCCGCATACTTTTACACACATAATTTTACGTATGTAGATTTACATATTTTTGTAATTTTACACTGGTTTTGCTGAAAATTCTCAAGTCTCACCCTTCGGTCTTGAAGAAAGCATTGTTCAAATCATTGTTAAATAAAAAAAAACATAATCCAAGAAATAATCTTGTAAATGTAAAATGAAACGATTTTTACTGGTAGAGTTCAATTCATAAATCAATAGTGTGGAAGATTTAGATTAGCTAGATTATTATTTGTCAATGAGGTTCCATTGGAAGGAAGGCGTTTCAGGCCCAGGCCCATTAGTAAATAGACGTTCTTAATTTTATGTACTTACATTGACCATATTTTCTAAGCATCATTGATTTCTTAGATTCTTCCTGGGTCTATGATAATATTTAGATCTTTTTGTTTAGCTATTTTAAGGATTTCAATTATATTTACATATTATTTTATATTTAATAATAAAAATCTAAAAGTACTTCATATTTTTTCTCTCATTGCAACAATTTACTGAAGAACAATTTACTCAGGATTCAGATTAAAAATAAAATTAAAAAAAAATGCAGTAAACAAGGTTAAAAGACCATCACAGGTTGTAGACGATCTCGATTTTTTTTATATTTACCTTTTCTTTACAAATAGGTCACTTAGATTTTTTTAAATTTCTTGTGATAAATACCCTGACTTGGCCTGTCACTTGTTTCCGTCTTGACGTGGAGTTTTGGGACATCGTGTTTACAAGCCACGATGCTTTAAACTGCACGACTATCTATCGTCACTAAAAAAATGGGAACACACCCTAAAGCGCCCTAAAACTACACTCAATAGGGTAGCTAAGACCAGCTGGCAGCACTCGCTCAGTGTTGAGTTTACGTTCCATTCGTTCTTCAATAATCCGGCTAAAAATAAAATACTGCTCTGTATAGGAAATAAGTATGGTCATAGTGCTATCCTAAATTGGGTAGCATAGTTCAAAAGATACCAATTGTTTGCATCCCATGACGTCAAAACTAAGATTCGTTAGGGTTGGCACTTTAACAAAAGATAAAAATATCTGGTCATTTGAATCTTCGTTTTTGACCAAATAATGACGATTTGTAAATTGCTACAACTAGATATTGCATAGATATGAAGTAAAGATTGAAAAAAGTAACAAATCTAACGGAATCTATGGGTGAAATCATTGGAATTACGTTAGGCCTGTGTCATTTCATGGTGATAACCCTAAAAATCAGCTGATTACGTTTGTTTACGAAAAATCTACAAGCTCGATGGATAAAGTATAGAGAACCTTATCTCCTCTTCATCATGTTCTGTTGCTTTATACCGTTCCTTCAAATTGGCCACACAACTATTATCATTAAAATGTAATCGTTTGATGATTTATTTATAAAAACACCAGCTTATGTTAAATTTTTCATCTGAAGGAATTTAGCTTTTAACCAATGTTCCTGCAAGACCCTTTTGTTAGGCTTTGTTTTTGGTAAGCAGTGGATGTGAAGTGGAATTAGTTATTTTTCCGACCCGACATAATATGCAGCCGTAGCATCTCAAGGAGAGACGAGTAGCTGAAGACAGAGTCAAATGGGCATCACTGGCGGAGGCCTTCACCCATTTTGGGGTTCCGGTAGATTAAATAAAAAATTAAGTCACTATAAATAACATAGGATACACATAAAATTAAATTAAGTACGATACAAATAGATAACATAGAATAAACTTAATAAAACTAACACATGCCTAGATTTTTAAGAAATGTTAATTTACTGGAAATAAAAGGCTTTTTTATCTAATTCTTAATTAATCATCTCAAGGTACAGAAGTAATTCCGCCAGACTCGGCGACATTGTAAAGCCTAGCATTAGGGAGGAGCAAACTAACTCCAATTCCGTCGTAATGAAATAAGGAGAGAAGATTTAATTAGTCGGAAAGTGGGCCACCCAGTGATTACCGGCCCGTGGCCCACATCGCAGGGTGCTTATTAAGCTGTAACTACCTGGCTTTAGTACGCTTATACGACGGCTTTCCTCACACACACTGCTGTGCTTAGGGGCGCTCCAGGTGTCGCGGACAGAGAGATCATATCAAAAGGCTACTGAGCCTTCTAATATGAGAGTTAGGGAATAGTAGAGTACACACTTGTGCGCTGTAATATGTCCTGCAAAGATAGCTAGTATCTGTTGAGATTGACACTGCTTGCCTGTAAACGAAATTTAACAAGGAAGACATTATGTAGCTTAAAACGGAAGGTGTGCATTTATTTGCCGTAGGAGCGCAAGGCACACTTGGAAATGTCAGTTTAAATATAAATGGGTTACAATATGTGGTGCTTAGGTTATAATTCAAAGCCATAAAACAGACAATACAGAAAAATACCAAGGAATGGACGTAGGTATTAGCTTACCTTAGTTTAGATCCGATCATCTTATAAACTGTGTCTTGAAGTATAATCGGATCCCGGGAGTTTATGTGACTTACTAATACTGAAGTTCGAAATTGGGGTCAAGAATAGAGGCCCGGATTGTGCCCGGAATCTCTGTGGGCACCCTGATTATTATTAGATGCTTCAGTGAAATTTTGGTGGTATGGTTTCGTTCCAGTCTACCCAGGGGTATAGACCCGGTGGTGTGGCGGGACCTTGGTGCTAAAATCTTACAGGACGGGAATAGCGCGTCTAATTGACGCCAAAGCATAAAATTTTTAAGAAAGACTCATAATCTCGAACACCTACACGCTACAGACCTATAAGAGGTAATAAATAATAGGCCGTTGCTTGTGTCAGATGATCTAGCTCGGCTGCATCGCAACTGCACTAGCGTTCGTGACTGTAAGACTGATACGAGAAACCTCTAGCATAAAACATAAATAAGCCTGTAGCTACATCCCTAGCACCCACACACCCACCTGTGGTGCACGCACACACGCGCACGCGCACGTGCGCTCGAGTCTAGATGCTAGATAGACGGCCACGCTCCCGGCGTGACTGGACTTAATGAGGGACGTGCTCGGTTGATTGCTACCACCACCGGAAGTTTGGAGTGGACACTCTGTTTTGACTCTTTAGGGGGATGAAATGAAATGAAATTTACTGTATGATGAAACTGTGCACGCATCATTTGACAAAAAAGATTTTAAAAGCTAGGTGGAACAACAGTTTATCCATTAATTATGGACGTACAATATTTATATTACAACTAGGTAATTCATTGATTCTAAAATTTTATAATATCATCTTCTGCGATAAAAAATTCAGTCGAATTACCCAGTTGTTTTAAAATTTAGATAATAAAAATAAATTTAGATAATAAAAATAAATTTAGATCGAGAACTTCTTCCAAATTTTAAGACATATGTATGTAATGTACATCCCACATAATGTCCATACGTGGCGCAGCGGGCGAAGGTCCGCCTGCGACGCAGGAGGTTGCGGGTTCGATACCCGCCTCGGAACAAATTTGTGTACGATCTTCAGAAATTTGTTCCGTTGGTCTGGGTGTTTTCTATGTATAATAAAAAAAAAACTATCTGTGTAGTGTATTGTATTATGTATTATCAGTTATCTAGCACCCATAACACAAGCTCTGCTTAGCTTGGGGCTAGATAATGCTGTGTGAATTGTCCAGCATTATTATATTATTATTATTATTATACATAAGATCTCAACGCGCTCGCGCTCGTTTTACTGTCTCTAAACCTCACTCTTCTATGCAATTAGTTTTCCCATTTTTATCAATAACTACGTTATTTCTACTATACAGTATATTACTAGGTATATTACTCATGGAAATTGTTATTTTATAATGTTCGCAATTAACTGGCACTTACTTTTGCCGTACAGGGGGGCAATGCAGCCAGCGTTTTGGGGACGCTTCCGACTGGTATGGCTATGGATCAGTTGAGCGAACTGTAGGTTGTTTGCAACAGTCTGCAGTTAGCTTAATAGTAATTATACTAGTTCTAATTTGTTTTAATTTTATAATTCTAGTTTTCTTAATTAATAAAGATCAATTATCTTATAACCTACCTGCAACGTTATTGGGCCAGAACATAAAATCGACCGTAAATTAGGTAGACCTAGTGGAAATTTCCTATTTCTGCTATAAGCACTAGAATCACTCACAGCAATAAATAAATAAAATTTCTTTCTGAATATTTTCTTTCTGAATATGTTCATCAACATAAAATACTAGCTAGACAAAAAATAAAATTGTAAAAGTCTGGATGTAATGTTCGTCACTTTTACGATTTTTATGCTTATCTATTTGAATTTTACATAGAATAAGTTATAGACCTCAAATAACATCTAAGCTTCTATTTATCCAGGAAAACCCGTGCGAAGCTGTGGGCAGACGCTTATAAGTAATAAATCTCAGCAAAAGCTTAGCTTACTCTGAGCTGAGCTCCAAGCGAGCGACGCGGCGCGGTCGGGCCGTGCGCGGCGGCGACGTCGGCAGTGGGTCAACTAACAAGGTCACACCATTTCTCCCAGGCGCAGGCGGGCGTCGTCGCTGCGTAGGCGCGGTAGAGTTGCACCCTATACGTCTAACGCAGGAGTGCTCATGTAGGCGCAGAGTAATTACTTGCTAGGGGATAGCAGGGTGAGCGGTTACACTGTTCTGAAACATGATCGTCATTTTGGTTTTTTGATACAACTTTTTTTTTAATATAAATTATTGACGTAGAAAATTACAATGATATAATAAAAATAAATTAGAACTGGATACAATAGGTTTCCATTTGAGACACCTGCTCATCGAGATCTCCGTAAACGGATACAAACCGTTTACGGAGATCTTGACGTTTACCGCGACGGGAATCGCACCCGCAACCTTTAGCTTCTGAGGAGGACCTCCACACACTAATAAAACGGCGTCTGATCTGACGAAAAAGCAACGGAATAAGCACAGATATACAGGGTTACCAGTGAAGTCGACCTAGATCCTTGAAGGGGTTGGTATTTTAAGAAACGTTAATTTTAGGTACTTACATCTGTAACATAACTGCCATAGAATTTTTTTATATATTCCATATAGAAAAAATGCTTTTTTCAAAAATTAATCGTGTACTACGTACCTACGACCCAGTATGTTTATTTACCTAAAATTTTGCCGTTAAAAATAATGAAGCAACATATGTACTACCTACACAAAAATCGTAAAAAAAATTAAACTAGATGCACAAATTACAAAAAGAAGTAGTAATATAGACATAAAATAGGCAATTTTATTAAAAATCTTGAAAGTCCAATATCTCGAAAACGGTTAAGTTTATGGTGTGGTGTTTATTAGTAAAATCAGTCAGGAATGGTGGAAACTACCCAAGTAACACATCAAAGCAGTATAACGGCCGTCTTACAGCATGCCTGTATCGTTTTCGCATTTTGAGTTAGAACTATAGTAGCATTACAAACTGCTATACGGCTACTGTAATGCTTATTTGGGCACAAATTATACGGCTTTAAATCCTAAATAGGTTCACAATAGTTGTATAATTGCATTACAGGCGCATTATATTAGCATTGTTGTGGTCAAAGAAAATATCAATCGCATTAGAGAAGCATTAATGAGGTCAATGTAGTTGCCAATGGCAATACAGTAGCATTATACTAGCAATATTATTGATAATGAAGATATTAATTGCATTACAAAAGCATTAGACTAGCATTCGAGTGTAGTAAGAGAATGATTGAAGCAATTTAAGTGTTCACAGTTAGAACTTAAATAAACCCTACATCTGCAAAAACTACTCTAATACCACGGTACAAATGATATAATTTGTTGTACAATATAATATGGACGGTGACGGTCAAGCAAGACTGAGTGGGTGGCAATTTAAAATAAAAATAGTGTGGAAATTTATAATACTGGTAAGTTTTTGACTCTTTTGGTATTTATGCCTTCAAATATTACTGCGCAATTTAGTTTATTGTAAATGTCTATATAAGTTTCATTGGCAATTTTCACGCGCCTTCGATATTTTATGGTTTTGATATAAAATGTTAGATACAGATATGTGTGAAATAACCTAAAAAATTGTGTAGTCCTAGTAGTGAACGAATTTGGCATAATTAACATAATAGTAATGTTTGGACAGTATAATAACTAAGTTATATGTTTATTATATAGGTTTATGGCTTTTATAAATAGGTCCGAATTATAATATTTTTTGGTTATAAGATATTTACAAAATGGTGTCTGTCTATCGCAATCCGGTGAGCCTATAAACAGGCTAATTAATGCCGCCAGCACCATAAATACTCATACGTGAACAATTATGAAGCCAAAGGCCAGAGAGAAGGCTTTTGATGAACCACTGTAGTGCCATTGCCAATAAAGTAGTTCTGTACGGGTTCACCAGTATACCAGCAGACTTGATGTAGACTGAAATAATGCCATTAAATGAACACAATTTTAGGGATCCTTGAGCAAAACAATATGACCCATTTCAGAATTTTCGTACCACTTGAATCCGTTGATTAGATAGATCCGTGAAAGTAGCTACCTAGTTTCATTCGATTATGTCATTAAGATATTTTTCGCAATTAGTTTATAAAAAGGACCGTTATTTACTTCATTCTCGGTGTAGTGTAGGTAGTTAGGTACAGTAGCCATCAAATGTACACTTTAGGATGGTCGAAAACTTCAGAGTACGCACTAATATCTTTTTAATGGTTGATGCTTTCTAATAATATTGTTTCCTTATTTTCAGGTTTATTGTACCAACCGTACAATGCCATACAAAATAGTACAGACGATAGAGAGAGGGAAAACAATACTAGTTATTGTACCTTCTTTGTGGGAGGAAAATGATAGCTTGTGGTGGCCGCCTAAATAGATACAGTGGAAATTAATTAAAGATGAGCAATCTATATAATTAAATAACGTTTATATATATCAATATATAAACGTTATTTACATACTATATCATTAAATAATTTTTATACTTAAATAACGGTACATTAATGTCAAAACTTAATATTTAAATAATACTTATAATAAACTTAATACTTAAATTGTTATTCTTAATTATTACTCTCAAATCTACGTAAATAAAAAAACTAAAGTACTAAATAATGTTTTTTATTGGTACGTATGCAATAGCGGTATGAAATATATATTTTCATGATGATGCAAACATACTAATTTACATTGTAGGTCTCTAGGATCAAGAACAATATCACTGTCATCTTCACTTTCGTCGGAGCTCTCAGGTCTTATCTCATTTTCAGCATCAAGCGGACAGGAATGAACACGATTTTGTTGAATATATTCACTATTCGCTACAAAAGATTTTGTTTCAAAACACGAGGATTCCGTATCGTATTATATTATTATTATATTATTACGTATGATATTTTTAATATTGACAGGTCCTACTAGATTTTGCGACCTACGGAACCTTCTTTAATATCACTTCAACTCACTTCGCATGAATCGTTTTGTTGTGCATATTAATTAAACGTACAATGAAATCAACTTAATCATTTTATTAGCATAACATTATCGTTATACACAGACAGTTAGGCAACACACATAGTTAAATTAATAATATATTATTATATCATACGTCCACTATAAAAATTGCTGTTGTTTTATGTGCATTATATTCTTTTCTCCAAGACAATTGGTTTTACTAATTCCGGAAAATTAATGTTTAACCAGCTTTACGCATTACAATAACTCACGTGTGTTTGATTGAAGAGCTATTAGCTGTACAACAGAATTCAGTTGGTCTTTAAAAATTCAAGCATTACATTGACTCACGCTTATGCTGTTTATCAATATTAGGCTTTTACTTACCACTTAAAAGTGCTATTACACAACAAAAGGCATTAAAACAGCTCTAAGCTGTATAACAGATTTGCGGTGCATTATAATGGAAAAAGTTTATGCTATTAAGCAGCATTAAGCATTATCCTACGACTTAAAAATGCCATTATAGACCCTAAGGCTCTAAAAACAGCTAAAAGTTGTACAGCTGCGTTGTGGTTTGCTATACTAAAACTAAAGGCTTCACAGAAGCATTTTGATATGCCATTATCCTACCGTTATACGGTTTACAGCATCGTAATGGTTTTCAAATGCCTATATAATGCGTCAAGATACTCGGTGAACTTATATAAGATTTTATACGGACCTTAAGTTCTACATAAGTTTATAATTCGTTTGTTAAAATGCTTTCTGTGTTACTTGGGTACTATGGCTGGAAGAAATTGTTTTTTGCAATAAGCCTATTGTAAGTTATTTTATTACTTAGATAGGTATAAGATATTTATTTATTTTGTATGTACAATAAATTGTTAATCCAATAATTCTACAACCCCCTCAAGGAAATAGGTCGACTTAACCAGTAACCCTGTATAAATTGTGACACCGCCACGCGGGATAGATGTCCACCTTGTTGGAGTAGTCCTTCCATTTACCTATATATTTCATTTATTTTTGGATAATGTAGAATTTCACGATTTTGCACTAATCTAATCATAAATCTATAAACTGAGTGTGCCGTCAGTGCATAGATGTGCCTCGACCCTTAGGGCTTAAAGTAACTCATAACCGTGAAGCCTAGGGTTCCAGTAAGCGTCTAATCTACGAAACAATCTCCGCTTCTGGCTATTCGGAAATTAATTTTCCATGTCCACCATAAACTGCGTTTTATTGTGATAGGGTTCCATTTCCATTTAATTTTGCGAATGCGCGTCGTAAACAAACGCGATTGGGCGCCGTCGCCGCCGTGTCATTTACAGCTGATTCGTGGTTGGTCTATTCTATACCCAGAAACTACTGGTACCTATCATTTTTAGAGACAGAGTGGGAGAGAGAGACACGTTTTGATGAGAAATATATAGCCTAATACTACATAATACTAATAATACTCAGTTGAGCTACCTGTATATTGTATGCAACAGTCTGCAGTTAGCTCAATTGTTTCAATTGTAAATACTAGTTCCAATTAATTTAAAGGTATTATTTGATTGTAATTTTCTTTGTCAATAAAGTATTTCACTTAATACTAACCTATCCAAAAAGGTGGACATCTAGCCCAAATTTGGCGAGTAGAGTCCTTCGCCCCCCCCCCCTGTCTACCGAAAATGTACACCATAATATGATTTTCAGAGGCGAAGATTTATTATCAGAATAATTATAAAGGGATGTTATAGGCCTCCTCGTTTTTAGAGATAGGGAAGACATTGTACGAGTTACCCAAACATTCATAACTAAGCCGATACACTTAAACTTAATTTCTGGGTCAAAAGTTTAATTACCCACGCCCACACGTGGACAGGCAGACATACTTACATGCATTACAATTGGCTTACATCTATGTTCTCATTAGTCAACAATTACAATGCTGAGCGACATACCTCTTGCAATGCTCTGTAGGTGTTCATTTATCTGTTGACATGATGAAGATGATCTCTGTGCTTTAGGGTTAACCCCTGACCTGACACATGAGAATAAATAAGCGTAACTCCTTCCACTCGCAGGCACATGCGCGGAAAATGCCTTATTAGGCCTTACGAGAGTTTAGGACCTCTAAACGAAAGAGATAGAAGTCTGAACTATTCAATCTTCACATGACTTTGGAAATTCAATGATTGCCTTCTTCACCACCGCAGCTTTGTTTAACTACTTGGCAGCACTGCGTGACAACAAAGTACCTACCTACTATAATACCTGTAGATCGTTTGCAACAATCTGCAATTAGGTCAATTTTTCAATTGTAAATACTAGTTCTAATTTATTTCAATTTTTTAATTGTAATTTTCTTTGTGAATAAAGTATTTCCCTTGATAACAAAATAAAATACCGATGTAGGTACCTATCTATTGGTTTGCTAGTTAGTGATAAACCATTATAAAAATGCACCTCGATTGTAAGATGTTTAGTGGAGGGGGTGTGCGTTTTTAGAATGATTTATCTCTACCTACATACCAAATCAATACATGGGTAATTTAACCAACGACTTAAAAAAGAAGAAGGTTCTAGTTCGGCTGTAGGTATGTATATTTTTCCATGAATGTTTAGGTTATAGGTTTCTGGTTTTTATGTATGTTCGTCGATGACTCTGCCAATAGTGGGCCGATTTGTATGGTTCATTCGCTATTGTATAGATAGATGATTTCGAAATGGTCCCAATAAATTTTATTCTCGAGGAATAATATTTGTCCCGACAACTTAAAAACAGCGTAGGTAAATACTAACGAAATTAAATTTTCGGTTTTCAGATTTTTCAATACAATCAAATTATGTTTTGTGTCGACATGCTTCAAATCAACTTCGAGCTCCTTCATATTGAAGTTTTGCGGAATAAATACTAAACTCTCGGAAATACAATTACCTATTATGGGACTAACTCGGGACCATTCTCTATAGGTAGATACTCGTCATTATAAAAAGAACCATCAAAATCGGTCCTCTATTTGCAGATTAGGTAATTAACGGACATACATTAGGTACAATAAATATAAAAAAAAAAAATTACTAACACAGACCTTTTTCTGAAGTAGGTTTAAAACAAATAAGAACTTCAGTAGGTAATACCTAGGTACCTGCCTGCCTACGTTCTCCTCAGCCACTAATGCCACTATGCTACGCAAGTTTACCCAACAATCTAAACCCAACAAATCATAAGCCTAACTCCAAATGTTCGCAGCCAATTCCCACAAATTCAATTACTTACCAAAGCGCGCGGAATCTGTTTGTTTTGCTCTCAAGTTCTCAACGGGCACTTCGCCGAGCCTCCGCCTAGATGTGCATAATCCCCCTCCCCGCCCATGCCCCCCTCTGGAACACTTCCGTGGCACACATTCTCAAATCAACCGGATTCGAACCTACATTTTTCGGCACCCAACTCCATTCCACTTTCAACCTTACTCCAACAATCTAAGATAGGAATGAAGTTGAAGCTTTCGTTGCAAAGAAAATAGCGCCCTATGGAGAAAGTCTGAAGGTCGCATTTAGACGGGAAGGCGAATCGATGAATGAATTTAAAACGGTATGCGCGTGAGTTTAAATTCGGACGATTTTTTAAAGGCTTCTCCGCGTTTTTTGTCGAGGTAATGTATGCTGTATCGGGTAGGTAAGAAGGTGGATATTGCTATGGATGGTTTAGTAGGTGGTCCGGTAGGTATGTCACGCCAAAGTTTGCATACGAACGAGCGTGGATCGTGGGACTTTTCGTGTTGTTTTGTTAATATATCTCTACCATCTTGACTTTTACTATCTCTGGGGCTCGTCATGCTCTATTAATTAGGTACCTACACTTACCTACCTATAGGTAGATCTGGTAGATCTTTAAAATACTTAAACATGTAAATAGAATAGGTACCTACCTTATTTAATAACTCTTAGGTAAATCTATATAATATAAAAATGAATCCCTATTTCCCTTGGTCACGGCATCACGCGTGAACGGCTGGACCAATTTCGCTAATTCTTTTTTTGTTGTTTGTTATTGTCAGGTTCTTAAGTAAGAAAAATTAAGAAAGTTGCGTGGAACATTAGAAACATAAATTCCATCGAGGTACATCAGGGCGAAGCCGCGGGGCGCAGCCAGTGTGAAATAAAAATGTTTTAGCAGAATTTTATTAGAGTAAGAATTCACATTCTAACCTTAAACATTCTAGTATAGGTTAGTTAGATCTTGCCACCAGCTACACAAATATTGCTTCCTTTTAATAAATCCAAGATCTTGTAGCTAATACAAGAAGGTTACCTATAAGTATTTAACAGAAAGAGAAAAAATAAAAAACTTTTTTCTGATTCGTTTTTATTGATCTTAACCAAAACCCAAAAGCAAGAGTGACAACAAGTCTAAATAATTCAAAGTGATCAATATAAATCTCTTAAAAATCAACAACATTATACATTTCTAGTCAAAAATTTATCATAATCTAGATAAAATATGACTCGCTTTTATTTGATTTTGTACTGAAGAATTGTAGGAATAAATCGATCACCACCTTTATTTATGGACACGCGGATTCAGTTAATTTAAAGTAGAAAATAAAAGTATAAATTTATTAATGGATGAAAAAACTGATTTATAAATAAGTATGATAATTAATTTATTATTACCCACTTATTTAATTTGATTATGGGAGGTCAATTTGATTGTAATAACTGCACTGACCAGATTTATAAATGCACCATAAGTGCTTCTGCTACCTAACAGGATGAAGTCATTTACGTTTGCCAATGGTTATCATTGAAAAGCAAATGAGAAGCAGTTTCATGGTGATGATCTGGCTTGGAGTACCTTTGTAAGTAGTCATATTCGCATTTACCTTAATAATAACTAATTTCTCAACTGTTTGTATTATTTTATAAGTAAATTTACTTATCCATATTCTAAAGTAGTTTGGTAGGTATCTTATTTATTACAAAGGTCAGTCGATATAAAAGTAATAAACTCACAAATCCCTTAGCAATTAAAGCACAAATCTATCAAAAACATGTTCAATACTCAGTCGATACTCGCGTATGAATGTCAGTCAATTATAATACTAATTGATAACAATTAACAAATATATACTTAATCTACAACATGTTGTAGAGAATACGATTCTTAAAAATTACTACACTAAATTCCCAATTGGAGCGCCGCGCCATCTATGCGCATCTTTATGAACTACATAAGGAACTAATTCAATTGTACCAACTTTCTAAATCTCCTCTCTCCCGCACACGATGCTCGCTGCAAACCTGCACAAAACATTAACAAAATCTGCTCAATAATTTATCCTCAAAAACGTGTTTAAATGCTAATGATTTAAAGTATATTAACTCTTTTTGAGAATCGTTAATTGACTATTTTTAAATTTTAGAGCAGTAGTTTTTGTTCCAAAGCGGCCCACAGCGGGTCGAGCGGCTCGGCGAGGGCGCCGCTGTCGTACAGCACGGAGGCCGGGGGCTCCCCGAACATCACGTAGTCCCCGGCCGCGGTGACAGAGGGCGGCGCGAGCGCGCGGCGCCGGCCCGAGGCCATGCGGACGCTGCGCATCATGGCGGTGGATTTTATGCGCTCTGGAATGAAATGAATCTTGTTAGAATTTGATTTGTATGGCGAACAGGGCGTCCCACGGCCATGCCACATGGAGGGAAAGTATGTTAAATATTGTAAATAGAAAATTTTTAATTGCATGATAGAAATAATATGATGAATAAATTCATCATGAAAAGATAAATTTTATTTAATTATTTGATTCGGATTGCCATCAGCTTAACTACAACAACAATATTACGACAATTGCTACCTAGCTTGTCGACATTTTAATGAAGCAATAAAATTATCACACTAATAATATAAATGCGAAATTTTGGATAGATGGATGGATAGATGGATGGATGTTTGTTACCTCTTCACGCCAAAACTACTGAACGGATCGGGTTGAAATTTTGCATACATGTAATTCGAATCCTGGAATCAAACATAGGCTAGTTTTCATCGCATAAATCACTTCCCATGGGATAGAAATCACCTATACACGTTTCTATAGAAACAACGCGTGTGAAGCAGCGGGCATAAACTAGTACTAAATAAAATTAAGAAAAAAAACATAAAAATTAAGTGTAAAACTACACCATGTGCTAAAGAAGTTAAGAGTCGTACATCGCCCTGCCCTGTGAATGCTGGTATTGAAAGGGTCAATGCTCAGCGTCCTGCTGAAATCATTGACTGTTCTACTCGCTCGCACTACAAATGAATTTCGTCTATAATTAATTCCAACATGTTGGACATGTAGTAGGGGGTTGTGAGTGTAAATAAATCAACAAGGAGCGAAATTGTTAAGAGTGAGAATACAAATTCTCACTCCTTGTTGATTTCTAATAATGTTTTCATGGTCAATTCATTCATCTTAGGTATTATTTCTATCATGCACTTTTAATAGGGAAATGTTAAGTATTTGTCAAGTACTTTAAATGACAAAATCAGTTGTTAGGAGCACGGCAAAGTAAAAGGAAAGGCTGAGTACGTACCTTCTCCTGAAATTATGAATGTGAAATTTCATGGTCTTCCTTTTATTTAAGATTATTTGGAAAAAAATATGCTTACGCTTGAGCCTTTTGATCGGTATCGTAAAATTACGGGTGCTTTTTTTACAATTTCGCAGGTTCGATTCCGATTTGAGACAGGCAATTATTAGAAATCTTTGAATGCAGTTAAATTTTTTTTCAAAATCAAAATAAACTCTTCTTTCAGTAAAATGTTCTACCTACAATATTTAAGATACTTTTCATCCATGAGGCATAACCGTGGGACGCCCTATATACCAGTGGCACATAATATTATGTCTGTCCATTGTGAGAATCAAACCATAATTCTCTTGTAAAGAAGGAAATTTCCGAAATAAAAAATTCCGAATAAGAAACACTAAGTTCTTTTCAGAAGACCTTAGGTACCTATACCTACTAGCTACCAGCCCTGACAAATAAACTGGGCGCCGGCGAATAGTCGTTACATAGAATAAAGAACTTAGTATGTCCCTTTTTAAAATTATTTTATGAAAGCTAAAACTGTTACTGCCTTGCGCTTGCGCCTGGAACTAAGCATTCTACAGGTGCTGAATCTATCTGTGTATTTTGTCGCTCATCCGTGATCGCTTCTGCGCCAGTCGGGCATGGGCTTTCTTTTCGTTCTACAATGCTATGCATTCTGATTAGCTTTGTGTTAATGAATTAGTATATATTTGTTGATAGAGTGTTAGATACCTTCGTTGGTGGAGAGCGGGCAGTACTTGATGGTGTGCGCCTGGTCCCCCGAGGCGCCGCAGCGCTGGCAGGTGAAGGCGCGCAGCACGGGGCACGCCACGCGCCCGCCCGCGTCCTTCAGCACGTGCCCGCGGTAGAACGACTCGCGCTCGCCGTTGTTCTTGCAGAACCGACACTCCTGGGAAACACCAAGCCTATTGTCAACTGGGTCGACGACAAAGTGGACACACCTGGATGCCAAGCAAGAGACACAGGTCAGAGGCTGGCAACAATTGACGTAGTTCTATACCCAGCAGTGGGACATGCATAAGGACTGTAATCATCAGTTGAACATGATTTATGAGAATGCACATGATGATGAAAGATGGACATTGACAGTTAAGTAGCGGGAGCCTGCCTACCCTGGATAGTCACGTAGATAGTCACGTAGGACACACGGCGATGCCGAGACAGATCCAAGTGACGAAGGCGTGCTGTGTGCGATTCCCCCAACCTACCTTGAAAAGCACGCCAGCCTCCCTTTGCCCTGTCTCTTGTGCTTGTGTTGATTATCATTATGGCATCAATAACTCTTTTGTTGTGTCCCATCCGGGCTCATGTTGAAGCCTTTTATTAAGACATATACTGTATGCAACTACAACACGAATACAGTGAATTTTTAAACGTTGTAATGGTGTAAGTGCCACCTACGTGGAAGATCGACCTCGACCGTTTCTCCAGCTGCAGCTGTCTCAGCAGTGCGTTGAGCACCGCGGGGGGCAGCGAGGCCAGCACGCGCGCCTGCTCCGCCGACAGCGCGGGGGCGGCGGGGGCAGCGGGCGGCGGCGGCGGGGCAGCACTGCGGGGAGGCATCGGGAGGGGGGTGAAGGCGGGGACCTCTGGAATAATGAAAGACTGACATTATTGAACTGTTCACGTGGATGAGAGGTTGTGGTAGGGGTTGTGCTTGTGATGCAACAACCTCGGATGGCAATTTGACAGGTAAACGCAATTCAGCGGCTTTGTGGTGCTCTGGCTGAAGGGTGAATCCTATCCGAGACGAGAGGGTTGCGTTGCGGGCTCCATAAATGCTAGCTAGTCACTACGAGATAGGTCAGAGTGACTCTGTGCCAGATGGCACAGAGATCGGCATCTCACCTGGCCACAGGTATCTACTACCTGTGGCCAGGTGAGATACCGAACTGCGAAAGTCTGAAGAAGTGCTTTAAGATCGTTTCTAAAGATGCTGGATGCAGCGAACAGAAGACGGGGCATAAGGCGCTCATTAGAACGGCTTATTTCCAGCATTGGACCAACGTTGATGATATTAATGATGAAGACTTGTCTGTTGGCATTGGCAACAGTCGCACCACAAGTGCACTCGTGTAGTTTATATTACATCTCACCACCGAACACCGGCATGGAGGTCGCAAATTGCTTGGCCACGGCGTCGCGCGTCGTCTCTGTCAACTAGTGCACAGCGTGGCGACGATGCAGATGATGCCGAGAGACTCACCGTCGAACACCGGCGTGGAGGTCGCGAAGTCGTTGGTCTTGGCGCGCGGCAGAGGCGGCGCGGGGCTGCGCTCGGGCGCCGGCCACGACTTCTGGCGGAGGTAGGCGCTGTGCGGACCCATGCCGGACACCAGCACGTCTGCTAATATTACACCGAGCGGTCAGACAAACTACACGGAACAACTTTAAAAGTTAGAGGTCGAGGCGCTTAGGTACCAAAAAACAAAATCCCAATAGATGGCGCAGGTTTCCATGGACGCTTTGGACGGCATAGATGACAATTTTGACATGACATGACACTGTCATGTAAAACGAAAATCAACTGCTTTGCTCCGCCGCCGTCAACGCGTTTAGGAATTTTCTTCATAGATTAAATAATACCATTGGCTTCTTATTTTAATATTTTCTTTGAATGAATGAAAGTATGCAATATTTCAGACTCGCTTCTTTTCAAAAATAGCGATGCGAATCTATCGAGCTGACAGATTACGTTTATGAAAATTTTATTATTTCATTAAAGCAAAGAAAATAAATCTGTGGACGAAATAACGTTTATGCACGATCAATGCCATTTGAATTAATTTGGCAGAAACACCGCCCGCGCCCGCGCCCGCGCTCACAGCGCCCTCTTCGCAGTCTGATCGAACTATTATTATTTAAGAAAACGTCTTTAGTTCACGATTATGGCTGGTTTGATTTAGTGTAGCGCCATCTAGCTTTTATAACACGGAAGCTGTTGAAAACAAATCGTTAAGATACATAGATAGGTACCTTAAATCTAAAAGTAATGTAAGTTAGGTATAAAAACATAATTATTCGCAACGGGAATTATATCTCCATCTCAGCACGAAAAAAAATAAACCGGCAAAAATTCTAATTTCACGGGCAATGCGCTACACCGACCCGAATCAGCGCCACCACCTATTTTATCTAATCAATGATCCTTCGTTTAACGTAATGAATGTTTAGTAATCATTACGTTAAAACGAAGGAATTTTCAAAAATCGATGGCCAGTTTGTGGTAGGTACCTTTAATGCTTCTTTAAAAGTCTTAATTTGTATAGTGTAGACAGAGATGCGAAGTTGCTCTTTTTTGCCACCATGGTGGCCAAAAAGAGCAACTTCGTATCTCTGCTTAAAGTATACAAAATAAAACTTTGACAGAGACTTTAAAAATAAGCGTATGATAGGTATCACAAACTGGCCAATTGCTTTTTGAAAATTCCTTCGTTGAACAGAATAATAATGATAAAATAGGTGGGGGCGCTGATTTGATAGCGCCTTAAAAGGAATTAATGTTCTCGTTCTCACCCTCTGGCGCGGTGCGCTTTCCCCACCCGTCCTCATCGGGCTCGTAGGGCGCGTCGGACCCGTTCATTTGGAACTCGCGCATCACGTCCTCCAGGGTGCGCCGACCAGTTCCCACTGCAACCGGACAAAATTCAAGTATTCACTGCAAACTGCAAACACAGACCTGAGCCCTGAGGTCTAGGTACTTTCAAAAACGAACGAAGTTGACAGATGAAGAACATGGCACGAAACCATCAACCAAATTGCTTCGGGCTCCACCGACCGGACCAATTAGTATTTTATTTCTTAGAGATCCGAAACAAAAGCTGCCAGCCTTTCGTTTCGGATTTCTAAATAAATGTCAAAATCTTTTTTACAGTAAGGTCATCGAAAGAACGGATCGGAGTTTTCCACAAATTGTAGACTATTTTCTATGAACCCATGTTACAATAAGTATGATTATAATGCTGTCGTGCAGGCCCTAAAATTCAGTATGAGAAAATAAGTGGTTTGGAGAAAACAGAAAAAAGATTCTTAATGGAACCAATATGGATCTAGTCATTTTCTAAGTAGATGCCATAGATCCAATTTGTGACGTAGTTTTTTAAAATAGATTTATTGGGAAAAAATGTTCTCAATAGAACCAATTGGATCTTGATCACTAGATCTACAGAGAGTAAAGGAAAACTTTTGACGCTGTATTTACCTATAATGTTTCTATATTTGTATGGTGGATTTTTTTATTGCCACATGGACTTAGAGACAACTAAGGTTAATTAAAAAATAATAATCTTCAAAGTAAAAGTAAAATCATATTTATTGCAGCAAATAATACAAATAAGAACAGATGGACTTAATCTAACACATTGTACATGATTTGCTGAGCGACTATAGTACCTAATATTCACGTTCAAAAGTTATATTATGAAGAGTAAAAGAATTGCTGTTTTGATTTTGCTGCACTTAAGTTGGTTTTCACTTCATGACTAACACTAAATAAAATTCCATATTCAAGCACTTTGCTGCATGCAACAACCACGTAGTATTAAAATTTTTGGTAGGTACCTACAAAAACTATTTACTGCGTTTTAGTATTACAAATACCTATAATTTTTTTAGGTGTAGTTCACGAATTTTTTGTGGTAATGAAGATATTTACAGCGTTTAACTCGGTAAATTGATGGGTCGTTAATGACGTAATATAATATATTAGTTGGTATTACAATAAAGAAAAATAATCTTAGGAGACTATCCATAATTTTTAGAGATGTCATCCCCACTTTCATTCTGATTTTCAAAAATTTATAGTTAGCAAAAAAATGGACGATTATTTTTTATGCCAATCAATCTTCTTTTTATACTGATCAATAACTTCTATCGGACCCACTGAGTATGTATGTAGTACTAAAGAGATCTAAAAAGTAGGTACTTGGTAAGTATTTAGTATTTAGAATAAACAAATAAATAAAACATAGGTATATCCCGCGGCGGGAATCGAACCCAGAACCTCTGAGGATTTCGTTTTATTTGCATTTCCGTGTCTTTCTCCCAGACACCATAGAGGTTGCAGGTTCATCGAAGCTTCTTAAAAACCGGTAAGTCGGAAGTTACTTACGATCTGAATAACTGGAGGACTTGTGGGTGTGGCGCTCCGTGGTCTGCTGCGGCTGCAGCGGCTGCAGCGGCTGCCATCGAAGGTCCTGCTGGCTCATCCAGGGTGAGGACTGCAAACAAACAGTCTTTAATCGTTGTCAGCAATTCATAATGTTAGGTTCTACTGTGAAGTGACGATGTGTCATGTCATGTGAGGTAACGGTGGGCGAACCTAGCGGGTTTGTTTGTCAAACTATTTAGACCTCAGTACTCACGGGATCCCCGTGGTAAAAAACAAGGATTACCTACATAAAATTCTACATTTTTTCTTCGGTTTCGGTTTTAGTGAAAACACTACTGCGAAAAAATTTGATAAAAAATCATGAAAGTGCACTGTTTTTCACCTAATTCGGTGGAGATCTCAGGAACCCTGCGATCTAGGTATAGAAAATATTTTTGTTTTGATTCGTAGGTTATTTATTATTATTACTAATTCTTTGGTTCCCTAATACAATTTCTTCATAAGTTGTGTAGTTTTCTTGTAAATAAGCAAAAACATCATTTTTGGGCTTACGCCGCGCCCCGTTCCAAAAACTTATGCTCTGTCCCGCTCTTGAACACGAAATTCTATGTCTATCCTTTTCACAAAATGGCGAAAATGACTGTGGGTTTGAACCTAGGACTCAATAGTAATAAATTTTAAAAAGGTCGTTGGTGCCACAAATATAATATGCAAGACACAAGACAATGTCTTTACTTTAGAATCCACTTCTGACCGCCACTGTACCTAGTTGTTGATAGTGACAATAGTATTACCTATGTAGGTATATAAACTACACATCTAGTAAAAATTGTCTACCTATGAAGGTATAAGAGATGAATGTAAATTGTAATGGAGACTTTGGAAGCAGTTTTTTTTTCTGCGTTCTACCTACAAGGACATCAACGAACAATTTGCCGCAAACCGTAATCCATTTGTTCCAATTCAAGTCGCACATCTGTTCCGCGCAAAAAAATTAAAAACCATGTTTGAATTTTACGCGGGCGAAGCCGCGGGCAGAGCCAGTTTATCATAGAAATAATCCGTGAAGCTTATTAATTATTATGCACAAACTGTAGCACAAACAAAGTCAAGCCGGCTTTTGACTATGGGATATATATTACATCCCGAGATATAATATTTTATCGCTCACCATACATTTTGTATGGCACCGTTTACACTGTGCTATAATATATATTACATCCCAAACTATAAATATTTTTTCGACCGAGTGAGCGATATTTGAAGGTCATTTGAAGGTGTATATTTTACCTCACGTCCCCGGACACCGCGCCTCCCCCGCTTCGCCCTCCGTTTGAATGTTGGCGTTCGTGTGCAGACGTGTAAACTGATCATTGTGTGCTCCAAAATATATATCTCACAGTGTAAACAGCAACCGCGGGATGTAATATATAGCACAAGATGTAATTTATATTATATCCCATAGTCAAAAGCCGGCTTCAATCCTTTTCAGTGTAGGTAGGAAGTATATCTACCTACCTACCTAGACGGTACCGAGGTATTTCTACGATTCTTTCTTTGTTCGATTGAAGGTCAGTCAGATGTCTATAAGTTTAAATCTACCTTCGGTGAACTGTGAATGTGTATTATGTACTAAAGTAAATATAACTCTTAGCTATATCCCTAGAAAATAATATTATAATTATTAACTTAAGTAGTACATAGGTAATACACTTTAAATACTAGTTAGGTAGGTAGGTACCTTCCTACGTAGGTATCCACTTTGCCGACTCAAGTGGAAAAGAATCGACAAAAAATTATGGAACGTAAACAAACGAAATCAACAAGTCAGCACATGTGTCACTATCGCTGCAGCAAGCACTACAAATTATTTACCAACTTAATTGCTTTTTTTGAATCTAATAATGTATAAAAATACTTACAGAACTGCCGCTTCCATAACCGTGATCATGATCACTGTTGTAGTTCTTGTACAGCATTATTTTTTAGATTCAAACACGGAAAGATTCTAAAATATTTTGAAGGTCACATCAAGTCACACACATCACAGGACCTCACTCGAGCGCGCCTTGAACGGGAATGAAATTGTCTGACTGGCCGCACCGACAGCGTGTGGTGCGTTCTAATTTCAAACCGATCAGCAAAAAGGAATTATGTACTTTTGCACCATTTTGCACAAACAAATCAGAATTCAGATTAACTTGTGTCGTGGCTGGTAGTAGGTTATTTTATTATAATAAACTGCCTATTTTCTAGTTTCTCGATCTCTTGAATGTTTTTTAGCTTGCTTGTCATTCATTATTTCTGTCATAGGTACCTATGTGATGTGATTAATTAGGTAAATACTTAGATACACCACCCACGAAAAAAAAAACAAATGGAGGGGTCCATTTCCATTTGTTTTTTTTTGTTGCTAAGGTTAGTAGGATCTCAGATTAATTAAAGGTAACTACGCTATGCGTACAAAACCTAGGTACCTACTTACCTAGATGGTTGAGTACAAAAGCTTTTTATTAGCAAAATGGAACGGAATTGCCGTGGGTTCACTACTAGGTAGGTATAGATAGGTAGGTACCTTGCTACCTACCACCCTACTCTGTGCCAAAAATAAAACAGGCGTTTGTTTATAATTTGATCAAAGAAAGACCTTTGTTTGTAAGTAATTTTGTTTATTCGATTCAGCGAAGTTAGAGGTTCAAATTCAAACACTCGCTGCGGTGCGCTGGTAGGTAATGTTAAAATTAGGTAGGCCTAACATACCTACCTACGCTCATAAATGTGTATTAAGTATGATAAGATTATGTTATATAAGATACCTACGCTGGTTTTCGTTGAATCGAATCGCGTCTCGGTCGGTTTATTTGAAATATGATGCCCTTTACGAGATCAAAAATCACTCGCACGACAATCCCAAACATAGATCAACTAGGTATAGGTACCTACCTAGTTAGTTACCTAATTAAGAGATAATCAAATCAGATAAGCATGTGTGTTAGGCTTAGGCAAGGAACTTAGACTATAAGTTTCTTGGGCTTCGGCCTACATTAAAATCCATAGACAAGTAAACTTCTTTACTTACATTGTTAATAAAAACCGCTAGTAATAGTAATTCAATGATAAAAACATAAAAACATGCTAGAGATTTAAAAATTTGGTATTAACTTTGTGTTAACTAAAGTTGTCAACAGTGACATCTTTTGGAAAACTTTTCAACTAGGTACTGGAAGAAGAAACGAAAACGCTCCACGCTCCATGTTTTTGAAGCCAATTCGCACGGCGGCAACTGTCAACTCTCACAATAGGTACGGTACCTACCTTTATCCTTTAAACCATTAGGTAGGTAGGTAGGGACTAGGTAGGTACCAAGTGTTTTTAGCCGACTTCGAAAAAAGGCGAAGGTTCCATGTTTGGCTGTATGCATGTAGTAGGTATGTTTTTTTCTTGTTACTTGTCTAAGTTTTCTAATAGAGGGCGCTTGACAGAAAATAAGATTCCTAACCTTGTTGACACCCCTAAAGTATTGCTGTGCTGTGAGGATTGTCCAGTAAGTATTATTATTTGTATTGATCGCGTTGCACTTGCGCCCTAACCTGTGTAAAGGTGTAGGTCAGGTAGGTGAATACCTACATCATTCGCTGCCTTTTCCAGTACCTACCTAGGTAGGTATAGGTTAGGTACCTCTCTAATACAAAGATTCAATTTGCCCTAATCTTACACTTTCATTGCTTATGGAAAGCGTACATGTTCGTCTGCGTGCGCCATACCTCATCCATCAGTCATCGTAGCAGCAGCGGCCACAGATTTGGTAATGTAATGCCGCGGCGCGGGGGCCGCCGCAGCCTGGCCAGTTCCTTTGGTAGGTACCTACCTACATCATCCTAGCAGCCTACCGAGATTGCAGCTCGATTTCTCTGTACTTTCGCCACTACAGACCTTGCTGTTAATATGTGGGCGGGCGGAAGAATGTTATAGGTATTTAGAAAAAAAATTGTTACTACTCACCATTATAATAATAATAACCCACTTCTTTTTGTCTTAGGGGATGAATTTCACGATTCAAGATCCCCTAGGGCCTAGGGGGATAAGGATGATGATACCTCTGTAATTTACAGGCAACAGAGGGAACCAACGCGCGACGTAGTGTATAAATACCTAAATAATGAAGACAATCCATGAGGTAGGTAGGTATGAAGTTGGCGTGCAGCAATTTCTTTCAGTTGCCCGTAGTAGGTACTATCGATAGAACTAACTTATTTGATTTACCTGTAGACCAATTCGTCTATTCCCTATTGGCTCTCACCATCTTCGCCAGCACTGGTGGCCAATGGGAGCGCAGACGAATCAATTGATAGATATGCACAAAAAAATTCCATTGGTTCGACCAGGAGGACGTCTTTGCGATGGAATAGGGCCAGCATGGGCGACAATCGGAAAACATTTTATTCCTCAGAACAGGGAAAAATACTAGTCCTGGCATGGACTCAATGATGCCCGTTTGTACATAAATGAAACAATCAAATAAAACACAGCATTTTATTAACAGCCTCGATTGAAGTAACAATAGGATCTCAGAAATACTGACGTGACTATAAATAAACACAACAGGATGAAGAAATACATAATTATTGTCTTGCAGGAATGCGGAGTACCTAGATAAGTGAGATTCTACCTTCTTGTGGTGACCAACTCCTTCATACAGTTTATGCAAGAATGTAAGTTAATAACACCTGCCGCTCTACAGAGGTGCGAAATTAGTGCTAATATGATATTATGCTAGCTGGCATCCTGTGGCGAACATAGCTGCCTTCAACTAACACGAACCATGAACCCTGTGACCGGAGCCGCGCCAGTGGAATGTCTATTTACGTTTTGACCACGGGTGACTCTTAATTGCGTACAAAAACGTGCCCGCGCGGGCGGTATATGAATCAACTAAATTCATAGAGTATTCCGTCATTTCCTGACGGCCATCACCGACGTTGATGATTAGAAATTTTATAATACTTGCAGGCGAAGTAAATGCGATCTAAAAGCACACACAGGGTCTTTATCGACATCTACGGACGACTGGCGTCAGGACTAACCGACAAGAAAAGACTAAATACAGTCTAAAGCAGTATTATTAAAACTTGGTAAGTCATAGATCTATATCCTCGAGCGACGTTTATGCCCTAGAAAAGGGTTACTTAAGCAAAGATCGATGACCGAGCAAGCTTTCATAGTACGAGCATAAGAAAGTTGATTGATTAATTAGTTGTGGTTTTGTGTACTGGCGCGTCCAACACTCCATCAATATCTCGGCACAGAAGGCCACTAGCACAGTTTGTGACGTCATTAGTTGGTGTCCACGAAGTACTCCTGCGCGGCTTTGGTGTCCGGCTTGATGGACTTGGAGCCGGGCTTCCAGTTGGCCGGGCACACCTCCCCGTACTTGTCGGTGAACTGGAACGCTTGCACCAGTCGGATGGCCTCCTCTACCGATCTGAAGGAGGAATTATTTTATTAGTATATTGTTTTAAGTATATCCGTTATCTAGTACCTACAACAAAAGCTCTGCTTAGCTTGGGGCTAGATAATGCTGTGCGAAATGTCCAGCATTATTTATTTATTTATACTTATATATTACAGCCGGCGCTGGATGGGTCGTACGTAATGTGAGTTATGATCGAGAGACCACATTGAAATTTCAAGATTCTGGTTACGCAATTCATAAGTTAGTGCCTTATCAAGTTATCACACTGGCGACTTGCAAGCGATTTCAAGGAGAGTGCTAACGAGGTCGCAGCGATTGCTAATCGCGACGTGTTCCCGCGTGCTCGCGGCGTCGTCGCAGCATGCTCTCTGCGCACTCGCCTCGCTTTGTAATCGCTCGCGAATCGCCAGTGATAAGGCTTTCAATGTCCTAAACTAAAACATTCAGACACTCACAATTTCTAATAGTTACCAAGTCAATAGGAGCGTTCTGCAGGACGTGCACGTTCAAGGGACCACCTTCTGTATTCAATTTTGTTTGTTCCAGTAAACGGAAAGGGCTGTTTTTTTATGTAGTTTAGCAAATGATTTTCTAGACAAAGTAATAATATGATGATCTTAATTTCGACCATGGCGGTCAGTCTCATCGGAGAGGGGGTGTAACATAGCCAACTTCCTGACTCCGGGCTGTTAATATGAATTTTTCTTGCTTGAAAAACCCCAATAACAAAGACAAAGTAATTTATGGAATCTATGTGCTTTGAGCAGGTAATGAGATATGAAGCCACGTCGTTGGTCAAGGGTGGTCTGAAGACCCACCTAAAACTAACCGTTTGTAACTATAGATTCGATACAGCAATTTAAATAAACAAATTACACTGAATCACAATACAATGAATTTTCGGAACATTTACTAAGGAAATTACGTTTTGAGAATCTTGAAATTCCAATGTCATCTTTCAGTAAGAGAATAAGGGTAAACTTATAAGCGGATACGTCATGCCGCCATCGTCAACTGATTTAAACATTGTCGAAGTGTACATGCGTGTGCCTGTGCGCAGACGTGGACTGTACCACAGCTGGACACAGGGCAGGAGGTCTATTTTATTTCTCCAAAATACGCAATTGTTTTTTTGGTTTCGTTTTGTGCAAATTTACTCTGATTCGGTTCAATTCATGGCTTTCGGTTTGTCACATCCAGTTACTACCGGCTAATATCTGTAAATCGTACAGCCGTCCTATTAGCCGAACTGCTCCCCTTATCCGAAACTTGGACAATTGTTTTCCGAGTTGTCTGGACTGTTCTGCGCAACTTTCACAGGTGGGCCCTATTCGCGTGAAGGGTGGAGGTTGCAATCTTACAATCCAATGTCCTTCATCTGTTCGTCCGCTGATTATGAGTAGCCCGCTTGCTCTGGTCATTCTTTGTATACAATAGAACAGTTGTAGTGCCATTATTTATAGAGAAAGACTAGTTTCTGCCCACGTTCGGTAGTTTTGACGTGAAGAAGTAACAAACATAAATCCATCCACCCAACCTTTCGCATTTAAATATGAGTGTGATTTGAAGATGTTCCGATGGGTACTGTACTTACCGTCCGACTGGCAAGTCGTTGATGGTGATCTGGCGCAGGTTCTGCTTGCCGTCGATGATGAAGAGGCCGCGGTAGGGGATGCCCGTCTCCTCGTTGAGGATGCCGTAGTCGCGCGCGATGCGGTGCGACTTGTCGCTGATTATCGGGATGTTCATGGGGCCTAGGCCGCCTGGAACACAAACAACTCATTTAGCTAAACATTTTATGAACTACTAGCTGGTGCCCGCGACTTCGTCTGCGCAGGATTAGTATTTCGAGTAGCTTAAATTATCTAATTTAAATACCAGAAGCGATAAAGTATCTATTTTCATTTAGGAATCTATGAATAATTCTTAAATATATAATTCTATAATAATTCTAGGAATAATTTAATTATTACTACTAGATGGTAGATTTTTTCCTACATAATTGACACTTATCGTCATGTTTTGGACAATTCACACAATATCTTTATAAATTTGTAGCCTATGTGTTATTCTGATATATGAGCTATATTGTAAAGTTTCATTAAAATCCATTCAGTAGTTTCTACGTGAAAGAGTAACAAACATCCATCCATCCAAACATACTTACAAACTTTTGCGCTTATAATATTAGTAGGAATTTACAGTTCACTTTTAAAGCAAGGAACAGACCGAGCCCACATGCCACGCAACGTACGCGACGAAACGTGTTGGTAGGAAACGTCGGAGGGCGTGGCGTACGAGAAGTGTGCCTTAAGCAAACTGTTTTCATAAGCGATTCCAGATCTCATAACGCGTCACATATTATCATCGTTTGTAGCAAACATCACGTCGCCCGAGCCTACCTCACAACACTCCACAGCTGCAACTAGCCGGTCTGGTCTGGTCATGGTCTGGATCGCCACAACGAGCGGTCCTGCCCAGTACTGCGCGTACAGTGCGGGATTTCACCAGGTCATCCTCGCTCCGGCACTTTGTAACCCTACATACAGCTGGAGCCATGTTCAACGTACAACGTACCCTGTTTGCGCGGAGTGTTGATCCAGGCGAGATGCGTGAAGTGCGAGTCAGTGGAGGCGGCGATCACCTCGCAGCCGATCTTGCGGAAGTCGTCTGCTGCCTCCGAGAACGCGATGATCTCGGTCGGGCATACGAATGTGCTGGAAAGAAGATTATAACGGTTATTGATAGAGAAACCTGGCATCTGACTGGCGCGAACGACTAAGACCTACTCTTAGTTTTTTTTTCTTTGTTTTTCTACCTAGGTCTATTGTGTATATAGGTATAGGTAGGTAGGTCTTTGCTAGAAGCTCAACTAAGCAACTAATCGATAGCGAGCAAACCCAGCCAATAGACTGGCTACCAAGCTATCCTGGATGTGATAGCTCTCGTAAGAAACCACCCCCGAAAGGGAAAATTAGAAGTTCCTCCATCAGCGCTAATAACCTCAAGCATTAGTGTTGCACGAAAACGAAAGCGCCAAAATATTCGATTTGGATGATTGCTGATTAAATCTGTTTATGTACTTTTGAAGGAAGTTTATTATAATAATACCTATGCAAGGATCAATATAACTCTTGAAGAATCTTTCAAAATTTATAAATGTAAGGCCTAGGTTTCCAATTAGCCACGTGAAGGCCGAATGACTAGTTTGAAGCTGGGGTCACTAAACCATTGAATTGACGTCAACATTCAATTTGATAATGTAAGCTATAAGTAAAAATTAACGCGATCGCTAATTTAAATACTTAACTATTCTACTACAAATTTTATGTAATTTACCGAATTTAAACGAGGTTACAAAGTTAAGTTAAAGTTCCAATGCTAATGATTTTTTTTACCACATTGCCCATTATAATAGTAAAGGTATCATGGAAATTAACGTATCGAATCCAATTTAATTGAATTTGGTTTTCACTTAGAGATCAAGGCTAGTATTAATTCATTCAAAACAACGATACACTTTATACTAAACGTAATTTCCACTCTTTGAGTTCTTTCTTTGTAAAGCTTAAATTGGTTTCTTTCTTTAGATTTGAGAAATAAATATCTTTAACCACAGTTTAGCATTGTCTGGTCTTGAAATTCGCCACAGCGCTGCATGTAGAACTAGCGATCAAATATTTTAATCTTATATAGGGTGGCTTGCTTTTTGAGATGAGAGTGAATGGCCAAATCAGAAACCATGAGAGTTAGAAAAAAGTCGTGAAAGGAGTCAAGGGCCCAATTTTTTTTTTTTTTTTTTGAAAATATTAAATCTGCATCCCTTTTTTATATGCTGGAAATCGAACCTTGTGGTTTCAGATTAAGGCATCCAACTTCATCTCAAGAAGCCACCCTTTATAGGCGCTGGAGGTCCATTCAGGTCTTACACCATCAGTGCATCAACCTTGCAAACACGTTCATTATCATTACGGATGTAAGCGGGTTAACTACGAACCTTATTTGTGTTGGAAGAACACCAACGTTTCATCCCTTAACGAGGGACATCTTCAGGGTGAGTGCGGTTCTAGACGCGCGCGTTCATTATCATTTATATCGGGATATTTACAATGAGTGGCCTCACGTGGTATTTAGGTAGGAATTGTTTCTAGTGTGTGAACAAAACGGCGATTAGCATTATTTTCAAAAGTTGCCGGTACTTACAAGTCAAGAGGATAGAAGAAGAGCACCACATATTTCCCCTTGTAGTCGGAGAGAGCAATGTCCTTGAACTCCCCGTTGAGGACAGCGGTGGTCTTCCACTGAGGAGCGGGCTTGGTCAGCTGGAGAGGCATCTTGTTGAAGCTGGAACCGGAAATGTGGCTTATTTACCGAGGTGGAGAGATGAGAGTTCAGTGGCAAGGTTCAAGGTGATACTAATTTAGAACTGGTTTTGAGTTTTTGAGACTAAAATTATGAATAACGCTTTGAGCCTCGGTAAAATCAAAATCAAATAACGTGTATTTATTTAGGCTTACAAAGTAGGCTCATAGACAAGTCGAATTTATATCGAAATTATTAAAAATTTTGAAAATTTACCGACCACGAAATAAATTAAGTGATCGGATTTTTTTTCTATTTGCCGATTGGGTGGGCGTCACTATTTCTTCTACTAGAAAATAACAATCAAATAATAGAAATAAATCAGAACTTGTATTTAAAACTGTAATAATTGAGCTAACTGCAGACTGTTGCAAACAATCTATAGGTAGCTCAACTGATCCATATCAATACCAGTCGTCGCCTCCCCAAGACGCTGGCTGCGTTGAGCCGCTGTATGAAAATTATGATGTGCTGCGCCAGATACTCGCCAGCTCCAAAAAGTAAGTAATTTCTTACATTAAAATAATGTGAATGTAGCGTTTGTTGACTAACCTTGGAGAAGTGACTAGAATATAAATAAACAAGGGCTTAAATAAGTACTTGTTTCTACAACTTATCTCAACAGTCGCAAAATACTAAGTAATTCAAATGATAATCTAGGCAATACCAATACTCCTACGTGTCTAGATAAAATAATCTTATCTAAAATCTTAAGCTAGGTATGAGTGCCGACAAAGGCGTTTCAAGATGTCAAAATAGTACGAGTATGAATAGTTAAATGCTGTAAGGAGAAGTAGAGGACAACATCGATTATTTCTTAGGTTATCTTGTATTTTATATTACAACACAACGAGTTATCTTTATGGCCCGTATGAAAGCTTGCTCAGTCATAGACCTATGCTTGAATGACGTTCATGCCATAGAAAAGCGTATTTTTCTTATTTGCGTTTGGTGGTTTTCGTGTCACTGCGGCCTATTGTGATCGCCACTGTACACATAGGAACTGTAGGATTTTCTTCTGAGTGAAGACTCTTAGCTCGTCTAAACTAAGCAGATGCTCGCCCAGAGGGATGCTATGTTTTTGCATCAGTGCTCCGCACTCTCCTAGAAGATGGAGAGGCGTAGAAAAGCTCAAGCGTAGATTGATGACTGAGCAAGCTATACAGGTATTCCGTTATGCAACGTTTCAAGTCACTCACGAAATAGACATCATTATAACCTCCTCTAATATTGTGGTAGCTTTAAACTATTTCTGAGATGAGATTATGAGAATCTTTATTGAAGGACTCGCATCTTCTCAGGCGCATGTAATTGTTTTGTGCCACAATCTGAACCTTGGGGTTAAGGTCACGCGCAGCACACATTCGCTGCGATAAATTTGCAAATTTTATTAAGTTTTCGTCGAAGGATAGAGGCGGCTAGGTTCAAGAAAGCTATTTTTAAGCGTTCGTGGGAGGCATATATGTTCTGAAGTGGACGTCATGTGGGCTACCATGATGGATGACTAAGTTTTACTTTTACTGCAGAACCACACATTTTTAGACTTAGTACCGGTAGCGAACTTTAAACGATAGATTTCCTAAATTTATCGTCTGGTTAGTGGACCGATTAGATATAAAATGTACCTAAATGACGTGGTCTACACAATTTATGTGATAATTGGATAGAGATAAAAACGTCTACAACTACCTACCTACTTGATTATTGATTGACGACATGGAACCACACAAGATTGGAATATTCTCGACCGATGATACTTTAAAATGTATTGTTTAGGACTAGGTCTAGATCTCAGTACTCACGGGATCTCCTTGGTAAAAAACTAGAATTACACAAAATTCAACAATATTTAATTGTTTACTCTCATGTGAAAACACGATTGAGAAAAATTAAATAATAAAAAAGTATTAACACCGTTCACACATAATTTGGTCGAGATCTCAGAAAGCCTGCGGTCTATTGAAATTATAAAGACTTACATATGTTTTGATTCGTAGGTTTTTACTAAATTTATTTGGTTTCTTTAAGCCAGTTTCTTAATTAAATACGTAGTTTTCTTGTAAATAAACAATAACTTGAATTTTGCGCTGCGCCGCGTGTTCCCGAAACGTATGCTCTGTCTCGCTCCTATGAACGTGAAATCCTATGCCTATCCTTCTTCACAAAATGGCGCGCATTGCGCCCTCTTAAGTAATTTATGTTTTACGAAATTTCAGACTGTGTGAACAACTTTATACGTCGGCTTAAAGCAAGCATACAATTTCATAAAAAAACCATTTCTACTTTCTAAGCAACTTCTACGGTAACGCTTTGAATTTGAGATTATCAAACCTATTGTTGAAAACAATATTCCCGGGCATATATTCAGGGTCTATGATGTGGACATTCATTTTTAGCTTGCCAGTCGCCCTCCACACGTCTCTAAGGAGGGTCCCGTTACCGTTGTATATCAGTCCAGTTAGGATCCGACTATTTAGCATATTGGTCAGAATTCGCTCGAGGTTCTGTAGTCTGGAAATAACGAGACTGGTCAGGAATCGACAGAGAAAGGTCATGATCATGGCTGGACCCGATATAATGCGACCTCGCACACGTGCAAACTGAACCGGGCCATTGCACTCCTTCCATTAATAAAGTTGTATGACCCTCTGAGAACTAATTCAAACCGGTTTTGAATAACTTACCTATGCCTGCTAGCGTTGTTGGTTGGCTATACAATGGGTAGTTATCTCATCATAAAGGTAGGTACCTGGCCGATTACTGCAGCACAGAGGTTCTCTTGTGAATTTACCGACAAACTACCACAAGTTGTTGCTCACCCAGAGTTGTTTTCTGGGAAGGGAAGGGGATTTTGTAAATCTGCATAGTTTCTGGGATGGTAATACTTTGTATGTCCAATGTCATAAGATTCTGACAGCATCCACATCATAAACGTTTTTGTAGCAGATTTGCAGCTTACACTTAACCACCATATTTTTGTCATCAAAAAACTAAAATTTTATTAGGACCCGAGTAGTATAAAGACTAGTACAAAGCAAATTAATTTTCAGGTCTCTCAATAGTTTAAACACCTACCTGTTTAATAGCAGTGTCAATTCGTTTCTAGCAAAATCCAATACTTAAGTAAATAAATAGTTTACTTGTAGGAGTTATAATAAGATATTAAAGAGATTTTTCACACTAAGAATTTGATCTATATTAGGTAAATGATTATTGCAATTATGAATGTTAATAGATATTCCAGTCCAGTCTAGACTAATATCATTGGAACGTGAGCATATTCACACCTACCTGATATGATAGCTTATCTCATTCAGGAGGTTAGGCCGAAAGCTTCGAAAAGTTTGTGGGTAGTAATGTAAGCAAATAACAAAGAGTTGGCAAGCTAGATTCTAGGAGAAATGATTAATTGAAAAAAATATAGGTACATTGCTGGGAATGTCGACAGGTGATAAATATTATTGTCTCAAGTTATTGATCACATGATAATTTATGTCAAGGACAAGAGCATGACATCATAAGGCAGGTGCAAAAAAAATCAATAGTCACTGAAAATGATGAAACTATTTGAAATGAGACTGGAAATTTTTAACCTGATAATCATTATCAGTTGAGACTTCACATTGTTAAATGAAGTCATGAAATTTATCAGGTATTTTTTTTAAGTGGCAAATATAATGCAATTGTTTTAAAAACTATAAGCCGGCTTCGAATCCCTTTATTTTATACATTGTTTTGAAGTTTTGTGGGACAAATCTAATCCCTCGGGAATAAGTTTTTTTTGTAACCAACTCGGGGTCCAATCCTAAAATATTCAAAATTGTTTTCTAATTGACGGAGAAATTGACTAAAATACATGCAGCTGCATCAAACTACATCAAAACTCCCCCTTTTTTCGAAGTCATTTAAAAAACATTGAAAATATAAATAAAACTTACCTTATGCTACACCATTAATTCACATTTCTAAAATACATACTACATGCACTATTTACCAAGGTACTTATATTCCTAAGTACAATTATGTTCCGTCTACAGAACCAACAACTACCTCCAATCAGCAGTTCTACAAGAAAACAATTAGGATGTAACCTCATGCAGAACGGTCTCATCATGGGCATGAGATGCTCTGGCCGATTGAGATCCAGACTCGTGATGTCGTCTCCTCGACAGTAACATCTGTTATCCATCGTCATGGCAGCTGACACTTGGAATTTCTCTTTTGCTGTGACATTTTTAATAATTAGGAAGTGGAAAAATGAATAGCTTATTTTGGTACAACTAAATTGCCTTGATAAATACTAAACCAACCTAGAATTAAGTTCATAGAGTTTGCTGTGTGGCTTAGAATTTGCACCACCCCAACTCTTCCCATGGGCGGGCAGCAGCGCCCCCTGTATATCAATTCTACCACTGAACTGCAATCCCCAACCCACATGCCCAGTGTGGGGATTAAGGGTATTACCCATAATCAATAATTTACCCCCATGTGATAAAAGCTAATAAGGCACTTATCATGGGGTGGTGTGTCCAGTAGTGGACTAATACAGGCTGTTGAGGTTGAGTTTGAGCATGTGCCTAATTATGTGATTTGTAAGATAAAAATAGAAAAAGCAAGAAGATCTAGAAAAAAATGTTTTACTTCCCTACTTAAATATTCTCACTAGTAAACATGCAATTACGAGTCAATCATGCATCAAAATGAACACAGTCAACAGAAACAAAATTTAAAAGTCCTTGTAAATCCAGCAGAACATTCACTTTTAATGCCTACAAACGGGTAACAGGTACCTAACCTATTGTCAAAATTGTCACATTAAAAATGTCAAGGAGATAGAAAACCAACTTACTGATTCATTGGATAGTTCCTAAAAGCAAGAAAAATCCCATAGCCATAGTATTTTAGGAGCAGCTCCATGCCCCACAGGCATAGTATTTGAGCACCAGCACCCCAGGCTTTCGAGTTTATGGAATCCTACCTCTCCAAGATCAACTTCTTCTCTAAATTTCCTTGCACGTCGCTTTCGGACTCGCACCGTTCCCTCTTTCTACCATTGCACCAGTCTTGCATCACGATTACCTCGTACCAGATTTATAACGTGAAAAAATGTGACGACTCTAACCGGTTTAGTAGGTACCAGGAAGTACATAATGAACAATGCATGTGTGAACTTCATTAGGTTAGGGTACTTATAGCTACCTAACCTACTGATGAAGTACCCTCATCGAACACATAGAAAATGCTTCTAGAACGTTGCAAAAACGATCTTCTAGCGACAATAGGTACCTAGTTCAAGCAAACGTTATGTATTATATCTATCGGTATCTTGACAGGCAGTCGGCGGCATCTTAGGAAGATATGTTTCGAGATGAATTAGCATATGGATTATCAAAGAAAACTTATTCAAAGTCACAGAATAGACAGGCGAGGAATACGATCTCAGGCATAAATATTATTGTATGGTGATAAATAACTTACTTGTAAAATAAAAAGGATCTGCGAAAAATTCAACACAACACGCGTCGACTCAACACAGCGGCGAAAAAAATAATGACACGAATGAATCCCTGCTGAATGAATGAATGGAATCATGAAATGGAATGAAAATAAGACTCTGGCACTGACAGTGACAGCCAGAAAAGGAAAGAAAGATGGGCGATCACTGTGGCGATCACGATCGTTCGTTCGTCGCCTGTCAGATTTGTGTTGCCAGCTTTTACCAAAAAAAAAAAGAATTTTAGTAGATTTAGCTGACCTTACGCATGGATAATAATCGAACGACGGGCATATTTTCTTATGAAAGTCAAAAGAAAATGAAAATCCACATTAGTTACCACACAAATACTGAAAACGTAGGTACCTACTTACTGAATCCGTAGTATGTAGTAGCTACATACTTCGGATTGAGTATTTGTACCGACCATTTTTCCGCTTATTTAGATGAGTGAGTTGATAGTACCTACCTAGTCAGTCGCCTACAGCAATCGATGTGCAATATTCTGTAAGTTCACTAAAAGCTACATAACTTCTAGGGACCTACCTATTAGTTATCTACCTCTATAAATAATGGATACTCGGTGTTTCAGGTGTTTGTACTCGGTGTGTGTCGGTGTAGACGTAGGTAGGTATTCGAGGTATTCGATCTTGATAAGAGCAATTTCCCGTCGTGTTCACCTGATGCGTATTAGGTAGAAAATATATACGTATTGGCCATTGAATTACTATTACTAGCGGTATTGGCTCCAACTCCTAGATAGAACTCCACATATTACATATCTCACGTTTTACTGATGACTAGCGGCCAGTCCCGGCTTCATTAAGATAAACATAGTGTAAATGTATCGTTATGCAGAATAAGTAGTTTTTTATAGGTAATTACTATTTATATCTTATATAATGTCATATTTTCATCCACATCCCTTGCCGGGGCGCGACGTCGCGTCGCGTTGACCACTGCGCTGCGTGGAGCCACACCGACCGGTCACGGCGCGGCGCGCGGCGGGGCGGCGCGCGGCGGCGGCGGCGGTATGAATTTTTCATGACGCAGGATGCTCTGAACCGTCGCGTCGTCGGTCGCGTGCGAGCGACGACGACGCGACGACGGTAGAGACGCGTCGGCTAAAGCGCCGCTCGCCCGTAAAATGTACGACAAACTACTACTAGAAGAAAGGGATGATGAACTTCTGATGTTCCCGAAAAAAAAAATTCTCGTTAAATATTTATACCATAGAGTAAAAACTCGCTGCTGTCTCAGCAGAGGGATAGTGTCATTCAACAATTTGACAATTTATGCAACCAAAAACCGATCTATGTGTGTTTTGACAGCACGTTAATACAGTGTTCTCACTCACACATTCAAATGATTGAATGTTGCTAGTGAATAGCATTTTCCCTAAAAAATTGGGTAACTGAAGCAAAGTTTCAATTAAAAAAATAAGCCATTTATTTTTTTATCATCTTACTTTTTATTTTCGATATTATCTTATTTCTTTTTTAATTAAACGAAATATCAGCTAGTAGCTTTGGTTACTATCATTCTTCCTCGGTCAAAAGACAAAAAGTTTTTACTCCAAGTCCGCAAAATAAGATCGGCTCCGATCGTTTACGGAACAATAATTTAAATAGACGGTCAAGTGCGTGTTCGACCACGTGCAGTGTATTCAGTATTCAGTAATTTTATTGCGAAACAAAAATATTACATACAGTAAGTATTAATGTACCCTGTCAGGTAGGGTATGGCAATATATCTTAATCTAGGACTTAAGTTAAGGACTAAATTAAGTATTTTGTATTTTATACAAAATTAGGAGATCTTTTATGAACAATAAATAACATTTGTGTAGTTTAGAATAATATAAATTTACTTAGGTAGGTACAATAACACTTTTTAACAAAATAGTTTACTTTTTATTAATTTGTGTGACTAGGTTATACTTAACATCTTATAATTAATCAATATTATAACCTATTATATTATTAAGAACACTTCGAAGCTCTTCCATTGTTAAAAAGAAAATGTAGGGATTCTATCCAAATAGTTTGTCTTCAAAAAAGTCTTTTATGTCATAATTGCATTTTTTTATAAGCAATTCTTGTAGTTTTGATGTGAATATTATGGTGTTTCGGTTCAGATTTAAGGAATGTTGGTAGTTTATTATGTATTTTAATGGACAGGACATGTAATAAGGGCTCTGTCTGTATAGTTCAAGTCTAGGTGTTGGAAGGATGAGGTTTGTTTTTCTTCGTGGATTTTTATCAAATTGGTATAAATTCAGGTTTTTTTCTAAAAACTAATGCTGTTTCATATATATAAAGGCTAGTCAAAGTTAGTAATTTTTGTTCTATAAAATGTGGTCTACAGCTGGTGCGTCTTCTGATACAATTAATATATAACAATAATAAGATAAGATAACAATAATACGAAGGCATTTTTTCTGCAATATAAATAATTGGTTTGTATCTACACTGTTGCCCCAGATTACTACCTATGCCATAGCGTAGCCATGAATAAGCATATGCATAGTAGGCAGTTAAAGCTGTTTTAATGTTTGTGTTACTTTTTAAGATAGTTATGGCATAAATAAATTGTGATAGTTTGCTTTTGGTTTTTTCTATATGTCCTTTCCAATTAAGGTGAGTATCAATTTTTAGGCCTAAAAGGGTATGATCTTGGACTTCTTCAATATTGAGGCTACTTGTTAGTGGAGATAGATCTAGAGGTGTTTTCTGGTACGGGGTAAATTGTATGATTTTTGTCTTTTTTGTATTTGCTTCCAAATTGTGAGCTTCTAACCAGGTGGTTATGTTATGAAAACTTTCTTTTTTATTCTGATAAGTGAAATTTTATGGGGGGGGGGGGGGGGGGGGGGCATTTGAAAAGAAGGGACACATTGTCTGCAAAAAGGATGCAGAAGGAGTCAGCAATTTTAGGCAGGTCATTCATGTACTGATGTACTGATGAAATAGCAAGAGCTGTTGAGGAGTTTTTTACGGAAGCCGTATTGATTTTCAGGAGATTATATTTTTCTAAGTAGTTATAAATGCGGTCTGATATTGCACGTTCAAATATTTTAGACAAGTGTAAGTAATTGCACGGTTCATGGCGTATCTAAACAAACTTATTTACCTGTTTTACATATCGAACCACCTTAATTAAGTTATTTTCAACAAAATTTGTTCAAATTTTCCTTTTTACCAACCAAAGTACCTACATATTTTAAGTTGATTAGGACTATTAAGTACTCAACTAGTAAATATATTGTAGCTGTGCAGTTTTCCTTTTAAATCACACCACCCACTACCAGCATTTTTTCCACGAATAATAATGCCCAAGTTAGACAAGTACCTACACTGAAAAAAAACCAAAGTTTCGTTTTTTTTTTCGTAGTTTACAATATGAATCTATTCAGAATATCGTCGAGTGACAGAAATTTTAAAATTATGATATTCCGCGCAGTTTGATTCCTAAGTCCTAACTTGAGTGAAGTGAAGTCCACCCTCTCCTCTACTATTTTTATAATGTCCTCCTAGCCAAATTTCGACCACGGCGGCCAATCTCATCAGAGACTAGCCAGATGCGCAGGACATTTATAGTGCACAAGTGTGTGTGCAAACACCGGTGCACTCTCTATTCCCTCACTCTCATAATCCGATGGGACGACAGATCGACACGACCGGGGAGAGATCAGGTGCAGGACCAACGGCTTAACGCGCTTTCCTAGGCACGGGGGTGTAACACCGCCAACTTCCTGACTCCGGGCTGCTACTGTGATTTTTTCTTGCTGGAAAAACCCCAGTAACAACTTTTGGCCCGACCCGGGATTCGAACCCAGGACCTCATAATCAGCGGTTGAACAAGCTGACCGCTAGACCAACGAGGCAGTCAACTATTTATATATACCTATACATAGTATTATAATATCTGTGCCTATACTAAGTAACAAAACCGGGGTATTTTTTCCCCAGTGCATAGCAACATTTTCACGAAAATGGTGGACGAAATTTTTAAATTTATTTATGAGTTTTGATGAGTGTTTTAGGCAAAATTACAAATGTAATATGTGTGTAGACTAGTAGAATGAGTTATTTGCCGTATTATTTTTCTTGCTACTGGTGTTTAAATACCCTTACACCGCACAACACATCATTTTTATATTTTTATGTGAGAACTGCTTTCCGCGTCATTTCAAGTATTGTACTAACGGCTCAAAATGAAAATTGCGACGTTTAGTCGCAATTTTTTAGATTCACCTCGTTTGTGTCAACTATCATTCTAAGTCTTCTTATTCTAAGATTTATACAAATAAATTTATCTTTTTCCATAAGAGTCAAATTCAAAAAAGTTGTACTTTTTAAAGTTTTTTTTGCGTCCATAGAAATTTTCTTCAGCTTTTATTCATTAATCAATTAACAAAGTATCCAGCCAGTATATCTCGAACAGGTTTTTAAAGCATGTTTTTAGGGTTTCGAAGATCGAAGATCGGTTTCGAAACCCTTATGGTCTCGCTTTGTCTGTCCTTTTTTTCCTCCTTAATAACTCAGCAACTACTGCAGCTATCAACTTGAAATTTAAAATAATAATACATTTCGTGCGCTTGTACAGATTTAAAGAAAATAAATGAAAAATTAATATGAATATTTTCCATACAAATTGGGATGCCGAAATTTTAAAACATACCTGCAGGGTCATGTGGGGTATCAAATGAAAGGTATTAGTTTGTACATTTCAAAATATTTTTTGAAATTTTTATAGGTTTCATACTTATTAAAATATTTCGAAATAAAACGAAAAATACCCACTCGAGGTCACCCTGGAACATGCTTGCCATACATCTAGTTATACCTAGTTCATCTAAGGTCGAGGTGTTGCGAATCAGCTGTCACTGTCACTTGTCAGACGGACATAGCCGAGAAGGCGGGAATCTGGGTTGACAGGCGAACGGATGCCGACGGGAGAGGAGGTCGTGGTCGAGCTGATCATGAGCTGATGAATGCCTTGGCTGTGCCGTGCCGAGCCGATGTATCCCTTATCGTGTACACTATCGGTATTTGGAACCCCTACAAGTGGCGACGGGATAAAAGGTAGGATATTTCATAAGTATTTGAAGGAAGGGAGGGACACCAACGAGATTGAAAGATACGATGCAAATTGCTCTCGTAGAAGTTCCTTGCTATCTTATCAAAGTAAAATACAGATAAACATAAGGAAACGCCAATAGACAGTATCACAAACTTGCACTTGCTAGGTAGGTAGGTAGGTACCTACTTTTTGTTTTTCTATGTAAACAAATGACCAGGCATTGACCAAGATACACAAGGATTGGAATGGCAACAACAGTCTGTCATGTTAGGTTAGGTACTTAGGTAGTAACCTATATTGTTTAAAATATCAAGACGAAAACACGCAGTGTCCAAAAAGCGTTTACCGATTCAAAGCTGTGTACGATAACGCCACGTCTCGTCCCGCAGTTTGCATTTGCAGGCCCGAGTTAGGGGCGCTAGGGCTCCACAATTTGCATCTAATTCATACGTTCATTGCTGCAAAAGCTTTCAGAGAACAACTGGTGCTCTGCTTGTTTGTATGGTAACTGTAAACGTTGGATATTATCCATCATGTCTTAGTAGGTACGTGTGAGTCTCACCGTTACAAAATTTATAAGGATATCATCAACTTCGATTCCTTCTTACTTACCTAAGGCAAATGGAATTATTTATGCGTAGGTAAGAGTCTGCTGTTCCACGTATCGATGGTAAGGCCAAGCTATTTGCTCCTTGCCTACACAATAGTCCCCATTCAATAGTTTAGATTTTAGATGCTCGCCTTTCTGATAAACCTGTGCTGATAATTTAACTTCGCCTTTGATGACGCAAGTTAGCTAACTTGTACCTTGAGTTTGAATAATCTGTACCAAAGCCGTTGCTAACTTTAATCCATGTTGTTTAATCTCAAGCTATTCCCCCGTTTGCGAAATAATCAGTTTATCTATCATCTACATGCAGGGAAAAGAGTTTCAGTACATACATGTACATACTCAAACTTCCCTTTCCACGTACCTAACATGTTAAGTAGACAAATTTTTAACCCAGGTAGTTAACCATAGGTATGGGTTAAAAGTTGACCTATCTACCAAATCATGGTGGTAGAAAAATGAGGTAAAAAACAATTCTGCCCGTCCGTCATGCTGAGAACCCTACGTGCGTACAAAAGCGGATCTCTGTCAAATGAAGAGGTTCCATATTCTGGACGCAATAAGTTCAATTTGCACGCGTCACGTACTGCATGCAACTTGCGAGGACGGTGTGTTAAATTTACTAAAAAATGATATAACTATGGAATAAAAATATGGGATGGTGTTTACGACAAGAAAGGAACTTTTAAAATGAGTGCATGGCGGAGATTTTTGTTTTCATTGCTCTATTTGTATTTAACGAACAGCAGGATAATTTTATTTATCTACGGTGGTATACCTATTTACCATTAACTTAGTTGTAGGAATGTAATGAATGAGTAGAGAGAGACCTTCAGTTCCTTCTAACCTAGTACCAAATCAAATCAAAAACTCTTTATTTTCATACATACAATAAAATGTACACTTAGAAAAAGTCAGATCATAAAACTAAAGCTAAACACTGACACGGAAATAAAGTGATATTTTTTATTTCTGTCGCTTCGGTATGTAGACTAAAGTAAAGAAGCTACGAAGAAACCTTTAGCCTGTTAGTTGTTATTTTTCGAGCTGGAGCAAAACTCGTCCTAAGCTTTTTTGTCCTCTAGATAATCGTAGTACTTAAGGCGCTGTGCATGGAAAACTAAGACTGTCAGATTGCATGTCAATATTACCAAATGTGGTCGGCAGAGGCGCTTATTTTTAACATAGACTTATGCAAAATTTATCTGTTGTAGAAGAGGCAAACTTTTGTTTTATTTTGGTTGATAGCACAATCACAAGGTAATAATGTAATGTTAACTAACATTTGCCCGCGGCTTTACTATCGTTGCATGTAAAATACCTTAATAAAACCTATGTCGCTTGAAGCTTCTCAATTATAATAAAAATTACATTCATCGATAGTTATTCATAGAAATCAGAAACACTTAAAAAAATAATATCATCTTCATGCATGTTAAAGTGCCGACAATATCACCGACCATTATGATAATACTTTATACATTAAAAAAATATACTAATTTAGTCAAAACAACTGAGGTCTAAATGGATTACAAAAGTGTCAATCGTTGAAGATATTTCGATTTGGTTTTGGAGGGCTTTCTCAAAAAAAAAATTAAAATATAAATAATGCTGAACAAGCCACACAACATCATCTAACCCCAAAGTAATTAGAGCTTGTGTTACGATATACTTATTAAATACACTACACAGATAGATATTTTTTATATACATAAGACATCCAGAACACCTGGAATAAATATCTGCAGATGGTACAAACATTTGTCCTGAGGCGGGAATCAAACTAACTGTAACCTCCTGTGTCGCAGGTGGACCTTTCCCCGCCGCGCTACAGAGGTCGTCAATCAAATAATCAGATATAAAATGAAATATAACAGTGATTTATTTCCTTTACCCCTTACAGGAGTCTTGGACACGTCAATAAATTCAAATAAGGTTCAAGAGTAAAACTGGGAAATAAAGTGATTACTTTAATTTATTGTTCACTTCAATCTTTTTAAGGTAAAGTAAAGAAGCGAACAAGAAACCTTTACCTTGTTAGGGTGTTAGTTTTCGAGCTGGAGCAATACTATTAGCAATAGGTACCTAAGTTTTTTATCCTCTAGAGATAGTCTGATATTTTGTAGTAAGCCTTTTTAACAAAGGATATGTTTTACAAATTGTTTGAAATTATTTTTTGATAACTTTTAACTCTTTAGGAGTTTTGTTGTAGAATCGTATACATTTCCCTTTAAAAGATAATCTATAAATCGATACTATAAAAATATATAAATATATATCTATAAAAATATTCGTAAAATAAAATACGTGAATGTTGGAATGCTGAATGATGAATTTCACGGATATAATTTTGTACACAATCTCAGTACTACTCGCTTACATAATTAATTTTATTTTCCGGAAATAAAACGCAACAATCATGAAGATAGTTTTAGTTTAGATTGTAATTCTACAAAATAATCATAAAAACCACAACAGACCATGCCTTGCTATCCAAATTGATATTCATACCGATATAAAGTATTCTTTATTATGTTGCTGCCTTCCAAGAACTCATGAGTGATTATGATTAACATGAGTGATTAACAATAATTTTGACAACTGTCATTGGAAATACAATTGTTTTGCATGTTTATTACGTTTTTAGCGTCTTTAAACATCTCCTTTACTTGACTTCTTTGTTACGCTAAAAAAAATATATTATATTGATGTCAATGTACACATATTGCCAATAACAAAAAAGTTATGACAAACCGCTCCGTTGAGGTTTTTCTATGAGTTATTAAAAATTTAAAGTAAATTATTATTTTTGAGTATCTGTCCTTTTGAGAATCTCTCTTCTCTAAGAGAACAAACCGATAGAACTACGAGTAATTTAAATTTGCCTGTAGTTCTACTGGTAGAACTACGAGAAAAAAAAATGCAAATGGTTGGTCCTAAGTAAATCAGTTATCTAGTAAGTACCCATAACAAAGCTCTGCTTAGCTTCGGCCTTGGTGATGATGTGTGAATTCATCATCATCAGCCTATATAAGTCCACTGCTGGACGTAGGCTCCTATTTTAATTTTTCAGCATTATTTATTTATATATAAGGTCATCAAAATCGCCCTACCTATTTAACATATTTTAACTCGACCAATACTTTCCGTGCTGTAAACATGTTGAGTAGTACCTACCTATCTAGCTACCAGAGAAAAAACCACTATAAACCTATTCTACTTAATTGGTAGGTCTGTCAATGAATAAAATTCCTGCAAATTTCTTTTGGCTTAGCTTCAATCAAATATAGACTTTATTTCAATGACAAATGAACCATTTAACCCGCAAAACAAAAGTTGTCGAAAATCGTAATTCGTCCGTCGAACCCAGCTGTCATCGCGAAAAAAGTTACATAACCTCACGTCCGTCCGAGGAGGCATCCAGCCTCCGAATGAAGCTAGTGGAAGCTATTTTGAGCATATATTGAAAGGGATGTTTGAGTAATAAGGTTGAAATTCTATTGGCAAAATATTATAATTTTTGCAATTACTTCGCTAAACGCCTTACAAAAATGTGTTTTTTGGGTTTTATTATGTTAATGGTTTTATTTATTTAAAACTTTTTACATATGTCTTTAGTTGATAAAATTTCCTTTCATATAGTATTAAAATAATTAATGGTTGTCACTCAAAATATTGAGCATTTCGAGACGAAAAATTTTTTTCTTGTTCTTTCTTGTGATTTTTTTTTTCAAGATCCTAGATCGTTTTATAAAATATTTTTGTATAAGTCTTTTTTCCATACATTTGACTATACACTGTTTTTTTTTTGGGCTTGTAATATGTCGGAGAACGGCTAACGGTGCGACGAAAAAGTGTACTTTCTACGGTGTCGCTGTTTGGGCAGCGTCTTAAGCCTTTTTACAAAGGATATGTTTGACAATTTGTTTGAATTTATTTATTGATAATTTTTGCAACTCACTTGGAATTTTGTTGTAGAAGCGTATAAATATACATTTATCTTGTGTAACCTAGTTGTGGGCACAGCGAGTTTATTCTTATTTCTAGTAAGTATTAATTATTATCTATTTTTAGGGAATAGATTGATATTTCTATTTATTTATTTATTTACAAATGGACTTACAGTAGAACCAAAACGTCCAGTATGTCTATGAGTGTACAACAAGTTTTCATAAATATGTGTCATTATGTTTATTTCTTTGAATTTATCACGCAGGGATTCTCTGGGACCCATATTATAGATTGCACGAATAGCTCTCTTCTGCAGCACAAGTACGGTGTTAATATCTGCAGCGTTCCCCCACAGCAGTATGCCATAAGACATAACATAACACTATGGAAGTAGCTGAAATAGACTAGTCTAGAAGTATCAACGTCTGGAAGATGACGGATTTTTTTGACAGCATACGCTGCAGAACTAAGTCTCTTCGATAGCTTATCTATGTGTGGGCCCCTACCCTATACCTATCTTAGAATATCTACCTATTAAGTTTGTCTATTAAGGCCAAGGCCTAAGCCTGGCATGAATGAATCGTACCTACTTTATTTATATTCAAGTAATATAGGTACCTAGTTAGGTCTTTATTCAGGACCTATTTATTGAATGCAGTAGGTACCTAGGCAGGCGCTTTAACATTACGTAAGGAAACATACCTACCTAGGTATTCTGTAAAACTTTTACAGCTTATGACGACGACGTAGAATCTAATTTAACCGGCCGGCTGTCAAGAGGCGATCCTGCGCCCATAACAACTCGAAGAATGTTGGCTAAGGATCCATCCTACTTCCTCAGCCTCAGGGAAGTTGGAATGTTGGCAAACTTTCTTCATATGCCGTGCCTCTCGTAGCGAACCTAGTCTCTTGCTGTGGGAGTTTAGGAGGCCCAAGTTATAAGATCATGTCGAGAAAGAGTTTGTTGGAGAAACTAAAAATAATGAGGTTATATTCCGATGGTACTACGTTAATTGTTTTATTTATAAAATAAAAATTAATATGTAGGTATCTAAATATAATAAAATTGAGTTAGTAAACAAAATTAAGTAACTATTCGGTTACGCTACCTACCTCGACTACTAGCGCCGCCGCGGCGGCGGCCGCCCCCTATTTATTTTTACGTTTTATTGTTATTTATTATATAAACAAATAAATTTTCAAAAATCCATTGTTCAGTTTGTGATACACCTCATCATCACATCGTCATCGCACCCTACTTCACCCACTGCTGGATATAATAGGCCTCCAAACTTTTGTGCCACTCCGCACTGTCCAGCGTCACACCCGAAGTACACCTCCGCCGCGAAACACGAGTAGCGGACCCGCAGTAATTTCGCCTTGTCTTGTCCGTATGTATGAGAAGCGGAACACTATCGAAACTGCCTGTTCTAAAGGCATAGATTTCACTATAATTCTATCTCATTCCCTGCGCGGTTCCGCTGATCTGCTTCAACGTCAGCCACACCTCTGCGATCCGGCCGCCTTTATGTCGCGGTGCCGCATGTATTTGTTAAAATCGACATAAATAAAAGGCAGAACTAGATTTTTCATACTTAACATGGACGTCGATTTTACAGATATATATTTTTTGTTGTTTTTGTTCTTTTGTCTACTAGTAGGTACAATTAGTTTTCTTTAGTTTAGTTGTTTTTTTTCCTTATCTTAGTGTCTAGTTTTAGATAGGTAGTTGTAATTCACAACGAATGTATGTATTTGTGATGATTTTTATGGGACGGTGTGTGAAAAAAACCTTGGCATACCTATCAGACGGCGTTTTCCCTGAAGCCCTGAAACCTGTAGTTGTAAAGCCTCTTTATAAGAATAAGGGCTCCAAGAATGATATAAAAAACTACCGCCCAATTGCACTCAATTTCTACATTCTCAAAAATATACGAGACAATTATATGTATATAACGCATTGAACTCTTTTTATGGAAAATAATAATAAACCTATTAGTTAATGAACATGTAGGCAACCTCTAGGCGACAACGGCCGAACTACAAGGCTAACTTGTCAATAGAGACGCTAACACAGAAACACTGAAGCTAGTAAAAACCTACCTAAGCGCTTCAATGAACATCCGCTAGATGTCGTTATAAACTATCGGAAAAAGCAAAAAGAGAAGGCAATCCTAGATCGCGCAACCGCACGAACGAAGATCGCGCAAAAACTAAAACCGTATTTCTATCTACTTTTTCACTGACTTAGCGTGGATTTGTCTGGTTTTGAAGGGTATAAATGTACTGAGTTCATTCTAGGCCTTTTTCTAGGCATTCCGACGTCATATCCAGTTAAAAAAATCGTTATTTTGGGTTTGGCTGACTTTGAAACCTTTGACTCTGAAACGATTGACAAACGTTCAAAACCCTCGGCACGCGAGTTAGGTACATTACACTCGCACTTGACGGATCTTGTTTATTTGTAGTCCTACGTTTACAGCTGTTCCTTTGTAACATCATCTGCAGTATCTAACCTAGGTACTTCTTTGCTATAAGCAAGTAGGTTCATTCGATTCGTTTCCGACGAATCTTTAAAACGCTATTTTGATTTTGCCTCGGGTTTATGATCGAAATAAGGAGCTCCTCCTCTTTGACATGGCCATTAGTCAACAGATTTGCTTCGAATTTTCGATCATCAACCAGAAGCGAAACCAAAATACCTAGCGTCCTAAAGATCCGTCGGATTCGATTCGGAAACGAATCGAATGAATTAAAATATCCCTGCTGGTCTGGTTTGGGAAATAAAGAGGTAAGCAAGCACGATTCAGTGGTCAAGTAATTTCATTCAGTGGTACTAGTATTTGCAGAGCGGTGGAATTACGACACCCTCGAGGAGGTATCCTGTGGTCTGTCTGGTCTGGTTAAGCTCACACCTGTTGAGTTCGTGGATTTATCGTTTACCTTTTAGTAGTAGGTAGGTTAGGTACCTAACGCACATAGTAAGGATTGGAATTATGGTGAACCTCCAAGAAAAAGCCGAAGAACCGGTAGGTTATCGACCTAGCCTACCGAGGAAGAGGTAGGGACTTACAAACACAGGATCTATGAACACAGGTACAAACAAAATCTAGAAAGAAGGTGAAAGAAACGCACGATACAGAACATACCTAAGGGCTGAGTGAGACAGCAGGGAGTTTTTACTCTATGCCTGAGGGTAAGTTAAGTAGGTAGGTAGGTACTTAAGGACTGGTTAAGTCAGTAGGTACCATTGAACTACTATTACTAGCGTACTACTTTACAACTCACAACTCACTGGTCAGTACAGAATTACACTGTAGGTTATGCTCGAACCACCCACCGGTGAATACTGAATTAACTCACCATCAATCAAGCACGGTCTTCATTTGAAGCGATCAGTTTCGGAGTTTTGTTCCGACGCGCCGTGCGTGTTTTAACAAGGCGGCCATTTTGTTTGCAATATTTGGCGGGAGCGCCATGATGGATCGCTGACAGTTTGAACGTTTGCCGCTTTGCAATTCCGTTGTTTTGTTCTGGAATGGGGTTGATTGAGTGCTTGAAGGCTTGTAGGTTGCTTCAAATGGAATGCCCTTCTGCTGGGCTAAATTAGAATTCCAATTAGCAGTCTTTGATTAGTCTGTAGGGTAGGTAGATTTTATAGATATTTATTTTTCTATTTTCTGATTTTGAAATGAATTTATTATTATTAATGTACCTACCTACCTACCTTTTACATTAGTTAGGTTCATTAGGTAGGTAAGTACTTACCTATTAAATATAAGTGCACACATACACATTATACACCATCCTTATTTAGGTACTTAGCATATTATTTACTGCTACGAAGATTCTTTTGGTCTGCTAGGTAAGTAGGTAGGTACCTAGGTTGTTAGATTTTACTCGTCCCTGGTAGGTAGGTATACCTAATCTACATAACTCGGTACCTATAACTATCTACGTAGGGAAGTGAAAAAGCTGTGGTAAGGCTTGATAAATGACCAGTCCAGCAGTGCTTGATTGATTATGGTGACAAAACATTGAATGATTAACATTGGCCACTTGCCAATGCAACATCCTTGAACAGGCAGGAGACTCAGAGCAAAAAGTAAGCCAGCAAACTTGCAAAACACTCGTCTCTCTCCTCAAATTTCTCTCATAACAGTGCAAATAAAATCTTTTGTCAAGATGGCTTGCCTCCACAAAGTTTCCACTCAAAAATTGGCGTTTTTCTTTGTGGAACATTACAATGTCGTTTTGAATTGAACGCGCTCCTGTCTCAGCTATTGCCAGACCAAATGGATTTCTCTTGTAGGCAGTCAATAACGTGTAAGTAATGTGTACTTAGGTTTTGGGGTTCCGGGCGCTGCTGGCTGCAAATTTGACGGATTTGATATACCTTGGCAAGCTCAAGCAAGTAGGTGTTTTTATTGAGCCTCTAGAAACCTTTTCTGTTCTGAAAGCTCTCCTGAAGAAAACAAATCTAAACGACCACGACATGCGTGATGCGCTTGCCAAGACTAAACGTGCAGGCGCCATAACCATCAAGTTACCAACAAAACCAACAATCACAATTATACAGGTTTAATATCCCGTTTCTATTCTTATACGGAACCCAGTCTTCGAACCACTGAGCCAATGCCCCTGCATTCGGCTTATTGACGTGTACATAAGTAGGTAGGGCATATTTAGGTGGGTATTATTGCCGTCGGTTTAATGGCAGGCGCTGCCGATCGCAAAATGCGAATGCAGCTAGCATTGCAGACTGCAATTTCAATTCATGGTGTGAATTCAGCTAGGTAAGTAGTTTACTAGTACCTACCTAAATACAACTCAAATCAAATCAAATCAAAAACTCTTTATTTCCATAAATATAACAAATGTACTTACCTACACTTAGAAAAGGTCAAATTGAAACACTGACACGGATATAAAGTGATAGGTATTTTTGATTATTGTCGCTTCGATATGTAGACTAAAGAAGCGACGAAGAAACCTTTAGCCTGTTAGTTGTTATTTTTCGAGCTGGAGCAAAACTCGTCCCAAGCTTTTTTATCCTCTAGATAATCTGATATTTTGTAGTACTTACTTAAGCTTTTTTACGAAGGATATGTTTGACAATTTGTTTGAATTTATTTATTGATAATTTTTGCAAATCACTTGGAGTTTTGTCGTAGAAGCGTATACCTACATTGCCCTTTATAAGGTAGGTACATTTATCGTGTGTAACCTAGTTGTGGGCACAGCGAGTTTATTCTGGTATTAATATTATGTATGTCGCTATTTTTAGGGAATATATTGATATTTCTATGAGTGTACCTACAACAAGTTTTCATAATAATACATACGTCATAATAATATATTGACATGGTAGTCATTATGTTTATTTCTTTGAATTTATCACGCACGGATTCGGTAACTAGGTTCAATGGTCATAATAATGCAGGGTTTTGTTTTATTGATTGATAATACTTTATTCATCACCACATAAAACTAATTTTACATATAAACATGTAGAGAACAGCAATGGAACTGGCGGCCTTATCGCTTAAAGCGATTTCTTCCAGGCAACCAAAACGATGGGAGAAAAATACAGGATGGCGGTGCAACTTAACATAAATCTAAACTATTAATACTAATACACATAATACCTACTAAACTAATACACTAATACATACAAAATTATAATTAAACTTAGTAACTATAGTGAATATACTAACTAATGTGACGTCACATTCAAAAAGTAATTAAAAACTTTCCTTTTAAAAGTGTGATGTGATGTGGACTTCTTAATATCCAATGGCAAATCGTTCCAAAGTCTGACAGCTTGAGCAGTGAAAGAGTCGCTGTAAAAAGATGTTCTCTGTACTGGAGATGCGAGGAGCAGAGTATCCGATGACCTTAAAGAGAGACCGTGAGAAGAATGTAGAAACTGAAATCTCTCCTTAAGATAGGACGGGGAAAGGGGGTTGAAAAGTATAGAGAAAAGCAGAGACAGAATATGCAGGTTACGGCGCTGGCGAATAGGGAGCCATTTGAGCTGGGCTCGGTAGGCAGACACATGGTCGTACTTACGGAGGCCAAAGATAAACCGGATGCACACATTTTGTAAGCGCTCCAATTTATTGAGCTGTTCCTCTGTAAGGTCCAAATAACATGCATCCGCATAATCAAGGACAGGTAGAAGAAGAGAATGGGCAAGAGTAGTTTTGGTAGCCGTGGGCAGAAAGTTTCTCAATCTCCTCAGGGAACCAGCAGACGCAAACAGCTTTCGACTGGTTACTTCCATCTGCGCCCCCCAAGACAGAGTGCGGTCAAAGATAACCCCTAAGTTCTTGATAGTCTCGCTGAAGGGGATTGCTATCCCATTAAAAACAACCTGCGGAACTGCCGACCAGTCCAGATTACACAAGGTTCTAGAGCTGCCAACTATTATTGTTTGAGTTTTGGAAGGGTTAATTTTGAGCCCATGGCGTTTGCTCCATTCAGTAATATGACGGAGATTTGTGTTTGTTGTTTCTATTGCACTAGAAATATTACTGAGTGGAGCTTGGGTATAAATCTGTAGATCATCAGCATATAAGTGGTAGGACATGGAAAGATTTTGAGAAATAGAATTGATGAAGATTGCGAAGAGGAGAGGGGATAGTACGCCACCTTGAGGCACGCCAGCAGAAGTAGCACACCAAGACGAGAACGACTCATCGAGGCGCACGCGCTGGCGACGGCCATGCAAGTAGCTAGAGAACCAGCCAACCACCGAAGATGAAATGTTCAGAGAGCGGAGTAATGCGATCAAGATGTCAAAATTAACAGTATTGAAAGCATTACTGAAATCGAGAAGAGTTAAAACAGTAAGCTGACCATTTTCCATACCCAGACGAATGTCATCTGTGATTTTAATGAGAGCAGTGACGGTGCTGTGTCCTTTTCTAAAGCCAGACTGCAAGGAGTTCAGAAGATTGTTTGAAGATAGAAAAGAGTTAAGTTGATTATGGACGAGACGTTCAAGAACCTTGGAAAGAAAAGGTAAAAGGGTATAGAGATAGGGCGATATTCGGAAAAAGATTTAGGATTAGGTTTTTTAGGTAAGGGTATAATTTGTGCGTCTTTCCAGATGCTCGGAAAAGTGCCATGTTTTAAGGAGAAGTTGAGGAGATGGCAGAGCGTGGGGAGAATGTCGTCCAATATAGGCATTAACATGTTGCGACTTATACCATCTATCCCTACAGCATTAGATGTGATTGATAAAACACTTTTCTTAACATCAACAGCAGAAATTTCTTCAAAAAGAAACGAGGGGTGATTAGGGGAGGGTAATGAAGAGATATAGTTGATAGTCCTGACTTTGTCTGCATCGCCAATATCAGAAACAGAGGAGAAGTGCTGGTTCAGCGAATCAATATCTAGGTCACCAGGTATAAGATCCTGACGAGACTTACCAAGACCAAGCGATCTCAAAAACTTCCAAACCTTCGCTGGGTTTTCATCCGAAACAGACTCGTGGATATGACGACGTTGAGCGTCTCTACAGGCCCTATTACAGCGATTACGTGCGTTGTGATATTTTTCTTTATTAAGATCGCTTGGAACAACTTTGTACTTTGTTTTAGCTACCGCTTTTTTATGAATAAGAGCCTTGATATCGTCCGTGAGCCAAGGTGCTGGCAGTTGTTTAATTTTAATAGCGCGAAAAGGGGCATGCTTATCAAATAGCTGAATAAGGATGTCATTGAAGATGCCAATCTTGTCATCCACGTTAGCAGCATCAATGACAGGAGAAAAGTCTAACAGCTTAACATCGTTGAAAAACGCTTCCCTATCCATGCTGCCGAAACTGCGCTGCAATATTATTCTGCGTTTAGCTTTCGGAGGTCGAATTTTGTATGACACAAAGATTAAATCATGGTAGGAAAAACCATCTGCTGCATACTGACCATGTTTACTGACGTGATCGAGAGAAGAGACAATTATAAGGTCAAGTAAAGATGGCGGAGAGTTAGGAGCATGGTGAGTGGAGCTGAGTGGAAGAAGGTGGAGATTGCAGGACTTTACAACAGACTCCATTGAAGAAGCACGACGGTCTTTTTTCATGAGACAGCAGTTAAAGTCCCCCATTATGATACAGTGACAATAGCTAGGGATAAGGTTGACCAGTAGGGATTCAAAAGAAGAAAAGAAATTATTTTTGCTAGAATTGGAATAGTAAACACCGAGCAGAACTTTAGTGTGCGATAGTGTGACTTCAAGGAATAGGTGTTCACCGATCTGTAACGGTGCAGGTTGAGGAGACATACTTATGACAGAAAAGGGTAAATGAGAACGAAGATAAATAGCCACGCCACCACCACGGCTGCCCGTCCGGTCATTGCGAATAAGACGGTAGCCAGGTAAAGCGTAAAGACTAGAAAGAAGGCAAGGTTTGAGGAAGGACTCTGAGATCAGGATAGCATGAATATTTTTATCATCGAAAGACGCTAGCATTTCTGGAAAGTGAGCCGGTACACTCTGCGCATTAATATGGACTACATTAAAGTTTATTGCTGCATTGGAGAACTCAGAGAGAAGATTTTTAGAAAGGGATGGCAAGCTAGCGAAACTTTCATCACTAAGAACAGATCTGCCAGAAGAAAAAGAAAGGTAGTTATCACTGTCATCATCATCACTAAACATATTATTAAGCATGATATAAAATAAATACAAATACTTATATAACCACTAAAAACTTTACAAAATCTAAATAACTAAAAACTAAAGGTATCTTATACAATGACTTAATACATAATTCATTCCTACTTGTAGTGTTGTTGTCAAATTAACAAAAAAACGAAGTTGCCCAAATAAGCCTATTCCAAAGAAGAAGAAGTAAATTAACTGTCGTATTACCTGTCATCTGTCATAGTGAATGACATCCATCTATGGAGTGACGTTTGTACAATTATTATTGTTTACATAAAAAACTAAGTTTGTGAGAAAAATGACGGTAAACGGAAAAGACGCAACGCAACCAAGTTACCTATCCGTGGACATGATGTGCTGGTGCAGAGCGCGGACAAGTGCGAATGATCACTGTTTTTTCACAGGACGCCGGGGTTTTGTAGCTGGCTTTCCAGCTTTGGCCGGCCCCGTCGCCGCCGTCGCCGCCGCCGTCATCAATCTAGGCGCAGACGCATCTTGTGAGGGACCTGCGATCTTCTCAAGCTCCTGCAGACAGTTTATACGATGGCGAGCCCCATCCCCTCCGATGACAAAAACGGAGCCGTCTTGCGTCCAACTCTTCGTTACGCCAAAGCGTTGTCTGGCGGCCATAAAAGTGTTGTGACGTGCTTTGGTCAAAAACTCTGACATTGTGACACCGGTATCTTTTAGTTTTGTTTTGGCCTGCCAGACTTTGCTGCGCTGTGTAAGATCCACAAACTTGAACAATATCGGCCTAGGTTTGTCACCTGTTCTGGACCGGCCCATACGATGGCAACGGCTTATTGCAGTTTTGTCGAAATTGTGAAACTGCAGCTTTTCTGACACCATTTTCACAATGACATCAACCGTCTCCTCATTGGGTTCTTCAGGTACTCCATGCACAAGCAAAATCTTACGTCTGCTGCGCATTTCCAAGCTGTCAACCTCACAGCTTACAACATGAAGTTGATCCTGCAAAAGCTGCAGCGCACCCAAAACAAAGCTTCTGAAGGTGGCCAGGTCTGCACTCAGGCTGGCAGTGGTGACAGCAGGCTGAGGAGAAGCTGGGTTCTCAATTCTAGCCTGCAACTGGTCCATTTCTTGCCTGAACATAGTCTTCAGTTGCTCCATAGACTTGGTTATAACCTCTAAACCAGTCTGTGACATTTTGGTTGTTAATATCACTTCTGTTTAGGCTTGGAAATTGGTGAAAACACTACCAAGTAGGATTGAAAATTAGGGCTATCTAATAGACCATTAATATTCTTGATATATAAATTAAATTAACTTGATAATTTGAAAATAATTAGAGAAATCTTTGTAACAATGTTATTAGTTGACTACCCACCAGGGGAAAAAATGATTTTATGAGGTAGGCAAGGTTGTTGCCCCTTATTATCATGTAGGTAAGTATCTTAATTAGGTACTTACCATTTACTTATTGCTAGCCAGTAGGTAGGTAACACACGGTAGGCAAAAAAATTAAATCTACACCACAGTAGGTAGGTACGTACCTACTTATCAAAACAGCCGACAGTAGAAAGCGAGTGGTAAAGTGGTCTTGAAAGTTTCCTACAGCTCATTTCGTTCGCGGCGAAAACCACGGAAATGTCAGCCACTTCCGGTTTTATTAGAAAAACTTTTAAGTTCTCAGTGATTCGGGATCTTGAGTTCCTTTTCTAGTATTGTAGACTAGGCTTCGGCACAAAAATATATATTTTAATTCAGGCCCTTCACAATTAGATTTTTACCTAGTTTATGTAGGTACTTCGAATGTCGAGCTGTCCAAAATTAAAACACAGCAAGGGCGATTTTTCTTAGGGTACGCTTTTAAAGTGATCGTTTTTAGGTCTCCTGTAAAATTTGTCTAGTATTGTCTAGTGTCCCTTACTACGTTTTAATTTTGAACAGCCGAGTATTATCGGCATTATAAGCCTGCCTGTGGGTAGGTACTGTAGGAAGATGTCCAGTCAACAAGACAAGTTAAGGGGAGACAAGTAAAGTGAACTAAAATTGCGAAACTCAACAGCATACAAGTAAACTAGGAATCCCCCGTAAAGTTAAGATTGAGTTCGCCACCAAACAGCATAGCTTATGCAGAGACAGTCGACGACGAAAATTGCCTAAAATGAAAAAAGAAAGAAAGAAAATACAAACATTTTCAAGAACAGCAACTTTTCGCCGTATGCAACTATCTAGGTATAAACGCTTTTAAAAAGCTTTTTAGCAATTTTTGTCGCTGGCTGTACATTCTTTATTCCTTGCGACTTGCATCAAAAAGTTATTACAGGAAAATTGCGCCACGAGCGGTATTGACTTGATATTCACTTGGTATCCCAGAGTTTGGTATCAGTTGCCTATCTGAAGTTAGGCTTAGTGCCGTTACCTCGGAAGCCGCTACCACCGCTACACTGCGATAGTGCGGTGTGGCGCGAGCATAACTTTAGAGGCAGAATCATTTTAACAGCAAGACCTTCACTAGGAATATAGAAGTACTACCTGTACTCTGGCCAAATTGAATATGCACTGATAAAAAATTTTCGAACACCACGCCAAAAAGAGAATTTTGGATTTTTGTGTTGATAGTTGTTTACAAACATTGTACTTATATTGAGAATAGCTGGAATATAAATAGACAATGTAGCTTTATTTATACCTACCTATTGAGATGCCCTATAACACAAAATTAGTTACTTACGTAAGGGAGCTATAAATACCTACGTAGGTGCGGGTGCGATTTAACTTTTGAACTTTTCGATTGTTTAACTTCGTACTTAATCGACAGGTAGGTATCTCAGATAAGTACTTACTTTAGTACTTATATCAGAACCAAATGAAGTTATTCAGGTACTATAGGATAACGAATCTTCTAAACAGAAGAGTAGAACACACGTGAGCTGCCTCTGTAACGGCTTATTGAAGAAACAAGTGTGGCTGTCAGAAGTAGTTTTATATCTCGACCGTCGCTGCACTGCACTAACTCGATCTAAGTTACCTCTTCATCGAAGATATTCTTAAAGCACCTACCTAGCATCGAGGCAAGTGATAGAAGGATGATTTATATAGGTAGTGTTCATTCCTATCAAAAGACAATACATCAAAATAATCCGCTAATGTACCGACGCGTAATTACAAGAACCAAGATTCAATTACGCCTACGTCTTTATATAAGTCTGTAATCTGTGTATCTGAATAACACGATCCTTCCCGTTAACGTACTAATACGTTACACGTTCACGTATTAATACGAGTAACGCGTTAATTATTTATAGGGAAGGTGTGTAGGTGTGTAGGTAGGTACCACTTCTGTGCTTTGGCCAATGGATGGATTTATGAAGTTCTTTGGGTTCGCCTACTTGAGGTTATTTCCGTCACGCAGGTTTATTAGCTGTTCGGTGTTAGTTCAAAGAGACATAGGGTAACATTAGTTTAATTTAGTTTGGCCATCAGCATCAGCCTACTTTTCGTACCCGCTGTGTTGGGAAATCGGTGAATTGGTGAATGTGACATTACATTACCCTTCACCCCGCACCGTGAGTGAAAATACCCCTCGCTCAGCCTGTTTGGTCTCAGTCCACACAAACTAAATAAAAATGAATGCAAAACAGATTCCACGTTAGCCTAAAACTTGAAACTATCATAGGTGTAGCATCGTGTGACATTACATTACCCTTCACCCCGCACCGTGAGTGAAAATACCCCTCGCTCAGCCTGTTTGGTCTCAGTCCACACAAACTAAATAAAAATGAATGCAAAACAGATTCCACGTTAGCCTAAAACTTGAAACTATCATAGGTGTAGCATCGGCACCGGGTCCATAGAAAAATATTAATTAAGTGGGTTCTTTGTATGAACCTCATTTTCGAGTCGTCTGCACGATAAAAAAAGCTTCTCTTTCAAAGTCGATTCAAAAACGTCTTGTTCCTGTAAAACCTCCTCATTCGCATTCACCCCGGAAACCTTTGACTTTGCACAGTCGCTAATTAAACACAAAAACTATATAAAAGTGCATTTACAGCTAATTACAAGGTAATTGAGTGAACTATGGTGCGGATTGTGAGCACAATGAACGAGAGAGTGAATCAAATGAATGGGAATGGCGTGGACTAAAGGTGTAGGTACTTACATGTGTCGTGAGTTAATTTAGGATAGTATTTTAAATAAAGTAAATGATTAAGTACTTATAGTATAGTCGTATAGTCACAAAAAACAAATATGTACCGAATTATTTCTAGCAACAACCGGCCGAAAGATTTTCGTTGTTACGACAGTGTAGCAAGCTACGGCGTAGCAACATGTCATGGGAAAGTGCCTCTACGCGTAGCAAGCTACGGCGTAGCAACATGTCATGGGAAAGTGCCTCTACGCGTAGCAAGCTACGGCGTAGCAACATGTCATGGGAAAGTGCCTCTACGCGTAGCAAGCTACGGCGTAGCAACATGTCATGGGAAAGTGCCTCTACGCGTAGCAAGCTACGGCGTAGCAACATGTCATGGGAAAGTGCCTCTACGCGTAGCAAGCTACGGCGTAGCAACATGTCATGGGAAAGTGCCTCTACGCGTAGCAAGCTACGGCGTAGCAACATGTCATGGGAAAGTGCCTCTACGCGTAGCAAGCTACGGCGTAGCAACATGTCATGGGAAAGTGCCTCTACGCGTAGCAAGCTACGGCGTAGCAACATGTCATGGGAAAGTGGTTCTACGCGTAGCAAGCTACGGCGTAGCAACATGTCATGGGAAAGTGGTTCTACGCGTAGCAAGCTACGGCGTAGCAACATGTCATGGGAAAGTGGTTCTACGCGTAGCAAGCTACGGCGTAGCAACATGTCATGGGAAAGTGGTTCTACGCGTAGCAAGCTACGGCGTAGCAACATGTCATGGGAAATTGCTTCTACGCGTAGCAAGCTACGGCGTAGCAACATGTCATGGGAAATTGCTTCTACGCGTAGCAAGCTACGGAGTAGCAACATGTCATGGGAAAGTGGTTCTACGCGTAGCAAGCTACGGCGTAGCAACATGTCATGGGAAATTGCTTCTACGCGTAGCAAGCTACGGCGTAGCAACATGTCATGGGAAATTGCTTCTACGCGTAGCAAGCTACGGAGTAGCAACATGTCATGGGAAAGTGGTTCTACGCGTAGCAAGCTACGGCGTAGCAACATGTCATGGGAAAGTGGTTCTACGCGTAGCAAGCTACGGCGTAGCAACATGTCATGGGAAATTGCTTCTACGCGTAGCAAGCTACGGCGTAGCAACATGTCATGGGAAATTGCTTCTACGCGTAGCAAGCTACGGCGTAGCAACATGTCATGGGAAATTGCTTCTACGCGTAGCAAGCTACGGCGTAGCAACATGTCATGGGAAATTGCTTCTACGCGTAGCAAGCTATGGCGTAGCAACATGTCATGGGAAATTGCTTCTACGCGTAGCAAGCTACGGCGTAGCAACATGTCATGGGAAATTGCTTCTACGCGTAGCAAGCTACGGCGTAGCAACATGTCATGGGAAATTGCTTCTACGCGTAGCAAGCTACGGCGTAGCAACATGTCATGGGAAATTGCTTCTACGCGTAGCAAGCTACGGAGTAGCAACATGTCATGGGAAAGTGGTTCTAAGCGTAGCAAGCTACGGCGTAGCACCATTGATACCAGGATTTGCATTGAGATAAAACCATTAAAATAATGTAGCTTTAGACTTGCACACATTTACAGCTGAATTTTATGGTGCAGGGTGTGCAGAGAGTGTAACTCTCTGCACACCCTGTAGACACTCAAACGTCCCGGTTCACCGTGTAGTGCTAAAATCCGTTTCGATAACGCTTAGCTCGGATTTCCTCTGGGAGACTTAACATGGCTCCTTTATTTTTTGCATCACACTTTCTTTTAAAACACACTCAGCCTTATTTACCTACCTACTGACTAGACAGGCTAGGTATTTAGGCTCCGTTGTAAGTAAGTACCTAGGAACTGTTATAAATACCTAGGTACCTTTGTGGAGTGCACTAGGTAGGTACACTAGCATATTCGGGTGTGTCCAAGCTAGGTACCTATTTTATATCAACATGAATGAAAACATTAGCTAGAGGGTACTTTAGTTAGTCCTCTGAGTAAACCTGTGTTTACAAAAAATCTAGGAAGTATGAGTTTTTTTTAACAACATTTTTTGTCGGAAATAGACAACAGCTTGTTCTTAACACTAAAATGTGATTTATGTCTGTATATTCTTTCTGAGACGTGTTATTCGCACTTAAAATATATTATTATTACTTTTTAGCTTATTTCATTTCATTTATTCACAAACAAATACATTTGTGTCGGAATATATACAGTTTAAAAAAATATATATATATAAAATAAAATAATCACATAAATCAAAATACATAATAAAAGTTAAAATCAATGCAATGTCACCACAAAAATAAAATAAAAACTTTGATGTTGAGAACTTGAACTTGAATCAGAAATAGAAAACAATATATTTTTGGTGTAATGAAACGCAACCATAGATAGATAGAATATAGATAGAAATACTTATATTGCACACTTGAAACAAAGAAACAATTTAAAATGAAATAATTCTAAGTGATAATTGGCGGTCTTATCGCCCAAGAGCGATCTCTGCCAGATAACCTGGTATGGATAGGATCGTCGGATATGTACATCTTAGTTCTTAAACAATTTTTATGTCTTTATTGTATGTGTTTTGGTTGACAAAAGCAGATTTTCTTTTACTCTTCACTATTTCTAAGCTGAACTAGTTTTCCACCGTCAAATCCAAAAGGCTTCAGTGCAACGAGTCACGTAAAAACGGCTCCGTACACTTCCGCCCGCGACCGGAAGTGGTAATCGTACGCCGGAAGTACCCACTGTTTATTGTTCATGTATACTTGCGAGCTTTTATGTTTCGCTTCATTCACAGGAAGGTTTGCTAGGCTAAAATGTGCTTTATGAAGATGATAACAAGCTTCAATATCAAGGCAAAGATGTGAAAAGACTGTTAGTAATTTTCGTATCTAATTTAAGTTAATGTTCTTTTAATAATAATGTCCGATCGGCTTTCAGGTTTACTGCCTTACAAACCTGAAGATCTCACCGAAAAATGAACTCTAACAAGGAAGTTATAAGTCCCAAAATACGTCAGTAGAGTAGTACAGTACCAGTACCTACCACTAATTTTAACCTACCTATAACCAACATTACGAATTGTATCACGAATTGTAATAAAAGCATTACATTATACTCTTCTAAGCTATTCTGCATGCAAAATCAATTTTCTGCTTTGGAATCAGAATGCAAATGAAACTTAATAATACATTCAAAGGAGTCGCCTTCTGAGAAATTGTGTTGTTGGCAATATGCCTATAATAATACAATATCTGAATCAGATAATTTTGATATGTTTCTCCTCAACCTCACCTCAACAGCCTGTATTGGTCCACTGCTGGACGCAGGCCTCCCCCTGATAAGCGCCTTATTGGCATTTATCACATGGGGGTAGTGCCCATAATCCCCACGCTGGGCATGCGGGTTGGGGATCGCAGTTCGGTGGTAGAATTGTTCTGCAGGGGGCGCTGCTGCCCGCCCCCAGTGGATATTCCTTAGTCGCCTCTTACGATATCCGCGAGAAGAGTTGGGGTGGTGCAAATTCTAAGCCGGCACCTCACGCGGCTATGTTTCTCTAACCGTGCTAATAGTATTTTATTTAGTTTCCAAGTTATTTACCTATTTATTAGTCATTCAAATAATATTTCATGCTCTGTGGCAGTGGTCGTGGCGTAATGACGAATGGTCCTCAACCATTCGTCATTACTATGTTTAGGCTAATAATTATGTATTAGCAATTACCTATAAGTAATGTACATAAATAATTCACAAAATGAATGTAAATAGCGTTGCTGCTAGTAGATCGCCTTACCTAGTTCAAATTACTACACTGAGGTAGGTAAGGTAAGCATTGTTATGGCATGCTTGCGTGTGCTATTTCAGTGAAATAGGTAAACTATAGGTACGTGAATCAACGAGTTTATCGTAATTCGTAGGATATTGTGATTTTATAATTTTATTGCTTAAAAAAACACCTGCAAGGGGTGTCGTCGGTCCATGCATTGTGGTTTACTGGATGTTTGAGCTATGCCGATTTATTTAAATTTCTGTGCGAGAGCTATAATTTTCGTTGAGAGTATTTCCAAGATTCAAGAAGATTTACTGAGAGACATTTTTCACTTCCACATTATTCCTTTTTCTACCCTCAGCTGTTCATAAATGAAGTAGTGGTCGTAGTCAACCCCTCAGTACCTCTAACTGGAAGCAGACAAGACAAGGCGTATATATTTCCGAGAAGCCATTAGGTACGTGATCCGCAGGCCGAGGCAGCCGGCGCGGCGTGAGATTGGACGCGCTGCTCTTTTCGCGATCAGTTTAGCCACAGATTACATAGCAGCTTCGGCACAGTATGATATGATGCACGGTAGAATAGTTGAAGCTAGTTTAGTCTCAGTTATTAATACAAAAAATTAAATCGTAAACCTTCAAGTTTCAGGGACAACATCAACGCAAAATATAAAGTAAGTCAGATTAAAAAGGTTAGATCTGTTGAGACGAGGGCTGTTGATTTTGTTTGTACAATAAAAATAAAATAAAATAATATTTGTAATTTCATAGGCATAAAAACGCGCGTGCACAATGGCTGGGACATAATTTAACTTCATCTTAGTATTTAATGTCTGATAAGAAAAACTGTTGAGATATTTTATAGTTTTTAGATCATATTTTATCTTTATTTAATAAGATTGCTCAGGCGAACTCGGCCTACTTAAAAAAAATACCTACGCTTTAAGTCAACAGTTTAAAAGATATAAATTGGAATAATGGTAAACATTTAAAATATGTAACAATTTTCTTTACACAAACATTAAATAGAATTTTCACACGTAAAGTTTCAGTTTATCCTGCTATGCCCAGATATTATCAGAATTTCAGATATTGACGTTGTATTTTCCGATTTCTGCGTAGGTACTGTGTGGACTATAAATAAATAAATAAATAATGTTGGACCATTCACACAACATCATCTAACCCCAAAATAAGCAGAGCTTGTGTTATGGGTATCAGATATCAACAGCATGAAGCAACATAAAGCTGAGGCAGGACCTTTTTGGTTCACATACAATTAATAATTAATAAATAAAATAAATAAATAATTGTTTATAAAAGATGTTCAAATATGAAATTGCTTGCGGTTTTATTGTAATAGGTACTTCGAATTGACATAGAACCTTCATGCTTTAAGATTTATGAGCCAAACTCTATTTTCACATGGTACCTATGAGGTTCTTTTAATAAATGTGCAACATTTGATTATCAACTTTCAGTTGTTTTTTTATTCAGCTTAGACAAGAAAGATGGATACTTCGAAAATAAGAGTATTTTGTAATACGAGTTCCGACGCGGAACGAACGCGGCAGAAACAGCTCGCAATATCAATGTTGCGTTTGGAGAGGGGACTGCTAATGAACGCACCGTGCTATTTTGATTTAAACGCTTTCGTGATGGAAACTTTGATTTGAAGAACGAACCACGTGGAAGACCGCACACACAGGTGCATAACAATAAACTGAAAGAGATGGTGGAAGCCGATCCGAACCAAACTACCCAGGAATTAGCGCGCATGGTTCAACGTTACCTTACCAACAATATTGACTCATTTGTGTCAAATAAACAACAAAATAATAATAATGGGTGCCTCATGATTTGACTGATGAAACTTGTGTTGCCTTGTTGAATCGATACAGAAATGAAGGAATATTGGATCAAATTGTGACATGTGATGAAAAGTGGATTCTTTACGATAACCGTTAGCGAAAAATGCAATGGCTGACCCCAGGTCGAATGCCGGAACAGTGTCCTAAAGCAAAACTTACCAATAAAAATGTAATGGTAACAGTTTGGTGGTCTCAGCATGGTGTTATTCACTATAGCTTTCTCCGATCTGTCAAGAAATAACGGCAGATGTCTACTGTGTGTGCCGAACTCCGAACAATGATAGCAAAACTAGCAGTGAACCAGCCTCGACTCACGAATCGATCTTCACCATTGTTGCTCCATGATAACGCGAGAGAGAGAGAAAAATGCAGAGCAAAAGCTATATCTATGGCGCAAGTCATTATTCCCGTGCGTAACAGTGATAGATTGTGCGAGCCCGCGGTTATCAGCTGTTCGGCTAACCACAGACGATAGGCCCGTGCTTGTTATTAGTGTTTACATGCCCACCGATTGTTATACAAACTTAGTGGAATTCACGGATTGTTTGAGTGAAATTAGCGCAATAATTGAAGAAAACAGTGTCGAATCAGTGTTTGTTCTCGGTGATTTTAATGCTCACCCAGGTGAACTATTCTTTCGTGAGTTGTTGGATTTTTCGGCAGAACAAGACTGGGTTTGTGCGGACACGTGTAAGTTAAACTTATCTTCTAATACTGTGACTTTTATGAGTGAAGCCCATTCCGGTTGCCAGCGCTGGTTGGACCACTGTTTAGTAACACAGGCGGCGTGGCCTTGTGTTATAGATGTGTATGTTAAGGACGATGTTTATTGGTCGGATCATTTCCCGCTAGTAATTAAATGTAACTTAGATGTTGTGAGGCAGACGAACCAACCTAAAACATTTTATTGTAATAAAATATTATGGGGAGACAGAACAACAGAGCAAATAAGTAATTATCATAAAATATGTAACTTAAAATTAAAAAGTATAGATTTTCCTGAACAATTTCAAAAGTGTTGTGATTTTAACTGTTTTAATTCCCTACATTTGCAAGTAATAGATAAATTATATGAAAATATTGTAAATATTCTATGTGAGGCTGCCACTGAATCTAGACCGACACTGAAAAGATGTAAGGGTAAGAAAGTCGTGGCAGGGTGGAATAAGCATGTAAGTGAATCTCACTTGAGTGCTAGGTCTAAATATCGCATATGGGCGTGGCACGGTAAGCCTGGTGCGGGCCCAATTTATGACAATATGGTTCAATCGCGTAAGACCTTTAAAAGTAGGCTGAAGTGGTGTCAAAACCATCAAGACCAAATCAGAATGGACCTGCTAGCAAAACATCATTCTAAGGCGGATTTTAAAAGTTTCTGGAAATGCACGTCAAAACTAAATGTGAGGCCTGGCACTCCAGTGAGCGTCAATGATGCATCCACTCCTGTAGAGATTGCGAATGTTTTCAAAGATTATTTTTATGTTCAGTCTCCTCTAGGACCACCTTGTCGAGGGTGTGATGCTGAGAACCGGAGTGCCCAGCGGATTAAAACGATAATTCTCGCCAAAGAAGTCAGAGTCGCGATTAATAAAATGACAGGAGGTAAATCGCCTGGGCACGATGGGCTCAGCATCGAGCACCTGAAGCATGCTGGTGTCCACCTCCCTCGAGTACTCGCTATGCTGTATAATGTATGCATAAGTCATTCTTACTTGCCTGCCGAATTGACGCGAACGCTGGTGGTACCAGTCGTGAAAAACAAGACTGGAGATATGTCGGAAAAGTCGAACTACAGACCCATATCGTTGGCTTCGATTGTGGCCAAGGTACTTGACAGTGTGCTAAATTCTCATCTAAACAAGCAATTGCGGTTGAACGATGCTCAATTTGGGTTTCGTGCTGGACTTTCAACTGAAACAGCTATTCTTAGCTTAAAGCACACTGTTAAGTACTACACGGACAGGCAGACACCTGTGTATGCCTGTTTCCTGGACCTCTCGAAAGCTTTCGATTTGGTGTCGTATGATATACTCTGGGACAAGTTGAACGACGCGGGGCTTCCGCCCGAGCTGGTATCACTGTTCAGGTATTGGTACCTGAACCAGCAGAACCGAGTGAGGTGGGCAGGCAAGCTTTCGGACGCATATGGGCAGGAGTGCGGGGTGCGGCAGGGGGGGTTGAGCTCACCCTCCCTCTTCTGCCTGTATGTGAACGCGCTGATTGAGCGACTCAGCAGCATGCCTGTGGGATGCCACGTTAATGGGGTTTGTGTAAACAACCTTAGCTATGCTGATGACATGGTGCTGCTGGCTCCCTCAATTAGTGCACTCCGAAAGCTTCTTGCTGTATGTGAGTCCTATGCTGCGTCACATGGACTTACATACAATGTTAAAAAGTCAGAGTTCATGGTCTTCAAGGCCGGCACCAAGTGTCCTGTATTTGTTCCATCGGTCACACTAAATGGCGTGCCTCTCAGAAGAGTGTTCAAATTTAAATACCTAGGACACTTGGTGACTGAAGACCTAAAGGACGACGATGATATGGAGAGGGAACGCAGAGCATTGTCAGTCAGGGCGAATATGCTGGCCCGCAGATTCGCTCGATGTACAGATGCGGTGAAGGTTACCTTATTCAGAGCATACTGTACATCATTTTACTCAGCGAGTCTGTGGGTCAACTATACCCAAAAAGCTTACAATGCTCTGCGGGTCCAATATAACAACGCGTTTAGGTTGCTGTTGCGACTACCGCGATTCTGCAGTGCTTCGGCCATGTTCGCCCAGGCACACACCGACACCTTTGATGCCATCTGGCGAAAGAAGTCGGCCTCCCTACTCAGCAGAACCCGCGGGAGTGGCAATAGTATCCTAACCGCGATTGCTGAAAAATTTGACTGTCCTATAATGTACAAGTTGGTCCAAAGGACAAAATCAATAATTAATTTTAAGTACTAACCCCTAGATATAAGCCAACTAACACAATGGATTGCAAAATCTGAATAAATAAATTCAATTATTAATTATTATAAAAGTGCAGTCATAGGTAGGTAACTGCACTTTTGCTCTGCATTTTTTGACAGGCACTGGGCTGGACCCAATCATCTTATATCGATATATATTTTTTTCCTTGATAAGTACAGGATCTAGGTTTGAAGGCTTCTTTAATTTAGTCTACATACCGAATCGACAGAAATCAAAAATATCACTTTATTTCCGTGTCAGTGTTTAGTTTTATGATTTGACCTTTTCTAAGTGTACATTTATTGTATTTATGGAAATAAAGAGTTTTTGATTTTGATTTTGATTTTGAAGGAAGCAAATAGGAAGCAATTATTGGTATATATAAATTTCAGCGATTCAACACCGCACATAGTCTACGGGCCAGTTGACCGGCCATTCTGACGTCAGAATGAACGGTCACCTTGAAATGTTGAATATCTTTTAAAATATAAAGGAAGCAATTTTCTTATTGTGGGAAGCAAATAGAAGCAAATGGGAAGCAATTTTTGGATAGCATTGCAACGTTTAATACGACAGGTGACGCATCATCCTGACGGTAACAAATATTTATCCCGCGGTGGGAATCGAACCAGCTACCTCTTAAGTCGTAGGGTGCGCCACTAGTGTCTTGTAGCTCTTTCAGACTATGAAATGTTATAATTTCAGCAAAAAATCTTATTACGATGCATAAAAATAGGCAAAGTGGAACTTCTGTGAGGATGCACCATTATTGTGCCGGTGAGTACTATTCAATACTCTGTGTCTGCATCTGGAAGGTTAGAGCCGTGGATCCAGCAGCTGTTTCATGTATCCCGACTGAGGAGTACCCCTCAATGTACGTAGGTATCTGCAGAGGAGGATTAGCAGATGGTAATGGTGGCAGATGCTGTAATGGAAGTATTACCATGAATTATGTAGGTTCTGTTCTCTGCCAGGGCCGAAGCGTTCTTCACTTCCCTAAATTATAGGATAACGAGCGGTTACAACATTTCAAGTTTTATTTTCAACTAGACAGCAATCAATCAATCATTTTGTAATTTCAATAACATACTACTTTTCCACAGTATGACGAAGCCCAAAAAGCAAAAAAACTACCAATTTACGGTTTTCACTTTACTTGTGCTATGAGACATAGCTTCTTGCCAATTGTCATGATTCTAGGTCTACGGGAAGGGAATAAGCTTTTGTGTGCATGTGTTCCAAGGGAATCCTTGGAAATTTCGAAATATTCGGACATAAACGGCTGTAACTTTTGATTGCGTTGACTTAGAAGTTTTATTTATATCGATGGTCCAAGAGGTTACGGACTTGAGTATTTGATGTTAATTTCAACTCGTACCGAGTTCCTGAGAAAAGAGGATTGACAGACGGACAGACAGACAGGCAACTAAGTGATCCTATAAGTGTTCCTATTTTCATTTTGTGTTTGTTGTACGAAACCCTAAAAATTGCCGATTTTTAGGGTTTGAAATTGAACGTGTAAATAAAACAAATACCACTCAAATATAGTTTCACTAATTGGCATTTGATCCTGAAGCTGAAATTCAGTATCAACTGGCAATACCGACCAATTACCCTTCACGCCTCACCCTCCATTAGCTGCAACTCTCAGTTTCAACACAACCCCTGTCATACCAACATCGAACCTAAACATGGAGTGATGAAGTGTGGTTTTGTATAACTCAGTGTGAAATGTATGGAGTCGGCATGGTTGTCGACATCTTTTCAATAACAGGCCTAAACACAAAATAATTGGAGTATCATTTTGGAAATCAAACACAGAATTCTCATCGACTGGTATCTCTAGCATTGAAGCATTGAAATATTATGCATCGTACCATTATTATTATAAAATGTGTTAGTACCTATATAACTATGTGTGTATCTGGTCTTTTCTGTCTGTCTGTACCTTTTCACGCTTGAAATTGGGCAAGGTGACATAATTATAACCTAGAAAAGAAGGACAAAGGATATTTTTCAATCAAAAATTGTCTGCAAGGCCGCGGGCAAGTTTTCTATAACACTAAGCAATCAATCGAGACGACAGTATGTGCGTCTCGTACAATATCAAACCTAAACACAAAGCATTGAAGTATCATTTCCTGTAACCGAAGTGACCAGCCACGTCTAGGGTCAATAATTGAGCCGCGTCCGCAATCGAACCGAAACTCGCCAGTAATAACGCTTCGGCACTTTCGGTCGCAGCCAGTGTTGCCCGCATTGGCCTTGTTAGTTGTAGAGCATGTTTTCGCAACAGGTTTCTTAGAAATGCTATTAGTTTTCCTTATTGGATTTCATGAAAACTGATGTTTCAGCTCGCGTTACGGACTAGATTGTGATTTAATTATAAAGAATAATGGTAATACAATTAATTAAGACCCTCTAGGTAGGTACCTCATCTCATCTTTTTTTCCCCCCCTGCTCGCAAACTGTAAACATTCACTGACGGAGCTCTTGATCAAGAAATTAGCTAAATAATGGAAAAACCATCGGATTCCTGGAAATAAATAGTACATCTGTAAGCTGGCACCACGAGCTACATTTCAATAGAAGATTTTCACATTTTGGAGTAAGAAAACACTGAATTCACTACACCATCCGAACAAATTAAGGTCGGTTATCATGTCAAATTTCCTAAAAAACCACCAAAATCCACAATTTTAGCGGATTTGCAAATAATTTGCGGTAGAACATTCCAAATCCAAACTTGTTGTTTACGTAGAAACCAGCTGATTGGGCAATTATTGAATGTCATTCGTTGGTGTTGTCAGACGTCCAACAAATGTCAACTTGACGGAAAAATGTTGCCAGCGCAAGCGGAACCAATTCGGATATAATTGCTTAGACTCGAATGAATACCGATCGGAATCGATTAGAAAACTATAACAAGATGGACTTCGATAACATTACGTTCAGAGTTCGTCAACATCAGAGAGCCAATTCACTGGGAAATCTGTCTGACTCTTTGATACTAGACACGACTGGAAAAAGTTTGCCGAATACATTACTGGACCAAACAGTCTCGTTGACTTTACTGCAGGAAAAAATTACAGACTTAGAGCAATGTCTTTTATCAGCCAACAACGAGGTAGATAAATTACTACAAGAGAACGAGAAGCAGAAAAAGGACCTTGAAAAATGTAACAAGATTATCGATTTATACAAAAAAATCGATTCCAATGAGACGTTCGCCACTCCAATATTAGGTAGGAAGAGAAAAAAGCCTAGAATTTGTATACAGGATCAATGGGACTTAATGTCACCTAGGAATACAGAGTCGTCACTTAGCCAGGAAGAAAAAATGGAGGAGCTTCAAAACCAGATACTTCAACTTTCAGAATGGTTACAAATAGAAAGAGAAAAAAACAAGGAGGGTGAAAATGGTGAAATGAATAGTAAAAATCTAAAGAAAACTAGAACAACTGAGAAAGGAATTCAATTTAGTAAATACAAGAATATAAAAAACTCAAGGAAGAAAATTACTAGAACAATTCTTAAACTCAGAAAAAAATCAAAAATATTGCAAAATAGATGTATAAATTTAAAAAAACAACAGGAGAAACTTAAATACAAAATCATGGAAACAGAACACAAACTTCAGCAAAATATATGCTCCTCCAGCCCAACCTCAGCATATGAGCAGACTAATATCAGAAGGCAAATTAATGAACCGGTAATTGACACAAGAATTAATAATAACCCAAGACAAAATGATATGGAACATATAAAAACCGGGGATAAAATCCCTGTGACGATGATAATATCGGATGAAATAGGTAGAAACTTAGGTCTTAAATTAGCAAACAACATTACACATCGTGTCAAAATATATAACGAATGTAAACCAGGAGCGGATGCGGAAGACATTTTAGAGAAGGTTGAAGAGAAGACAAGACAGTTAACGGAGGGAGACACTTTAGCAATTGTTATAACACGATACATAAATAGATATTCATATCGTAATAAATTCATTAAATTAATAGGAAAGATCATAGAAATTCCGGATCGCAAGTTCAATATCATAGTAACAGGTTTCTTATATAATAGGACTAAAAACAATGAAATACATAACTTGAATAATAAAATAGTACAAATAGTGACATTGAATGAAAACATGGCTTACATTGACGTCAATTGGAACAATAGTAGTATAAGGGAAAAACGGCACTTACTAGCTACAGAATTAGAGAGGTACATAAGGGGTGAAGTCAACTTCAAAAGATCCTCAGCACTGACCTTTATAAAGGTGGATGATAGCACAAGTCCAAAGCAGAATATCAATATAAATTTTCATGTCAGTCAGACACCACAAGTAAATCGATAAATATAGTGCATGCAAACGTGCAAAGCATACATAATAAATATTTAGAGTTAGAATGTTTAGTAGAAGATACAGCCTGTGATATTTTGTGCCTAACGGAAACATGGGCATATGACCATCAAGTGCAGAGTATGCGAATAGAGGGATTCGAGCTTGCATCATATTTCAATAGAATAGTATTCGAACATGGGGGAACTGCTATTTTTACAAAACATGGGGTGGAGTATAAGGTTAGAAAAGATTTAAATCGGTTATCTTTTGAAATGAATTGTGAAATTGCAGCAATAGAGATACGCAAACTTAAAATTATTGTCATATGTATTTATAGAGCAGGAAGAGACACAGCGCTATTTTTTGATATAATAACCAAATTGCTTCATCTACTTTGTAGAGAAGGCAAAAGAACTATCATAGCCGGTGATTATAACGTAGACATATTAATAGACTCAAACAACACAAAAAAGTTTAAACACATCTTGGACAACTTCAAATGTACATTTGTTATAAATAAACCAACTAGGACCACAACTACCAAAAAAGGGACGAGCTCTACGTGTATCGATAACTTTATTGTAAATTTTGAAGATGTGATAGGAAGTGTCCTTAATACTAAAATATCAGAGCACAATGTTATAAAATTAACCATTACAATTGATTTTAAAAAGAAACAAATCTCTACCATCGAACGATATGCTAGACAATTCACCAAAAATAACTATAACTTCTTCCATTTCTTATTTAATCAAGATTATGCAAAACTTAAACTTGAAATAGATAACACTAGGGATGCAAATAACAAAATGGCTATACTGATGAGTGCCTTATTACATTACTTTAAAGTAGCTTTTCCAAAAAAGAGGCTCATCAAGTCTAAGCAAACGGCTAACAAGTGGACAACAAAAGGCATACAGGTTTCTAAACTAAAGCTCGAAAAAATGGAGATTCTGGAAGAAATGCAACCAAATAAGGACCTAAGAACTAAAATTAAAATGTACAAAAAAGTTTTAAGAAAGGTAATGAAAACAGCAAAAAAGCAAAAGTATACACAGAGAATAATAAAATCACAAAATAAAATAAAAGAAACATGGAAGATCATCAATGAACAATCATCTAAAAAAAGAAACGGTCATAAAATTATTACTAGTATAAAAAATGAGAGTATGGAAAAGGTATCTGACCCTATCGCTGTAGCAAACACTTTTAATAATTTCTTTAAGAATATAACTAAAAACCTGACAAATAATTGCAACATTAATCTAGAAAAGTGTAAGGATTATTTATACAATACAAACAAACCTACAAGTAAAATAAAATTTGACCTAGTGACGTACTCAGAATTAAGAATAATTATAAAGAATATGAAAAGTAAGACATCTGTTGACATTTATGACATGAATACCAAATTAGTTAGGCAATTAATATTAAGAAACTATTTATTATTAAAATTGGTATGTGGTGTTATTAACGATTGCATAATCGAAGGGGTGTTCCCTGATGTACTTAAAGCTGGGAGAGTAGTACCGTTATTTAAAAAGGGGGAACAGGGTGAACTTAATAACTACCGACCAGTGTGTATTCTCCCAACTATATCAAAAATATTAGAATCAGTAATTAAAAACAGAATAGTAGGATACTTTGAACACAATGAATTATTTACTATTGCTCAATATGGTTTCAGACAAAATAAATCCACTGAAATGGCTATAAGAAATGTAAGTTATTTTGTACTAAGGGCGTTGGATGAATCTAATAAGTGCGCGAGTGTGTTTTGCGACCTATCCAAGGCTTTTGATTGCATAAGACACGACATTTTACTAGAAAAATTAAAGTACTACGGTTTTTACGAAACTGAATTGAATATAATGACAACATATCTGAGTAATAGGACACAAATTGTAAGTATAAACGGAATAAACTCTGGCCAAGAATATATAAATGTAGGTGTACCGCAAGGGTCGATATTGGGACCAGTACTCTTCCTTATCTACGTCAACGACTTACCCAGATGTGTACCGGACTGGGCGTTCATAAACCTCTTTGCTGATGACACACATGTAGGGATTAAAGAAAAGACTGAACATAAACTAGAAGAGAAAATTGAAAACGCAATCCAATTACTTACAAACTGGTTCGAGGCTAACGGAATTGTTCTAAATGCGAGTAAAAGTGTTATAATGCGATATAAAGCAAGAAAAACTAGGCATACAGAGGGGAGCATGTCACATGTTTTCCTTGGGTACACTATTGATCACACATTAAATCATATATCACACATTGAAACAATGTGCAAAAGACTAGCAAGTGCCAACTATGCTCTTTTAAAATTAAAATCAATTGTTAGTCAAAGGACATTGGTCACAGTGTATTATGCTTATGTCCATTCTATAATAAGCTATGCCATAACAATCTGGGGAAACAGTGCTGCTGTATGTAAGGTCTTGATTTGTCAGAAACGGGCCATAAGAATAATTTGCGGACTACACAGGAGAACGTCAGCTAAGAGATATGTTGAAAAATATAAAATAATGACTGTGGTATCACTCTATATATATAGAAGTCTTTTAGAAATACATATTAACAAAAAAAACTATCTACAAAAAAAAGACACTCATAACTATAATTTAAGATGTAAGGAAAAATTAGTCAAACCAGCGGTACGCCTTGCAAAGGTACAAAAGCAGGGAGAATATATCAAAATACAATTATATAATAAACTACCAATTAACGTAACGAACATTGATAATTTTGAACGTTTTAAAACCTTAATCAAGCATTTCTTTGAAAGCCATGCATTCTATAGCATCAGTGAATTTATGAGTACTAATTTATTTCAATCCCTTTCTTTAAATAACACCTAAACATGACATTGAATTTTATGATCTGGAATTAATTGAAATTTGCTTTTATTTAAGACTTTATAATTTTGTTTAGTGAACTAAGTATGTTTTATTATTTCAAATTGTACAATTTCTGACATGCCTTGTATAACGACCTATGTTATAAATGGTAAATAAATAAATAAATACAATAAATACATCTACAGACTATACCGGTTCACTGCTGGATGCAGGCTTCAACCTGATAAACGCCTTATTGGCCTTTGTAGGTATGTACCAAAGTAACATAATTAAACAGGTTAGGACGTCATAATTGCATGTGCGACAGAGCCTTTATATAAACTGGCACAATACATCAAATTGTAGAGAATAAAAACATAAAATTCAAACAAGCTCACCTACTATTAGAGGCATGCTTGAGAACTGCCAAATAACTTCGGTCCTTAAGTACGATACTGCACAAAAATACTCAAAGTGTCGAAACTTTACGTTGTTATGATGATCCCTTTCCCATATACTAGGTCTTCTATGGAAGTAATAAACTATAAGCGTCTAGAATTGACATGCTATTAAAATGAGACTGCTGTCTTTATGATTCGACAGAAAATATTTAAGAATAAATAAAAAATATTCTGTATTCCGTTTGAGACCAATTCTCTCCCCCGCACCTGTCCCGTTGTTCTAAGCCGGTACAGTTTTCAGGGTCTCCACACAACATGGCGGGCTGGCTGTCAGAGCGAATAAATGGAAATTAACGAGGCACCCTCGTCATTCACAGCCGCCACTAATAAAACACCAGCTGGCACTGTGTTGCCAGCACTAGATGTATCGGCACGAATGAGAGATGTGTCAATTTGATTATAGGGTTAAAGAGGTGAGGCCGATAAGGGCGAGATGAAGCTTTAGAGGTTTGTTTTAGGACTAACCTAAATTAACAGTATGTACTTATTGAAAGGAAATATATACTTATACTATATCTATCGATAAATACCTTGATTTATTAGCCTGACCGTATTTGAAAATGAAAAAGCCAAAGGCAAGGGTTCTTCATAATAAATCTTGGTACGGAACCTACTAAATATTAAAAATGTACAGTCGGATAAATGTAAATTATTTCCTGAAAAATACCTTCTTCATGATAATTTGTGAGCTGTCAAATGTCACTGTCGCAGAGCGTGGACATTGACGGAGCCAGCTGGGCCGGCGACAAAAATTGTGCATTTATTTTAATATTTAATGAAAAAAAAAATTATATCAAAACTGATAAAACATGAATAAGTATGTTGTATGTACTGTAAACGCTTTCATCAAAGTTATCGTATTACTAGAAACTGCGAGATTTTGAACATGATTTGATAACACTATGTTCCTACTTCTGATTAAAAATCTTCCCATTTCACGCCGCTCCTTTCAGTTTGTTGTTATATACGTCGGTCCAAGTCATCGTAGTAACGTTATCATTGCTTGCCAAAATGCGATGAGAAAATACTAATGATGATTTAGCTATTGCGTACCTAACAATGGAAGACCCACAGAAAGGACCAGACCCAACACAATCAAAAACAAAGGAACGAAAACATCCCGCGCTCCTGTTAAAACAGCCTGCGAACACACCTGACAGGAATAATAATATAACACGTTATTAATATATTCAAATGAATACTAAAAAGGCCGGAGTAACCCGCGTAATCAGCGAGCACCCGCGCGAGTGGGCCGGGCGTACACGCACCTTGTTCAAATGCTAATTTGGCAACCACGGCCGCAAAACTGTTAGTTTGCGCGGTTTAGTTGACAAGGATCGGGAACACAGAACACCTTTGTCGTGCCCTACAGAAGACACGGTCCAGGAGTAGCGGATGCTGCACTACAGCAGAGTAAAGCAGTCCCCCTAGCATAGCGTTGTTGTCTAGCCTAGAATTGAGAAAATGTTATAACCTCATCGATGTAAGTTAAAATGAGAGATGAGGTCCAAGCTTCTCGAAAGTGGAAGGCTAAAATTATGTGCAATTAGGTCCACCCACCTTTTCTTTGTTGTTAATTAGGTAGGTAAGGTTTTTGTTATTTTAGTGCGTAACCCCACACTTAGGGTAATTTCTAAGAAATCGAATACTATCGCAAAAATTTAAAATACCGGAATGTGCTAACCAACTACACCACGACTTGACCTCGTGGTGTAGTTGGTTAGCACATTCCGGTACTGACGGAAGAATGCGGGTTCAAGTCCCATCGAAGTCGAAAACATTTGCGATATTATTTGATTTCTTAGAAATTACCCTGAGTGTGGGGTGGGGATGGATGGATAAATAAATAAATAATGCTGGACAATCTACACAGCACAATCTAGTCCCAAAGTATGCTACTCAAAGCTTGTGTTATGGGTACTAGATAACTGATATATTTAATACATACACATAGATAGATATTTTTTTATGATACAAAGAAAACACCCAGACCAACGGAACAAATTTCTGCAGATCGTACACAAATTTGTTCCGAGGCGGGAATCGAACCCGCAACCTCTTGCGTCGCAGGCGGACTCTCGCCTGCTGCACCACTGAGGTCGTCAAATGGATGTTAGTTATCTCTTCACGCTAAAACTACGAAACGGACCGGGCTGAATTTTTGCATATAGGTTGATAATCGAAAATTCGAAGCGAATCTGTTGACTAGTGGCCATGTCAATGAGGAGGAGCTGCTTATTTCGATCATCAACCCGAGGCGAAAACAAAATAGCGTTTTAAAGGTCCGTCGGATTCGATTCGGAAACGAATCGGTGAAATAAAATACCCCTGCTGCAGTAGTACCTGCTCGAGACGGGTACCTACCTAATGCTAAAGCCTACAAATGGCCAGTTAATTCCCTTTAAAATAGTGAAATTTTATCGAACGTTTGGTGCGAGTACGTCCCAAATGGAACCCTATCGCGAATTGAAAGCTGAAAATTGTGATAATCCGCGGTGTGGAAAAAACAAAATAAAATGTATTGGAAGCACAACTCTGCAAAATTCATTCAGTTTTTAGCTGAACTTTTGCCATTGAGTGGAGCAAGTTATTTTTTTACTGAGAATTTCGCAGTCAAATAGTTGTAATTTTATACTTTTACTGCTTAAAGGCACACAGTACCTACTTTAGAATTACTAGTCACTACGTTACGTTAAAAGTTAGGACAGAATAATGGCACAAAGCCCATTTTGTTGCCCTAACAGTCATTTCGTCAGTACCCTTGACTCGAACAATTTAAAACTCAGAAAAAACTCGCATTAAATCCCGCACTAATTACACCTCAGTGCACAAAAAGTATAAAACACGTAACCGCGACCGCGAGCTGAACCACGAAATAGTCACGGCTTATATCTTCCAGAAGTCTCGCTTAGAACGATTGGCGAGACAAAGCGCGAATTGAAACTTAAAAAGGTACCTCTAGAGGTGCCTTACGTATATACATATATTACTAATATATACAAAATAGGGATACATCAACTCGCCAGTGCCAAGGTATTCCATCAGCTTCACCTCCCACACCTGTACTGTACGCCTCCGTTCAACTGTCAACCCGGATTCCCGCTCTCTCGGCATTATGTCTATATCTAAAATCACGGTAAATTCCAACGATTTTAAAACATATTGTGTAATTTTTTGACATCTTTTCCAATTGAGCCATCTGCGTGCCCATATCTATTTCGTGCCGTCCCTGAATCACCGAAATCGCTGAAACACCGCAATAAACTCACGGGTTTACGTGCGTGACTACAAACTTAATAGTCCATTAACTTTGCATTGGACATTTATTTTTCGCGGCCTGCAGTGTACGCTTGATGGAGTTCAGGACTTCGATTGTATTGAGTCATTGTTCAAACAGTTAGGCAACATCGACCCATTTTAATGAAAAACTTTTTCAACGTTTGAAATTTTTAATGGTTATTTTATCTAAATTCAGAGTTTCCATACACCAATCGCATGCTATATGAAGGCACATTAATAAGATTACCAATAATGTGTCCTGTCAATCAAGTCAACATTCAGAACATGTAATCTGTATTAAAAATCAATTATTTAAAAATGATAAAAATCAAGCAACGATAACAATTCTACGAACAATCCGTTTGGTAAAAATGTAAGGAAAATCCCAAGTGTTTATTTGCAAATGGCCGAAGCCTGATGTCGCCTGAATCACCGCATCTTCGTTTTATTCCCCCAAACTACCCTAATTCGGTCCGAGAGACATAAAACGTACACTGATCTTGGAAATTATTATTTACAACGCAACGGAGCCGACACGACTTCTCGAGTAGGACTTTATTTAGGTCTAGGTAATTTGTACCTAGGTACTAGGTAATAATAACGTATGTAACCAGGTGTAAATATCGCTGGTCGTCGATAGATAGCAAACAACATTGATAATTACTAATGTTGTTTGCTTTGCTTCCATCTACCAAGAAAAAAACTTTCTCAGTAGATACACAGCTCTTTTAAGAGATGTAAAGGAAGTATTATTTAACAGAATATCCAAAATGGGTACCTTAACCTATACCGGATTCATTGAATCTACCAAGGTTCTTAATATCGAAGCTTTAAAATCTTGATAATTTCTCCCCTTAATATTTTCCTCGTATCCCACGCTTCTAAGATACACGTTCCGGTTCGCTATAAAATTTCCCCAAGATCCCAGAATAACAAGCCATATCGGACGGGTATCGTTCAAAACGGCTATCATTTCTCGTAACTTTTATCTGGTGTTTGTGTGTCTGGGAAACAGTCCTGCAATATGCTGAAGGATGCGACAAGACGCTGCTTCGCATTGTTAAAATGACGCGGGTTCTGTACGTCTAGCATGAATCTGCATCATACCAAAACGGATAAAGTTTTCGAGAAGTGACCGTTTTGACACTCACAATCGAAAACTATAATCAATTATGGTTTCATATTATGAACTCCAGTTCATAACATGAAACTATTGGATCGCCGTCGTACTACAAAAAATAGTTACTCTCAGTATCCGGTAGGGGCAAGAAGCAAGGGCAAGAAGAGAATTTATAAATGAAAATTTTGCAATAAATGATAATATTATGAGAAAAAACAACAAGGTAATCTAAAAACAATAGCTTTAACAACGTTTAATAGAACAAGTGCGTAGCAAAAGGTTCGAATTCGCTGGCAAAAACGGGCGACAGACGGAATAAATGATGAATGAAAGCTTTCAAAACCAATAATTGATTTGATGGTTTGATATTCTGCGATTTGCTTCAATGATACCATTTTCCAAATACATTTCCAAACAATATTTCTTTGATTTTGTCAAGCCTTTAAATAGCAGGAATGCCTACAAAAATATCTATGATTCTAAAACCGAGTTCAAAAATGAAAGGAATCGTAAACTTTATACATTTTGTAAACTATTCAAACTCAAAGTCAGGACTCTGGTTACAAAGCTGAGTTGTGTTTGTAGTTGTAGTGGTATGTCCCTACTGTGAAGAATGCGACACGACGGAGCTAAGCATTGTGAACCTAAGTAACTATGTAGGGTTCTGGTTGAAAATGAATTCCGATAACGGAGCGTTATGCTTGTAGAAATGGTCTTGGAGGCGAGATTCTTCGAGCAGTAGGTTCTTTAAGTTCTTTTCATTTCTTCCGCTAGTGGGAAAAAAAATAAACGGAAGACAAAATCAATTACGTAAACGTAACACTTTATTTCATTCCTATTAGATAATTAATTATTTCTGATTTCTGAATAGAGAGATAACTCCTAGCGTGAACAAAGCCCTCTCATGGTATATCACCGTGTTCGAAAAGCCTGGATAACGTCAATCAATCAATACATAGGCTTTTGAAGGCAATGCCATTCCTATTCTTGGTGTTCGATTCACCTCGTTAGCCAACTGATGACTTGAGGGTAGTTTTACACCGAGCCTTCAGGAACACTGAGGATGGCTAGGAGCAGCCGCCCTGCACGACTATAAGCGAACAATATCTAAAGACTGTTTACTATAATATCGCTTCAACATTTCTTAGATCATCTTTTGATGCAGGTGCTGTATGCTATATATGTTTTTATTTGTTTGTGACTGTTTATAAATGGTGTAGGTAAGTAGGGACGTATAAAAGGTGGTGACAAAACGCTGAAAAAAGATCTCAGTCCCCATTTACCCTGATTATTTTTGACCACGATGATTGTACGACTGTATTTTCCAGAGGTATTTCCCAAATTTACATTAACGCGGTAAACCTTTGTTACTAAACTTTAAACTTCACTGTTGTACTTGGTGATAAACTTCATTCAACTTAGCGTAAATACACCACAATACTAAAGCTAGCTTCACACTGTTTACCAGAAACTTATCCAATAAACACGCCGTTGCCGACAGCGGACGGACGGACAGACATCGGATAACGTTACATAAATCTGGGTACAAGGAACGGGCGAAATATTTTACTTTTATTGGGGAAATTGGGAGTCTGAGATTGTGGAATGGATGCAGGGGATAGAGCACATTGCTCAAGATTTCGTGATTTGTTAAGATTTGATGCGTTGTCAGTTTTATAGGTAGGTACAGTGTTTGTATGATCTGCAGATATTTTTTCCGGAGGTTCTGGGTGTTTTCTATGTATAATAAAAAATATCTATATATGTACCTATTAGTGTTTTGTTAGTACCCATAATACAAGCTCTGCTTAGCTTGGGGCTATATGCTGTGTAAACTGTCTATCATTATTTATTTATTTATTTATTGGGCAAAGCCTTACATCATTGAACGACTATGTATATTTCCAAAAATATGCTCCCGTGAACTAAACAATAGCATAATTGGCCGGGTTCCAATCCGAGATCGTGGAGTTTAAGTGGCTGTATTACGTTTACTTTGGGTTCTGGCTCACGACTATGATGAGCCTGTAGCGAGGAAGCTGTACAGTACAGGCCTGTGCTGTCCGTGGAAGTGGTGTTGGAATGCTGTATTGTCGATCCGACATAATTATAATAACGATGATTTCTCTTGAGACTGGCAGAAAATGCGAAATACTTTACGAAACGAAACGAAAATACTAAAAAATAATAAATGAGGACGCCACTGAATACATGAACGACGATGCATGAACAGCACACCTACTTGCTAGCTCCGATTGGCTCAGCGACCCAAATTTGTGTCCTGGCTCCTAATAAGATAAGTCACCATTTTGGTATGTCAACAGGTTCGCTGCCACATCTTTTCAGCTTTTACGATGACAAGACATAGTTCCATAAGTAAGAAAAGTAAGTAAGGAATTTTTTCTTGAAACTTTGTGATTTGGCGAAGTTGTTTGCAACAACCTAGTAAAGGAATCGGTCCACGAGTCCGCGACTGCCCCTGGGGCCTCCATTTGCTTAATACATTTATTTGCTGAACGTGTCCATTGCGGCCAATGGACGGTGTAATTGGTTCCTTGTGGCTTAGCTCGTAGTTTTCCCCCTTAAGGGAGATTTGTCAAGGGGGAAAACCTGAATAACCCGTATCTCCGGAGAGTTCTCAGGTCATCCTTTATTTAACACTTCAGATTACACGGGACCTTTTGTTGGAGTCGAGGACGAGAGATTGCGATCACTGGATTAAATTAAAGCTTAGGACAAATAAACCACGTTTAGTTTTATAAGTAGAACGTTCTATTGTGTATCTTTTATCTATATATATATAAAAGAAAGTCGTGTTAGTTACACCATTTATAACTCAAGAACGGCTGAACCGATTTGGCTGAAAATTGGTGGGGAGGCAGCTTAGAACCAGGAGACGGACATAGGCTATGTTTTATCCCGGAATTACCACGGGAACGGGAACTACGCAGGCGAAGCCGCGGGCAGCAGCTAGTTGGAAATAATTTTCAGTTCCGCCCATGTTTAGCGCACAAATGGATCCCACTCAAATCACAAATCACACTAATATTACAAAAGCGAAAGTTTGGATGACCAATGTATGTTTGTTGTTCTTTCACGCTAAAACTACTGAAAGGGCTGAGTTTTTGTATACCTAAAACCACGCCTATGACTAACATTATAATGTTGCTTTGAATCCCGAAACTACGCGTGCGAAGCCGCGAACAGAAGCTAGTCTGTCTGTTATATACTGGTTGTGATTATATGTACATACGAAAGCTTGACGTATTTTACGTCGGTAAATTACTTACGCCACACAGAACTCAGAAAAAACCCATGTAATATTTCTGTGTTGAGTGCACACAGTATTTTTCTAGTGATCTTTCTCGGCAAGCTCTACACAGAAATAATAATTTTTATTTTTCTACCTGCCAAGAAAATACGTGGGAAATACCTACGTTTTACTAGAAGGCGTACTAAGTGTAGAGCACTTACTAGTTTGGGTAAAGGGAATAATATCCGTAATCTCACTGCAGTAGTAGGTGAGGTACCTACTTGAAAAAGCTGAGACGTGAACGACTCGGAAGTTAGTTAACTTGTCGTTTAGTTGGTTTGTTTATCAATTAGTACCTACTAGCTTCTGCTCCTGACTTTGTCCGCCTATTTCTTGATTGTTTACTGTAACGTTAACTCAAAATATCACATACTGGCTGGCTTGCCGAAGGATATTTAACTTTCCTAAATTAAATTAGTGACTTCTTAAATTTTACAAATACGTCAAATTTACATATGTACCTATATAAGGCATTTAAAATCATTGTGTAAGCGGAGTTTAATCTATTCATTATTCCTAGAACTATCCTATTGATGGTTATTTATCAAGTCCATATTAAATTTCCTTTGAAATCTGTTCGATCTTGATGTTGACCAGTGTTTCTTTTATGACAATGTATGTACAGTCGACGGCTAATATTGACTAGTGGTACACTCAGCCGTGGATTAAGCAGAAAGCTCAATTTCTCGGTACTCCCAAAGAGGTGACGCAGACGAGCCATCCATTCTGTTTGGGTCATCGTATGTCTGGTAAAGTGGTCAGTTTTGAAGTGAAAGAAATTATCCAGTCGCACCCAAGATGGGGCTCACAGAGGCTTACTAGTAGAATAACTAACCTTTTGATGCCTGAAACATAGACTTTACATAATACCGGCAGTATACGATCGGCGAGACGTCTCGTGACGACTTGGGCGCTTGTTCGCTTGTTGTACGCTCCTGAACGAGAGCCTTCGCATGAACCCTCACCGAGACGATACGGGGTGCCTCGACGGGTGTATATTGCCGGTAATAGACTTCATCACCACTAAGTTGGCTGACATACTTTTTTTTATCGCAGCGTTGTTTGGCAAGTTGCTCGTCTGTACGCCACAAAGAGACGGGGATTTTTATTAATTTTTCACCGCGCACTGAGCTGACGCAAATCTCCTTCCCTTCTTAATGCCGGAGACGACGTTTAAGGAATATTATCCCAAGCCGAGGGCCCTTTGTTACCTCCTCCTAACGAGCCTGAAATTTGACTAAAGACAGGTACTTATAATCTTTTGCTTGCAGCTTTGTAGTTACGAGTTATAAGCAGCCTATGCTTGAAATTAAATCTATTTGCATAATAAAAAATATCTATCTATGTAGTGTATTGTATTAAGTATATCAGTTATCTAGTACCCATAACACAAGCTCTGCTTAGCTTGGGGCTAGATAATGCTGTATGAATTGTCCAGCATTATTTATTTATTTCTAAAGTTGGGTAAATTTTTAGGCAAAGGGGTAAAAGAAAATCAAATTTTATATCACTTTTGACTTTAACCCCTCTATCGTACATTTAGGGAAAGTAACCAAATATGGAATAGTATCCCTAAAAAAGCTTGCTCTGTCATCGACCTATGTTTCAGTACCAATGCCACAAGCGTTATTCAAGCATAGATGGATGACTGAGCATGGTTTCATAATACCTAACCTACGAGCCACAATATACATCGGCTATGGAAGCGGCTATCGCAGCGTTGTGGAAGATAGCGCAAACTTCCAACCGAAAGTTTAGATGTAGAGTAAATTTTACGTTACACAACATCAGAATATTTAAATGCTGTTTTGTAGGCAATTTCAAGTAGAATCCAAATATATATAGATGTTAAGAGGTGTTCCTAGATAATAATCAAGATATCAGCGAAATAATGCACCACATCCCATTTCCGCGCTGGCGGGCAGCATGCTGGCAAAAACCCTGCCACTCGAAGGGTGTATCAGCGCGCAGGCTCTGCCATCTGAGAGGTTAAGCGTTTTCACAAACTCTCCTTAAAGCCATAGAAGATCTACATTACGTGCTATAATGTGTTCCACCCGAGTCCGCCCGCTCGTTAGCCCTAATAGCCGTAAGTCCTAGAATCAACAATGAGAACTAACTTTGTTGCGAAATATCTCGGAGTTAGAAGCTTGATTGCTTCTCTGAACTTTGGAGGGCGCTCTTTGTTTTAGTAATATGTTTTTCCTCTTTCGTCTCTTTAAGGCTAATACACGACTGATTAAATGAAGACACAGACGGCCACTGCCTAGTGTTGATAGTCAATCATTCGCCTGTTGTAATATACACTGGACAAATGCAAGCAATTAAACCGGGCCACCGACGAGGTGCCGCCCCAGACCATGCCCTCCCTCCTCCATTAACAACAGTTTCCTCGATGCAACACTGAGAATAATATTCTCCAGGGCTATGATAAACTCTCTGACGTCGATCACTTCCATGTAGACCTAACCCGGTCTCATCAGTGAAGAGTACATACTAGGGCATGTAAAAACCGGGTTGTTTAAAAAAACCGGTTTTACGGTTATTTTTTTTTTTCATAACCGGCTAAACCGGTTTTTCGGTTATTTTTCGAGTTTTTTTTACATGGGTATGTAGGGATGAAAAAACATAAAATTTGAATAAAAATGAACTTTTAATATTGCTTTTAAGCACCAATATAATTGCCCTTTAACATGGATTAAACATTTGGTAATTTTCAACTCACTCTTGCTCAAATCTATACTTATAATAAAACTGTAACAGGTCCAATTCTGTACATTGAAGATGTTTTGAAATTTTTTTTTGGAGGTCACCCTATTAACGATACTGAAGCCAAAGCTGTATTTTTTTTTATTCATGTCTGTCTGTCTGTCTGTCTGTCTGTTTGTTAAACGCGCATCACGCCGAAACTACTGAAGGTATTGAAATGAAACTCGGAATGTTTTTTAGTCATACTACGAGGAAGGACATAGGATACTTTTTATGCCGGAATTCAGTCAGGTTCCCCTGGGAGAGGGGGTGAAAGTAAAATTTCTTCACCGCGCATGACGCCGAAACTGCTAAATGAATTGGAATGAAACCTTGCATGATTTGATTTCATACTACAAGGAAGGACATAGGATACATTTGATCCTGGAATGCAGTCAGGGTCCCCTGGGAGAGGGGATGAAAGTAAAATTCTTTAACTGCGCATCACGACGGAACTACTGAATGAATTCGAATAGAACTCGGCATAATTTGAGTTCATACTACGAGGAAAGATACATTTTATCCCGAAATAAGGTTCCCCTGGGAAAAGGGATGAAAGTAAAATTCTTTCACCGTGCATCACGCCGAAACTGCTGAATGAGATGGGACTGAATTAGTACGATTTGAGTTCATAATACAAGAAAGGACATGGGATACATTTTATCCCGGAATTCAGTAAGGTTCCCCTGGGAAGGAGGATGAAAGTAAAATTCTTTAACCGCGCATCACGACGGAACTTCTTGATGAATTCGAATGCAAGTCGGCATGATTTTAGTTAATACTATGAGGAAAGATAAATTATATCCCGGAATTCAGTAAGGTTCCCCCTGGAAGAGGGGATGAAAGTAAGATTCCTTCACCGCGCATCACGCCGAAACTGCGGAATGAGTTGGAATGAAACCTGGCACGATTTGAGTTCATACTACAAGGAAGGACATGGAATACATGTTGGTAGAATACCAAAACGTGTCATTCTTTGACGATACCCCTGTCATAGTGAAGCGATTAGTTTAGCAGAATAGGTCCCCAGCTGAACGAAACCATGAGAAAGAAGTGAAACGAGTATGACACTTCGTAACACTGACGCTGGCCGAGTCGTAGCTAAAAGTCGTGTGGATAAAGAATGGGATTGAAGATGACAACATACTATCCCCCGTAGACTCTACACGATTTATACACAATTTAACTAGGTACCTAAATAAGATACTTATGTTAGAAGTGTAACAGGTCCAATTCTGGGCATTGAAGTTTTTTTGCACGGCTTTTCATAACATGAGAGAAACTGTGGTTAAATGTGAACCTAATTAGTCGCCAGGTATGTCAATCGCGAACGAAGTCGCGGGTACAGCTAGTAAAGTTATAAAAATCAAAAATATAGTAACCCTAAAACATGATAAATCAGATCTAAAAGTTACTAACAAAATCAACAATTTATATTTGAAATAACATAGATTGCAATCTACTTTTATTTAGTAGGATTCAACTCTCTCTTATTCTCAAATAAACTTGAAACACATAGTTAACATTAAGTCACAGATAATGAGTTCTACTTTTTGTTCTGATAATGAGACCGAAGAGACACAAGTGCGTTGAGAGAGTCGTCACCCAGTGAACTGCGGATTATGTTGCAGATTAGGCCTGCTGCTGAAAATATTCTCTCTGATTCTACAGAAGTGGGAGGGATCGACTTTAGAGCTTGGTACACCTTCTTTAAGTTATGTCCCATGTGTCCCCCTTCATCATACAGGGCCATTTCTACCCTACCTCGCGTTTCTAAATCGAGTCTACTTGAATACTAATAACCATTTTCTATGCGGTCAAAAGCAGCGCGCTTGACTTTGAACTTTGAAAAGATTTCTGAAAGGTGTTTGTTTGTATTTTTGTAATTTTAACGCAATAAATGTTTTAAAATAATTAGTTGGACACAAGACGCGCTTAAAAATCGCGGCTGTGTGTGCTGGGCTAGGCAAGGTTATAAAAAAAATTGTCATTTATTACTCATTAAAAAAAACCGAAAACCCGATTATTTTGACAAAAAAAACCGATGAATGACCGACGTAAAATCAGTCGATTAATCGGTTTTTCGATTAATCGATTAATCGGTTTACACGCTCTAGTACATACCTACATTACCCCACTGCTCGTCCGTCCAATCCTTATGGTTCTAGTCGTACTCGACGGTGTTCTACCGTTAATGCTGGACCTGTTGCAGCTCTCTTTGGAGTCAGGTTTCGTTCAGCAAGTCCCCTCCTCACTGGATCCGTCTGAACTTATGACCACTTGGCGCTCGTCACGCAGACTTTGTTGAACTTGAACTGCGTTGAGGCGGCGATTGACAGTCAGATGGATATAACGATCATCTGCTACTGATATAGCCCTAAGTCTGTCTGTACCTGGACGGCGATCGAATGCTCCAATCTCTAGGTATCGTCTGTAAACTAGTTGTACCGAAGATCAGCTAATTCTGCGTCTTCGAGCGACCTCCCGTTGCGCAACGCCTGCTTGAAGTAGGGCTACAGCTTGAGCTGCTTCCTCAGGTGTCGTATCCATTATTTACCTAAAAAAGTCGCGAACGATGCAAACGATGGACAAAAACTAAAGAAATTATAAGAAATATCCGACTATCCTCATTGTAGAAAAAAAGAACGCTAATCGCGAACTCTGGTCAAAACAGAACAAATCGTTAGCATTGTGTTAGTTGCTTGATTACAATGTGAATTGACGGTATTTTAGAATAAATGTACAGTCATTTTAATCAATATGAAACACATTTTCTGTGGGTATAATTTTCATAGTTGTAAGTTTTATACTTTTTGAGAAAATCTAATTAGAGTTCCACCGTTTATTTGACCGAGACCCAGTTTATTTGCTGTCGAGTGTATTTACTGTATGTTTTTCGATGTTGTACCTGACCTCATCACGCCAATTTTTCTGAACGGATCGAGCTGTTTTGCTTAGTTGTAGTTCTAAGACTGGAATAAAATAACTGGATACGTTTTAGCCCGGTAAACACGTTCGAACCCGAGGGCAGAAGCAGTAGCCTATAACATAAACAGTAGGTGGTGCTGCTAGACGAAGACGACACTTAACCCTAATTCGTCAGGATGAGGCGCGCTCGTCCTCTCTACTGACACGTTCACCCGCTGCAGCGCTGCCGGGCTATCACCTTGTACTCCATGAGCGGAGCGAGCCGCGTTATCAGAAAAATGTAACCGAAACAGACGTTACGTAAGATTAGTCCAAACGGGGTATTTAATATGCAATCGTCTAATATGAAAATAATAATTTTTACCTTGCATTAGGTATCAAACATACCTACTGGAAGTGACTCGAATATTGACCGAAGCGGATCTCAACCAAATTTATCAGAGGTAACGGCGACGTTAAGGGAAATGGCTGGGATATCTACCGAAAACTTCCGCAACAAGCGCAAGCATGGGGTGGAGGTTGACGAGAAACTTGACGACATCCGAAAGCAGATGACAGAAATGATGGCATTAATAGCTTCATCTATAAATGCTCAGAACGAGAGTGCAACCAAGATAAGAGCTGATATAGCTGATATTAAGGATCAAATGCTTGACATTAAAACTAGTATTAGTATAACAAATCAGAACGTGTCAAATATAGTGGCTGATCAAATAGAGATGAAAGCGGAAATTCAAAGCCTTACTGACTCTGTTTGCAAAGCAAGTGAGAAGCTTGCATCACTTGAGTTAGATATGCAGAAAATTCAAAATACTTCAACCGACACAATTCACCGGGATCTAACCTCGTTTGATGAAGTGCTGGCTGAGCTGAGCGATCAAAACAATAGGAGAAAAAACATTCTAATAGTTGGAATACCGGAACCTAAATCTAACTTGGTCGAGGAAAGAATACGTTTTGATAAGGATGAATCAAACAAAATACTGAAACAAATAAATGAACATTGTCCAGAACCCTCTAAAGTCACACGAATTGGCAAATATAAGCCTGACAGAAGCCGTGCTCTTAAAGTATGTTTTGATTCAGAAGAGACTGCTAAACATCTACTCAAGAACAAGCTTAAACTTAAAAGCTCAGTCATAAAAATCTTTAGCGATCAAACACCCTATCAACAGATAAAATTAAAGAAACTGAAAGATGAATTGAAGCGTCGGACAGAAGGAGGTGAATGTTCCCTTACAATCAAATACATAAAAGGTGTCCCTCAAATAGTCAACAGCACGACTCCCCCAAAAAACTACCAAGCCTAAACAGAATTTGCCATATAGAAATCTCAACTACTTACCAAATCGTCAACAACTATAATGATCTTAAACATAATAAGAAATCCCTCAAAATATTATCCAAAAACATGCATACAAACATTACATTCAAAACTAAACGTGACCATTTTCAAAAGATGCAACTAAGAAATGCAGATAAAATTATTTTACGTCAACCAAGAACAAATTATGGCAAAAGGAACATTACTTTCGAAATTGCTAAAATATACAATGAACTACTACCAAAAGACATAAAAGATACAAAATCTACATACATATTTAAAAAACTACTAAGATTTCATTTACTTAAGCATAAATAAAATATGACCTACTTTTATTAATAAATATCTAATCTCTATTATATGTATTTATTAATAAAAATCTAATATCTATTTCTAAATACTAACTTAATAATGAACATAAAACACATTCAACTTAAAACTAAAAATTAATCTTACTCGACATAAAATGTATACGCAAAAACTTGACACATCCAGTGGCTGCTGATCTATGTAACCCGAGCCGAGCCGCTCATTCTTCTATGACGCTTCGTAAAATGTCCGTGACGTTTAAACAAACAAGCTGTCGACTACTGCATTGTGTCGGTCTCGTCACAATTATTTTATAACTACCCACTACTATTTTTCTTTCTTTGTCCTAAACATTTTTAGCATTTTGTTATTTGGTGAAAGTGCATATATGTTTAGTTTTTGTTTTTGTTACCAAAGTACCTATCAATTTGGACACTGACTTACCTATTTTTTACCTTTAGTACCTATAACACGCTCGTCACCCAAATGTAATTTAAAAATAGCAATAACTAGCCCTAAGTTCTCATTTTAAGTGAATTTTTGTAATTCTTATGAGAATAAAGTTTCTTAAACCATAACATACCCTTCCTTCATAGGTTCGTGAGTTCATCTGGTTTTAGGAACAATATTATTAGTGACATTACGATTTTCAGGACCTTAATTATTTTGTTAGCTTTGATTTCTCCTTAACACACACCTAATCTACAAAGATATTATGTTTTCATCCAAAAACATTTCGTCTGACAATGTTATGTTAGTTGCACGCTTCGCTCGTCACCAAGTCCAAATTAACTCATACGAGTGTTAACCTGTGCCTAATTAAATAACCCATGTTTTCGCACCTGCCGCCGCGTTTTGATCTTTTGTTATCCAGACGAGATTAGTTCGCAGAAATATACGTACCTATTTTGCTTTAATTTGAAGGTAGAGTGGTTGAATTACCACTCGCTGTGCTCGAGTATTCTCTGATTGTGTGAGTGTTTGTGAACGAAGTTATGTCTCGCAGTTTGCATTTGTAGAGCTGGTCACGTTCTAAATTTGATTTCACTTCAGTTGTTTCAAGTGTTTATCGAACACAGGTTGGTCAGGTACGCTATGTTATGAAACTACTCCAGCCACCTACTAACATTATTGAATCCGTTGTTCTACGTACTAGGTACACTTACGAAGTACCTTTGATAATAGGTAAATTTTACTACATTTAATTACAATAGTTTGTATGTCTGTATGTTAATTACTTCTTCACAACTTACAAAAGCATTATAAAATGTTTTCGTAAGTTGTAAAAAAAACATTAGACCCAGACACACAATAAGTAGATACATTACAAATACCTAAAACTTCAAGTGCGAGTCTGACTCCCGTACTAAGGGTTCGGTATAATTGTAAGACCTTGTTTTTCGCCATATATCATGATTCTAGGTCAACGGGACTCTATAGTACCCTATAGGTTTTGGTCCAGAGCGAGAGTCAAAAAATAGTTTTTGTGTATAAACTACAAATTAACGGTTACGGCATAGAAAAAAGCTTGAGCTAGCTATAATAAGTAAAACTCTGCTAAATTTGTTTCATTTAAAGGCCTGAATGATTAATTTCTGTCACGCTAACTGCCAAATGAATCGAGTTCACGAACGTAAATCATCGACTGCGTAACGTAACTCCCTCGAACGCTCGAATTCGATATACGAACGCGGCCTCAAATTAAAAAGTTGGGCGCCCCACGTGGTCCGTGATTACGCATTCGACAGTCAATTACTGTATCCTCGGGGGAGGGAAAAGCCGGACGGGTGGGGAAAGGCCGGACTTTATTATTGTGACGTCATAAATGCCGGATGGTCGGTGCTTTAAGTTAGGTTGTAATGTGAGTTTTGTGGTCTTTCTTTGACTTTTGGCGGGAACAATCAGGTAATGGAAATTTACCTTACCCGACTATTGCCACTAATTAACTTGTGGTGGTCTTTTCATCATTTTCTTAACCTTTTCCTAATTATGCAGGAATACGTATGTCTATAATCTTATTAGTGTGAATTTTCCTGTCTTTCCAATCCATATAACACACCAAAAAAAATAAAGGAACAGAAGTATCTGTAGATGTAAACTTGTTGTTGATTTGTTGTTTCATTTAAATTGAAAAGCCAGGTTCAAAAAATTTTAAACAAACCATTGAAAACTCTTCTGTTTTTGTACCCCCGTGTCCCGGCCGCACTGGACGTGTGCTCCGTGTAAAACTAATGGATCGAAATTGTCCCTTCCCTTCCGGTCAATATTTATAGCGGTTTCGGATTGGTTTGGTTTCGCTTGTCACTTCATTTGGACCTTTTTATGGCGCTTAATTTTAGTCAGAATTCGCGTTCAAACCCATGTTTGAGCTCGCTGCTAACTGGGTTTAATGTAAACAACCTCGGCACACAAGTATTTAGAATCAAGCGAACAAAATACAAAAGTATCAAATTGAAAACCGAAATTTCTGATTTGGATTTGAATCGGATGTCGAATCAATCAGTTTTATTAAAAATTTTAATTACAACTTTATTGAATTCCGATTTCGTTTCCAAATTTATAATCTGAGCCAACCACATTCGTAGGATAGGTAAATTGAAAGGTCCCAGGAATATCCCGACTTCCTTTAAACCTTATTATTTATTTTATACTAGTTTATGCCCGCGGCTTCGCACGCGTTGTTTCTATGGAAACGTTTACAGGTGAGTTCTATCTCGTGTTATCAGTAGTTTTGGCGTGAAGAGGTAACAACATCCATCCATCCATCCATCCAAACTTTGGCATATATAATATTAGTGGATTATCAAATCAAATCAAATCAAATATTTTATTTCGGACAACTTAAATCCATAATTTGTTAGTAAAGGTAGGACTAATTATTAGGGTTAGTTAAAACTAATATCTACTTAAAAATTAATACATAATCAAATCAATTTAAATACAATTATATCACTCTCCCCATGAAGCATTTCCACAGGGGTGAGGTGATTCTACCAGCTATAGTTTTTAGGATGGTGTTGGAGCTGTCACGTACCCTGCGCATCAGGGATGCCGTTTTTTTACGGAGGATGGCAGCAAAGCCATCAATCTGGTATTCCGCAAACATCCCCGATGCACTGCAAAATCGAGGCAGTCCCAACATCATCCTAAATATATTATTAAACTGTACACGTAGGGTCTCCAGCGGCCGTTTGGTGTAGTTGATCCATAGGTTCCCGGTGTAGAAACTCTGACAATAGGCTTTAAAAAGCGTTATTTTGACTTCTTCTGAACACCGGGAGAACCTACGAATCAACATGTTACCCCTCACCGCTAGAGCCCTACGTTCTCTTTCAATGTCAACATTGTCCTTAAGGTCGTCGGTGATATAATGTCCCAAATATTTAAAGGATTTGACTTTGTTAATGATAATTCCGTTTAAGGTTATCTCCGGGAAGTCTTTGAGATTATTTCCGGCGGCCTTAAAGACAATGTATTCGCACTTTTTAACATTATAGGACAGACCATGGGAGGCAGCGTAGTGAGCACAGACCTTCAGCATCTCTTCAACAGATCTCGCTGTCGGGCCCAACAGCACCATGTCGTCCGCGTAGCTGATGTTGTTTATACAAACACCATCAACACGACAGCCGACACGCATGCTGCTAAGCCCAACAATGAGATCATTAACATACAGGTTGAAGAGCGAGGGAGAGCTTACCCCCCCCTGTCTCACTCCGCACTCCAACCCGTATGCGTCAGAGAAGGCATTGGACCACTTAACAATATTTCTTTGATGCCCATACCAATACTGAAATATTTTAAGCATCTCCTGCGGTACGCCCCTCTCCCTCAACTTCTCCCAGAGCACGTCGTAACAAACAAGATCAAATGCTTTGGATAGATCGAGGAAGCAGGCGTACACAGGCGTCCTGCGACTGGTGTAGTATTGGACAGTATGTTTGAGTGCTAATATTGCGCTTTCTGTGGATAGTCCGGGTCTAAACCCGAACTGTGCGTCATGTAGGTTAAGGTATTTTTGTAGCATAGATTCAAGCATACTGTCCAACACTTTTGCTATTGTTGTAGCAAGAGAAATTGGGCGGTAGTTCCCTTTGTCCGATATGTCCCCTGTCCTGTTCTTCACAATTGGAACTACTACAGTCTTCATAAGGTCAGCCGGTAAGTACTCATGACTAAGACACATTGTGAAGAACATGGAGAGGAGACCGGGCAAGTGGTTCCCCGCGTTTTTAAGGTGTTCGATGCTGAGCCCATCGTGACCGGGAGACTTGCCTCGCGTCATACCTTTGATTGTGACGCGGACTTGGTCCGCAGACATATGCAATAGAGGTTCGTCACCCGGCTCGCTGGACCCAACATCGATTGCTCCTGTGGAAGGACCGAGGGCGGAGTGAACTTTAAAATGATCCATAAACAATTGCGCTATCTCCCTTTGATCACTCTTCCCCTCCACGCTCACGGGGGGGCCAGGCCCAATATTCAGTTTGCTAGAAGATTTCCAGAAGGTCTTAAAATCCTTCGTTGCACGCTCTTTAGCAATCTTGTCCATTATAAGCTGGTCCTGGTGTTTCTGACACCACTTCAGGCGGCTTTTAAAAATTTTGCGTGATTCGCACATCCGTTCATAAGTATCGCCTGAATTGGGTCTGTTACTCAGAACCCAGCATTTGAATTTAAGCCTGGCCTCCTCATGCGCAGCCCGTACATATTTATTCCATCCACAGAAGCTATTACCTTTCTTAGTTCTCGCACCACCACGCTGCTTTGTCTGTGCTGCCGCCTCGGCCATAGTATTCACTATGACCCCATACAGCTTGTCTAGAATAGACCTGTGCTCAGCCAAACTACACGGCCCATGAGCGCACTCAACGAACTCGGGTGGGAAATTAATAGCACGGAAAGTCTTGTTACAAATGCCACTATATCGTTTTAGTTGTTCTTGACTCCGTTCACCCCATAGTACATCACTAGAAGTTAAGTCACGAGTCTCTAGCCTCGGTCTGACTGCGCCCAGATCACATTCCACGTAAATAGGTAGATGGTCGGACGTGTAGACATCCTCATATACGCCTACTTTTTTAACTGTATGCCAGGCTGAGAGGGAAACAATACAGTGGTCCAACCATCTTCTACTCCCGGATTTTTGACATGTAAATGTATAGGTATTAGATGAAAAACCTAGTTTTTCTACATCGGCACATAGCCAGGACTGTTCTGAGCAAAAGTTTGACAATTCTCTATAGAAAATTTCCTGGGGGTGAGCATTAAAGTCCCCTAGAACGAAAATACATTCAACACTACTGCTTTCCTCTATAGCACTTATCTCACTTAGGACCTCCGTAAAAATAGGCAGATTATTTTTCTTACATGTAGGCATGTAAACAGAAAATATTATTACAGAGCGACCATTGTTGGTGATCCTAATAGCGGCTAACCTAGGACTACTACAGTCTAGGACTGCGACCGACTCGAACATACCCTTCCTCCAGAGAATGGCTACCCCCCCGTGCGGGGGTTATTATACCTAATATTTATTTTTATTAGAACTGTTAACCTAATATTCTCATTTATTGACTTAATTTTTAATTTATTTGATTCCATGTGATTTATTTTTTGAATTTGTGATTTCAATACAATTGTGTATTCTACACGAAAATTCGACATGTAAAATGGTTTTATCAATAAATTGTATTTCTTTCCTTGAGCCCATCAAACTTCTATCAGGAATAATTGAGAGATCATGTTTCATTTTGAGAGGTTTCATCGTAACTTCCGTATGCGAGGATGTACGTAATCTCGCATCACACGCCGTTTCTAAATATATTAGATAACAAATGAGGTTTTTTTGGGAAAAACTCAGCTAACAATTCTTAAAACGAATTTAAACAAGCAGGGTAAGGTCAAGTGCGTCGTTCTACGACAGGGAGCGCCTGGTGCGTGTGGCAACAGACATTTTACGAAAAGGGAATGGGTTTCAAGTGACACCCGGGATTTTTCTAATTAGGCATTCCGGACGAACGAACGTTTATATAGAGTGGGGGACGGAGAAGGATTTGATGCGGCGTCGTTCATTTATATCAAAGAGGTATTTTTAATGTTTAGCGAATCTTTTCATCATCATTAAACCGGAATGCTCCACTGTTGGGCAAAGGCCTGATCCCTCCATGCGTCACTATCTTGAACCAGTTGAACCGAAGCTCTGTCGAAGATGTCCAGTAAACTCTGCCATCATTTCCTTATTATTTTATTTGTTTTTTAGCAAAACTAGCTGAAATTATTGGTTTCAGTGTTTATGCTGCTAATCTTACCCTACGGAATATATGTAGGCTACCTAATATTATCTTTAAACCTTTAAAACTATCATGGTTATTAACACTAAAGTCATTTATAACGGAATATTCATAATGATTAGAGTTTGAGCTGACCAATATTTCGTCACAATTTCATGCAGTAGATCGCAGAAAAACTGCAGTTACTTCTAGTGAGATTTTATTAGCAGATCATGGTAAATATCCCGTTTTAAACGATTTAAGTACTAAAATCTTTGCCGATGCTCAAAATATGAATCTGCCAGCTCCTTGACTATCGCTGCGTTACGTATTTAGGCCTTTGTAAATGAGTGCGCTAGGTCCACAAATTAGTCGAGGGGACTGATAAATAAATTGAAACTCTACACCCTCCACGCAAGGGTTGAATTTATGTGGGAATTTTCTTTAATATTAGTTTAGTTTAAGCAACCTGCCCCGGCAAATTATTCCGAGGTTAGCTAACCCGGGGTTTGGTGCAAATATGATGTCTGCCGTGATTAGGTTTACTCATGAATATTAAATTTAATGCGAGTTTTGGTTGCGCAGGCGTTATAGTAACACTACAGCGAAGGGCACGTAAAATTTTACTATCTAGGTACTAATATTGCAGGGACCTGACTAAATAAACCAAGCTTACATACGAGTACGGCGGATCACTAGTAGTTACTTTAGTTTGACAGGCTGGACCTCAACGAACGGCTTGCAAACGTGTCCACTCAAACCTGAGTAGTTATCGAGTACATTTTCCATTGTATTCTAGTGTTACGTAGCGAAAATTTCTTCATTACCGTCACACTAGCGGGACAAGCAGGGTACGGTATGCATTAAAAAAAATAAAAAAAACCTCAAGCTCTGCTTAGAGGCTCTGCTTTGCTTGGGGCTAGATGACGCTGCTGTGTGGGATTGTACAGCATTATTTATTTATATAAAAGATAATCTTCTAGCACGTCTTCTTCTTCAGCACTGGTGTTCAGGATAGGAACTTTTCTTCTCGACCTTCACACTAATGTGTGTGTACGGTGTTAAGGCAAGACTTTTTTTTCTATCCTTAAAATAATTTTTAATAAAAGTAAAATATGTGTGACAAAGCTGTGTGAACTTGTGAAGGTCAGTCGGTCAAATGTCAAATAAAATAATGAATAATGATGCGTTCATTAACTCATTCACTGCCGAGCCTGATGAGAAAGATGTGGAATGACACTAAGTTTGTATGTGTTAAAACGTTGTTATAACAAAACTGTGATAAACAAATAATAAACTGTTTTGGAAAATAATATCATTGTTCCAAGCGTTAAATTGTATTTTCGCACATTAAATTCTCACCTAACTCTGTAAATAGAAGTGTCAAATTCCCAAAACTATTCCAATTCCACGCACGCAGCACTAGGAGTGGTCGTTGAATGAACGAACTGTTTTTGTAAACTGTTTGTTTGCCGTCGACTGCTAGACCGGTTTACAGTCCACTGATGAACCAGTTTACTCGTGAACGACATTTGCATCGCCCAGTCCAAAGTCGAGCGTTGACGAAACTGTTTGTTTCTCGCTCTCTAGCCACCCGTCTATCAAGCATTCTGCTTTCTTCACACTTGCTTGTTTCGCTAATATGACTATCTCTCTTTCGCCATGCGCCAGGCCAGACTGTATATCGGCGGCGGCGTAAGTGGTGTTTTGTAAAAGTAAACTCTATTGCAATGCAATATGCATGTCAATTATCTTCATAAGGTAGGTAAGTTGCACTATGCACACAAGCGTAGGTTAGGTACCTAGGAGGGTTATTATTTCTGATTTTCGGGCATACCTATCCAGGTAGAGACAAACCATTCTAAAAATGCAGGCCCTCTTCATAAAACGTCATAGGTACCTACTTACTTGGCGTGCATTTTTAGAATGCTTTATCTCTACCTACCTAGGTACCTATCCCGCAGGTAGGTAGGTAGTGTAGGTTCCCTAGGTACCTACCTACTGACCTATGGGATTTTTCTTTTGACGCGTCAAAAAGCAAGAGGCACCGATACTTACATTTTAATACCTACCTACTTATGACAAGTTTAGCACCACTATTAAAGGTAGGCCTTCCTATAATAAACTGGTGCTTAGGTATTCTGATAGATAAGTGATACGATAACATAACACTATTGCTCCGTGCTATTTCACACTGGCTACTGGCATGGCGATTTGCAAGCGAGTTAACGCCAAAAGACATGGCACCTAGGTAGGTAGGTAGGTACCTAGGTAAATTCATTGTTGAAAAAAGAGTAGTGATCGCGAGGTCTACTGTTCGTAGAACTACTAGTTATATAAAAATACTCAGAACACCCGGAACAAATATTTGCATATCGTACAAACATTTGTCCTAAGGCGGGAATCGAACCCGCAACCTGCGTCGCAGGCGGACCTTTGCCGGCTGCACCACATCGGTCGTCAAAATAGTTCATACGTCGCGTCGTCGATTGGCAAGCGTTTATGATCGTTTTAATTCTCGTCGTCGTTTACCAATCTGTGCATCAACGTTCAACGATCGATCATATCCTGAACTGAACGGCATAAACTGGTCGAACAGTAAACTGTTTTATGAACTAGTTCATCGTTGACGGTAAACGGTCTCGTTTCGTCGACTGAAAAGAAGTCGACGACCCATTCCTACGCAGCACCTTGTTCCGAATAATCGAAAAGGGACAGTTCGCACGCAAAAATGGCTCCAACTAAATGTATTACAAATTCAAAGTGACGCCGACTGGCCGATTAGTCCCAACTCCCAAATTGCAAATTCAGTTGTCCGCGGCGCTAGTGGGCAGAACTTTGTAAGAAACATTTGGTAATTTTCGAGTTATCGTCCGTAGTTCCGATTTCGTCCACGTGAATGTGTAAGTTGGCGGCGCTGGAGACGAGGGTAGACACCTTCTGTCGGTTGCTGGTGGTTGTGACCGCTACTAATTCCATCATTACGGGATGACCGACAGAATGTTATTTTAAATTTAATTTTTTCGTATATGAGCTTGTTTTAGATAAAGAGGTTTGACGATTTTGGCCCTAACATCACCACACTGTTCTTTTTTCAAAATCTCGGTGCTCGTCAAGCGCTATATATTTGGGTAGAAGACAGATAAAAAATATCCAACATAATAACCTAAAGGTTCAAGTTTCTGAGATATTAACAAATGAAAAAAAAATAGAGCAATAGTGGATATTTTAGGAAATTTTTGTAATAAATGTCCTCTATCTAAATTATATAACTTCCATTGTGCGCGGCGATTTAAAAAAAAACAGTGTGATAGCCAATGTTAGAGACATACCCCTCCATACCCCTTGTTTGGTCCTCAAACCTCTATTTTGGTGCGAAAAGTATCGACATTGTTTGTTCATTAGAAGTGGCGATTCATAGACTCAGAAAATAGGTACATAAATTGTTCTAAACGCCCCCTTCATTTTCTTGTACAACATAGGGCGACCTAGTTGAACACTTAATACCTACTTACATTATTTATTTATTTTATCGACATTTAAATTAAATAGGACGTGAAAATCTACAGTATTTTTCTAAGAACTGGTCAAGAAAACTAGGCGAAATCGAAAATAATGACCGACTATAAAATGGAAGTTTTCAATTGGATTTTATGGCCGCTGACGCAGTCGCCTTCGTTCCGAATCATTGTTATGGTTATGTTACGTGAAACACATTTATAAGAGTTTAGCTACCTACTTTGTTAAAAACTGCGGATTTTTTTCTAAATGTTACTTATATTGCCTTCGAGGTTACCAATGTACAGCTATTAGGTAACAAATGTAGAGCGATTGGTAAATAAATAACGAGAACAGAAATCAAAAATATCACTTTTTAACCGTGTCAGTGTTTAGTTTTATAACTTGTCCTTTTCTAATTGTACATTTATTGTATTTATGGAAATAAAGACTTTTTGTTTTTTATTGTATTTTGAGTAAGTATTTATTGATTTCATCATGAGCAAACATTCCATGCTTTGATAAAATCTCGAATAAATAATTTCAAATACCTTGACCCATGTTTGAAATACAATTTTTTTCTGTGTATTTATAGGTACCACATACTTTGTGACTATTTGATATATTTCACGATTTGATAATAATATGGTTACAAACACGGTCGCTTATCGGAACTTTATTCGAAAATAGAACGAGCACTCAACGTTCACTTGTTCACTCAATCTTTGAGTTCACCATGGACCCAACCTTCTTTTTGTAGATTTGAATGGGCAATTTTACCGTGTGTACAGGTGTGTACCAAGAAGACAGTCATATCGTAACTCACAAAAATGGCTCTCACTCTATGATACCGACTTACCCTGCGGTACACTGATGACATCTTGCTGGCGATCGAGCTGCGCTAAGACACTCGTAATATTTGTCGAGAGCGACCACAAGTGTCTTGTCGCCCCGGGCAATCTCTCAGCTGTTTGACGAGCCTGTTTGCAGACACCTCCGTGTTTTCATTAGCTCTGTGTGTCAAGCGACAACAATGCGATTCGGCAATGTCATCAGATGGACCTGCCTGGGCCTCAGTGGAACTCGGCAGAGAGATAAGACGCAGCTCGCCTCGACAGGACACCCAAAATATGATGGAAACTACTATTTTTACTAACTACTATATTTTTCAGTATTCAGTTATCTTATCTAGTACCCTTATCACAAGTTCTGTGAGTCAGTTTGAAGCTAGATAATGCTGTGTAAATTGTCCAAAATTATATTAAAAGGATGCCATCATCAAGAAATATGATACTCACTTTTTTGTTACTAAGTAGGTACATTATGTGGGTTTGGGTACATTGAAAGTACATTTGTAAAATAGGTACCAAGCGCCACAAATGTTTTTCTTACAATTTGGATTCAATTCTGTAATTCTGTAATTCTTTATTGTACACAATTAATACATAGCATGAACTTATATAATAGGTTATGTACATAGGCGAGCTTAACCTTGAAAAGAGTTCAAGCGTCCAATCGTGTGAGATTCTCTAAAGTTTAAAATCACAGCGTCAGCAAACTCTCGGATCTCGCTTATTCAATGCAATATTCTCGAGATATAAATAAGGATGAGGGTTGTGCGCAATCTTGGTAGATCGCCCTCAAAAATATTATCTATGAAGTTCTCGCTGGGCTGGCTATGGTTACCACTTGACAACAATGTGGACTAGTTACGTAATCCTACTCTAAGAACCATAATTATAATGCCAATTACTATAACTTCCAAAGTCTTGAACATTTCGCAAAATCCCGTGTTACTCAAATATCCGTTTAATCCGATAGTGTAAATAGGCTGTAAAGTCCCTTGACAATACATTCCGTGTGAGCGCGCAGTCAAGAGGTGTGAACGCGAGGTGGCGAACCAGCTCCCGAGGGAGGAAGGCTGAGGAACACGCGCTTTTTATACTCAAATATTGGCTATGTACTTTCGTAGAACCTCTTTCGAGTTTTACTACATAAAGTAACTAGTAAGTAACGTGACCGCGCAGGTCTTCCACAAATGAAGTGTTAACCTTTGGCAACTAAATTCGCGTAAAGCCAGGTGCTGACCGGTGTTACGGAGGGTAATGTGCCATATGCAGCAAGCGAAACGTTACGCCGTGTGCTAAAACCCCTCTCTTTGCTCGTTGCTCGCCTTCTTTCCCGTGCTGACTGCACGAACGCTCGCTGTGAAACTCTTTAAATAACGCCCCGTAACGCCGGTCAGTACGGGTGCCGGGGCCACGATTTTCTAGGTATTACAAATCAGTGAATATTGAGCAACCAGAATATCACACGTGAATTCAGCTTTAAATTGGACTCACAGTAACAGTTCTCCAAATACATACAAGATCACATCTCCAGGGACGTGGTCTTGGAACGTGTCCCTACGGGGAGAGTGACCGATCCAGTTCAACTTTCGACATCTTGTTTGTAGGCCATTCGGTGTTTCGTGACATGTGTAAACAAAAGGCAAGTATTTAGTTGCTGTATAAAAAAATTCACTAGCATTGAGTTGCTAAACTCAATCAAAACTGAAAACTCGCTTGTGATTTTTTTAATGCATTCAGGGATCTACGGAGTGCCCTGAACAAATCACTTCTAAACTAAAAAATAATTAACAGGAAATTTTGATCTGAATGCGGCTCGTGAGAACTTTTGTCGCCTTCCAGGCCAGACATGCAAATTGTGGAATCAATTATGTATGTAAAAAGTAAAAAACCCTGTCTTTTGACACGAATTACATAAAGTATAGAAATTCACAACCTACTATTTGTAATACCTAGGTACTAGGCATACTAGGCATAACGGGGTATAACCAAAAATGATGAAATCGCGTCAAAAAGCAACGCTATGTAACCCATGCTTAGCTGACTCTCTTGTGTACAGGGTCTCCATCTCCACCTCGCGTGAACACCTCTTGCCGGCGCGTTCAGCCGGAAGCAGGGCCGTCGGGGAGCTGACACGGTTGCGATTTATCTTTTTATGGCAGAACAGTACTTTCATTGATGTCCGCAGTTAGAAAGAAAACATTGATTAGTATGACTGAGTATAAATAAGTAGCTACGGACGTAGTCATTCCAATTAATATAGTAGAATTGTCACTAGACAATTCCCCTTCTTAGTTTTATTAATTGTTAGTGAATTGTATTGTGGAATCGCTTCACCATATCGATAGCATCGTCTCAGAATGAGCCATTATGACATTTATTTCATCAAAGGTGAAATTTTCACCTTCGATGAAACCATTCTATCAATCTCCGAGTAAATAGCACCGCACGCACTGTATAGAGTTTCTTTCATCTATGGACGACTAGTTTCTGCCCGTGGCTTTGCACGCGTTGTTTCTATGGAAACGTTTGAAGGTTATTTCAATCCCATGTGAACTGATTTATAAGACTTATCTGTACGCAAAATTTCAGCCTGATCCGTTCAGTAGTTTTGGCGGAAGAGGTAACAAACATCCATCCATCTATCCAGCCATTCATCCAAACTTTCGCATTTATAATATTAGTGTGATTCTGTGACGATACCTAGTAAAGCGTGTTGTCATAGTGATTGGTTGTCAGAATTCGGCCCCTGTGCTGTTTTCAGTACGCATCAACGGAACTCTAATATTAATTAAGAAGTCGCCGAGCACATGGGCTTTTCCATCATTGCAGCGCAAATATATTCATGACTCGGAAAACACTGCTCCTCAAATAAGAATATCACAGAACAGGGAAATTCCTCGGAGTAGCTAGAGTATAAATCCGTGACCGTAGGAGTGAATTTGAGCATTTTGATCAGCACATCCAAACTCAACCGCTTGAGCCACCATTCCTAAAAGTCAATTACCGCGCCACGATAAAGGAGGCTGACGTCAGCGGACTGTCCGCTAAGACACAGACCATCCAATAGTATGTACATAGGCATAGATCAGCCAATAGTAGGGTAAGGTGGCGACTCGCCCCCTTCTAATTGATTCCGCTCTGCGGTAGCTGAACGCTGCAAGGACAAGGGACAGAAGACAGCGAAAAAAATGTTCGAAAGTCTCTCAAGGATATAAATCGCATAGGACTTCCAAGTCATTTATGGAGTGCGAAAAGTAATAAATATCGGAGATAGCGAATTCCGCAACAGTTTTTGAACACTAGTCTACTATTGGATGTACCTACTGACTTGGCTCTATTTTAGCAGTAAGGTTTTTCTGTTTATAAGTTCGTAAAAATTCGTTATTACTATACCATTTTTCATGAAACCTGCCCGCTTATGTAGGGGTGTGTAGGTACTTACGTGAGTGTGTCTTTTCTAGTTCCATAATTCAAAAATATGACTCTATCACTCGGCTGTAAAATCCGAAATATTTTTTTTTAAACTAAAGAATTACAAAAGTAACGATGGAAAATATTAATAATGACACTATGAAGCAAATCGCAGAAGTTCAATTCAAAACCATTTTTAGTTGTACGACTTTTCATGCATCTTTTAATTTGTCTGTTGTCCGTTTTCAAACTGGAATGAGAACTTTTTTCGCTGCGCTTGTGCAATTATCGGTTGTCGAAGGTTGTGTTTGTTTCTAACTAGCTGTACCCGCGACTTCGTTCGCGATTGCCATACCTGCCGACTAATTAAGTTCACATTTCACCACAGTTTCTCTCATATTATGATACGCCGCCGTGCAAAAAAACTTCGATGCGCAGAATTGGACCTGTTACACTTTTAATATAAGAATCTTTATTTAGGTACCTAGTTAAATAGTGTATAAATCGTGTGGGGTCTACGGCGGATAGCATGTTGTCATCTTCAATCCCATTCTTTATCGACAATACTTTCAGCTACGACTCGGCCAGCGTTAGTGTTAAGAAGTGTCATACTCGTTTCACTTCTTACTCATGGTTCCGTTCAGCTGGGGCCCTATTCTGCTAAATTAATCGCTTCACTATGACAGGGACGTCACAGACGTCATGGAATGACACGTTTTGGTATTCTACCTTAGATGAAATAAATTATGATGAATGCAGATGTAGAGACGCGCGTCAAGTTTGAAACTATTAATTTATCTCTCACGCACTATCTGGAGTTTTAATAATCTAAAGATTCTACGTAATGATTCTGCGACGATTACATTGTCATAGTGAAGCCATTGTATTACAGAATTGGGCTCCTGATCCATTTGACTGGACCACCGTATTTTTTTTTCTTTATTAGGTAGGTACAGTTGATTGTGTACCACAGTCAAAAATATTTTTCTGTGGTCCAGTTAGTTTAATTTGACCACTTACTCCAACCAAACTTCGGTGGTACAGTTACCTAACTGGACCAGCTAAACCACCAAATATCATGTTCATGAATATTGCATGGACCATTTGTACATTTTACTTTGCCTGAAATAGGCATTGACGCACTCATTAGTTAGGTTCCTACCTACTAAGGTAAAACCCTAACTAATGGGTGCGTCTTGGAATAATAAATGGATAGGAACTTACCTACCCTTTATGTACTGATTTTTTTGTTTCAATGAACTGATTTTCTACTCGACTTTCTACTGATTTAGTCAAATTCGATCTTGCAACACTGTTTCTAATAAAAAGAATGCATGAAATCGGCGACGCGTTCATGAATAACAACTAAGAACACATTTTGACTTTTATCCCCTCTCCCAAGAGAACCGTGCCTACTGATATCCCAGATAAAATGCATCATTTGATTTCATTCTGTACTTGTGGCGAGATGCGCGACCCAGGAATTTGACTATAATCCCCCTCCACGGGAACCTTACTGAATTCCGGTATAAAATAAATCTTTCCCCGTAGTATGAACTCAAATCGTGCCGACTTCCATTCGAATTCATTCAGTAGTTCCGTCGTGATGCGGGGTTAAATAATTATACTTTTTCCTCTCTCCCAGGGGAACCTTACTGAATTCCAGGATATAATGTATCCCATGTCCTTCCTTGTAGTATGAACTCAAATCGTGCCAGGTTTCATTCCAATTCATTCCGCAGTTTCGGCGTGATGCGCGGTGAAGGAATTTTACTTTCATCCTCTCTCCCAGGGGAACCGGATAAAATGTATCCCATGTCCTTCCTTGTAGTTTGAACTCAAATCATACCAATTCAGTCCAACTCATTCAGCAGTTCAGCGTGATGTGCGGTGAAGGAATTTTACTTTCATCCTTTCTCCCAGGGGAACCTTACTAATTCCAGGATAAATGTATCTTTCCTCGTACTCAAAGAGTAGAACTCAAATTATGCCGAGTTTCATTCGAATTCATTCAGTAGTTCCGTCGTGATGCGCGGTTAAAGAATTTTACTTTCATCCTCTCTCCCAGGGGAACCTTACTGAATTGCGGGATCAAATGTATCCCATGTCCTTCCTTGTAGTATGAAATCAAATCGTGCTAGGTTTCATTCCAACTCATGCAGCACTTTCGGCGTGATGCGCGGTGAAGAAATTTTACTTTCATCCCTTCTCCCAGGGGAACCTGACTGAATTCCGGGATAAAAAGTATCCTATGTCCTTCCTCGTAATATGACCTAAAATTATGCCGAATTTCATTTCAATACCTTCAGTAGTTTCGACGTGATGCGCGGTGAAGATATTTTACTTTCATCCCCTCTCCTAAGGGAACCTGACTGAATTCCGGGATAAAAAGTATCCTATGTCCTTCCTCGTAATATGACTTAAAATGATGCCGAATTTCATTTCAATACCTTCAGTAGTTTCGACGTGATGCGCGTTTAAGAAACAGACAGACAGACAGACAGACAGACAGACAGACAGACAGACAGACATGAATGAAAAAAATTACAGTTTTGGCTTCAGTATCGATAATAGAGTGCCCTCCAAAAAAAAATTTCAAAATATCTTCAATGTACAGAATTGGACCTGTTACAGTTTTATTATAAGTATAGATGATTAACTTGCCTACACTTCGTCCACGCGTTTATTTTCTTCGACTGAATTAAAGTGTGCAATATTTCATAGACACGTAATCTGTCAGCTGGATAAATATCGAAGTTCTTGTTAATCCCGATATTTTTCGTGTCGACAGATTGGCATCGCTATTTCCAGAAAGAAACAGAGTCTATGAAATATTGCATTCTTTAATTCAGTCATCACACAAATATTATAAATGCGAAACTTTGGATGGATGGATGGATAGATGGATGGATGGATGGATGTTTGTTACCTCTTCACGCCAAAACTACTGAACGGATCAGGCTGAACTTTTGCATACAGGTAATCCTGGAATCAAACATAGGCTACTTTTTATCCTATAAATCAGTTCCCATGGGATAGAAATCACATTTGTTAACATAGAAAGAACGCGTGCGAAGCAGCGGGCATAAACTAGTAGAAAATAAACGCGTGGACGGAGTATGAGTACTAGTTTTTAGTTATTTTTTCACTTTTTGTACAGTTTTCATTTATTTAACCTTTGTTAACATCCACAAAATATTTTGGATTCTAGAATCTAACCCATAGCGTAAACCGGCTTGCTTTACTTCTTAGCTCGTATCACATAAATACGTTTGGAAGCTTTTAGAGCCACCTCTCTGTCTCTCGCAGAGATATTCTAGAACCATAATTTCTCGTGGCTTGTACCACAATGGCCATCCGTAATTAACGTTAGACAAGCGACGGGCGGATTGTGACGGACGCAAATGTGCTCCACAGGATTAAATACGAATTATTCGCAAATTGCGTCTCAGGGACGACGTCTCCGAGACGACGCGTCTGAGAGGCGAAACAATAAGATGACCTAGAAAGAGAAATGTGGACTAGAATTACTTTCGTGACGGGATCTGTTCGTGAAGTGACGGGTTGCTGTGAATTGGTTGGATAACTTCTGAATCTTTGGGGTTCGGGATTTTCCTGGGTTTTTCCTTATGGCCTAGTTTGATAGTTTGGGCTACGGCAGTTTGTGATAGGCTGTGATAGAGATCTGGGAGTTCTTTCGTTGCGATAAGTCTGATAAATGCGCGAGGAATGACTCGTTACATTTGAATGGCCATAGGTATACCTACACGCTCACTTCGATCTAATTGATTTAAAAATCAGGGAGTATACTTATACAGGTGACTTTATAAGATAGTCATTCCAATACCATTTCAGTAAGAGAAAAGTCGTAAAAGGAGTCAAGGGTTTAGTTTATGAGAAAATTAAAACTGCAATCTGCTTCTCGCACGGGAAATCCATCGATGACCAGTGGCCCATTATGGCTATACACTCATCTTAAGAAGTCACCTATATTTCATGTGCTTACATTCTATAGAAAGATGTATTGTATATAACTGCTTGTCACTTCTCTATCCACGTCTCTAGCTGTAAAGTGAAATGGATGAATAATTACGTATGGTCTCAACCAAGGCTCAGGTTCCAAGAATAGTTAGAATTCTTTCTACCCTTTGTCCAAGAGCTCAAACACTACCTAACTAGTACACCTAGGTATATTTACGGAGCTTTAAGGAAATGTTCATAGAATGTACCTTGTTAGTGCATTCTGGCGGAAAGCTCTGAATATGTGACGTGGTGACGTATAGCGAGGGTTTCTTGTGAAACAGCGAGAAAATTCCTTTCAGGAACCTTGCTAGCTCGTATTCGGTGGGCGCACGTGCCGGATAGAAGTTTGTTCGCGACAAGAGGGCGTTTTTGCTTGGGCTTGTTAAACAGATAAAATCTGGATCGCAATTACAAATTCAAACTCGCGAGTTGCTCGAATTATTATGTTCCAAATTTTAGATCATTGTCTACTTTCCGAACCATCTTTGGACGAAACCAATACCGTCTTTTATTTTTAAAGATATTTTATGTATTGTTGTGGTATTGTTTAGTTATTGAGAGTTGATCGTTATAATTTTTAATTTCTAATGAAAATACAATTGTGTCTTATCGCTTATCCAGGTGAGTATCAGCCGAAAATACGGTTGATATAGCGATTACATTCGATCTAGATTACGATTTAAATGACATACCTGATTTGAGTGTTTTCAAGAGGAACCCGTAGCTCCAGGTAACTCCAAACCCCTGAAATAGCTCTCACGCTGATTAAATAACTCTATTGGAAAACTTTCCCTCGCATCGCGTCCTGCTTCCTTCTTCCCAATAACTCACAACATTCAAATTAAACCCCACTCAATTGTTTTCCTGAATCTAAAGCCATTCGATGAAATCATGTCCGGAGGTACAGCGGATGTACAATCAGGTACAAACCGCATTGGAATGATGTGGTTGCTTATGCCCGCGGCTTTACTCACGGGGTAGTATTATGTCTAGGTTTCCGGGACACAAGCTATCTCCTTGCCCAATCTCATAACGAGCAATTCGCCCGTTAATCAGGAACGAGTAACATACATACAACGTTACTTTCGCATCACACTAATCCTAATATTTAAAGGCGAAAGTTTGTGCTGTTATTGTGCCGTTGAGAAGATGTTTGGCTGAAGACGACGCCAAAACTACTGAATGGATCGGGCTGAAATTTTGCACACATAAAAGATCTGGAACTGGAATAGGTATTAGGTACTTAAATTCCAAACGCGTGCGAAGCAGCGGGCAGTAGCTGGTAATTTATAAATGGGAAAGTTTGAATAGCTGTCTGTTTGTTCTTCAGGCAAAAACTACTGAGCGGATCGCGCTGAAATTTTGAATAGGTGTAGTTCTATCGTGTTCTGTCTTGAAGATCATGAAAATACAACTGAGAAGCCCAACTTAACAACCCTAGCTGATTTTTGCACAAGTGTGCGATTTTCGACATAAACATTGATAGGTATAAAATTATTTATGACCTCACTTTTGTCCTTACCAGTATCTCCTTAACATGGAAAGTTTTCCAATAAAATACTACCTGAGAGTATACTTCCTGAACAGCATTATTATTAATTTGAATCCTTGTGAACCCACTCCGTTCATAACTCAAGTCAAACAATACGGTTAGATGGTTTGATATCTGCGCGCCTTTTCTACATACTTCGAACTACTTACGTACCATTTATGGGGTTGAAGACGCGCAATATTTTCGTTATTTAAACCTCGCCTGTACCTGCCTATTTGATCAAATGAGACTAGTAGATGTTTTTTCTAGTGGAGTGTGAGCGGAGTGAGTCTATAAGAGCAGAATTAAGTGACTTATACGATGTTAACCTAATATTACCTAATATAAACGGAAACTGTCGTTATCCAAATAACTGAGTGATGCGGCAATTAAATTCTTTAGGTTGATTTTAGATATTATTTAGTTTTAAGTAGTTATAATATTTTGCTATAATAAGTCGCCTATTGTCTAAGTTAGGCTATGCTCTAACTAAACGTACGCCAAATTTCATCTTTGTCTGTTCAGTAGTTTTGGAGATCCTAGGTAACAAAAACTCAGATTTCACAAACTTTCGGTTTTATATTATTAGTAGGAAGAAGGATTAATCATCCAGCCGTAAGAAATAGTAACTCCGCTGTCGAGAGCCGTCAAGTCCATAACCGGCGGCGATGCGATCTGTCGCGGGACATTACTGCCCTGGCGGCCTGGGATTGCCGGGCACTCGGACGGAGCCTGTCAGCCAGCTGCAAGAAATACTTCTGTACGTAATGATCCACTGTAGATGGCATTACTGTCAAATATCAATGTGTAATTTTGCGCTCGCGTGTGCTTTTGTTTAGTGGAAAGAATTTGAGGACCTATACCCACTAGGTATAGGCCTGCATTGACATTAACGAGCAGTGGAAAAGAGTTATTTCTCCATGGCGAAATCTCGTAGTCTATTCTGCAAAGGTTGCTGTTATTATATAATTTTTTTCCCAAAAGAAATACGATAAAGCGAGTAAATGCTATGTTATTACGACAGCAACCAGAAAGTGAAGGAGAATGAAATGTAATAAAAAAAACGTGATAAAGCACAGATCACAACTAACCCGATTTTCCATCCTAAAAAAAACCCTGTAACCCCGTAAGCTATAAAGATTCATGCAAATTTCATTCCATTACAAGCCTGCAAGACTACGCACCTTAATGAACATGCCATTCCTACATGGTCTATGTAACGGGTACATAGATTGCTCTGAACTTACAGCTAGGATTCTCCGTATATGGGCCCCAAAACGACGCACAAGACATACCAATACAAAACTCTTCGCCACGACAAAGTCTTCGACTAACTATGCACATTACTCTATTGTTAACAGGTTACAAAGACTCTATAATATGCAATTCCACACCACTTACATATTTCGTGTGGCAAGGTAGCATTTAAACGAGATGTTCTAAAAGTTCTGCAGGAGGACACTGTATAAATAATAGTTTTAGTAATTGTTTTTCTTTAACTATACTTATAGGGAGTAAAATAAAAAGTAAATATAAATTATTGCTTTAGGTTAAATGTATCATTGTATCTCATTTTTCAAATTAACTGTACTTTTCTTGTTTGATTTTAGCCTGTCGGTATTATATTAGATTCATTTATAAAATGTAAATCTCTTATTGGGCGTAAGCTAGATAGATTATTAAGGTTAGAACTGTAACGTGTCGTTGATTTTGTTTTAACAATAAAAATAAAATAAATTAAAAGCTTTGTTGAATTACAAAATTACTCATTAAATCGAGTTTTTGAATAAATCCTTTAAATAGTTATTAAGAGGATTCAAGTAGATAATCGACATGAAGAGTGTGCTTGGACGCAGTTCAATATTGCAGTTGGCAGCAGCTGGGTGCGTTGTCACATTACATGTCGCGCTGTAGGTGTATACGACGCAAAATTAATCAAGCGAACATATATCAAACTGTCCCATAGCTGCTGTCAATTATACGGGCACTAGCGCTTGCACCCGACTTCTCGGCAGTACGATGTAACGTAGTAGGTACTAAGCCGTTTCCCGAGCCCTGAGTCCCAAACGAAACTACAGTCATGCCAATCATTTTTGAATGTGAAAATGTAAAAAGCTTTTGAAATGAAATGAAATATTTTACTGTTGAAACTGTGTACAAAAGATCTTATTTAGCGAGCTAGAATTGAAAGTTGATTAATTGATAATGGATGTATAAATCCTGGCATATTCAGACAAAAATCTTCATAAAATAAATCTCTTAAAAGCATTTCTCAGAAAGTAACAAATCCCGCGCGAAGATGTCGTTCCCGGAATAAAGAAACTATCCCGTCATCAGACTTGCTAATCTGATGTTTTTATTCAGCAGGTGCGAGCTCCTCTTCATCAGCTCTCCAGAGCTTCTTAACGGGCTTATAAGGATTTAGAGATAAACAAGGGGATTATTCATTTATTGAAGTGGAAATTATAAGATCAACATTTATTTTTAACTTGAATGAATGAATGTGGAGGTATATAAGGGGAGAGGAAGACCGAAGAAACGATGGATGGATTGTGTCAAAGAGGACATGGCTAAGAAAGGGGTTACAGAGATGACGGCTGATAGAAGTGGAAGAAAAATACATGTTGTGCCGACAACACCCAGTGTGGGATAAGGACCAGAAGATGACCATTTATTTTCAACTAGTTTATGCCCGCGGCCGCGCACGCATTTTTCTATGGAAACGGTTAAAGGTGATTTTTATCCCATGGGAACTGATTTATGGGATAAAAAGAAGCCGATGTTTGATTCCAGGATTAGAATTACTTGTATGCAAAATTTCAGCCCGATCTGTCCACTAGTTTTGGCTTGAAGAGGTAACAAGCATCGGTCCATCCATTCATCCATCCAAACTTTCGCATTTATAATATTAGTGTGATGATGTGATGTGAGTTGATCTTTTGTGTCAGTTACAGAACTGAGTGGGAATCTGAAAATAGTGAAGACCTTGTAATTTTTTTTATAACTGACTTCAAAAAAGAGGTTGTTCTCAATTTAGCTGTGTGATTTTTTTGTATGTATATCACTAGGCAACTGTTCTTCGCCAACTGTTACCAAATTTTGCGGATTCTTCCATTAATTTGTGTTATTTTTGATGGTTATGAAAGCTCTAGATTTGCCTCTCCAAAACAAAGTTCGTAGCATTCTAATAGCATCAATCTAACTCGCAGAATAACCTCGACCGGCCGGCCTCGGGGACGACAGCCTTTGCTCTATGTCTCAGACAGATAAATGCAAGTCAATTTTAATTTTGTATAATGTATTAATGTGTAACTACTTTTTTATTTATTTTGCATAGTTCAATAGGTTTATAACGTGTGTACAAATGTAAATAAATTATGTTAATCTTTAGTTGTAGTACCAAATTTTTTGGAAAAATGGACTTCCACCGATGGTCGTGACGTGACCTGTCTTTGGCATGAACTGAAAACCAGCGCTGGGTAGGCACATCAGGGTCTACCCAGCACAATGCTGAGTGTAAACCATATTTGCCCTAAGCCTGCTACGCACAAATGGGATCTAAGAAGTAGTGTATAGTAAGCTATTATGTTGTGTAGCAGATTATTAAGGTGAATAAAATTATTTTCTTTCTTTCTTTCTTAATGCTCTTATAGATAATTATCCTGATTAGATCCCAAAAAAGTTTTATTCCTCTGGGATTGCTATTTATCCCGTAATAATAAACTTAGAAAATATCATAATATTTTTGTGGAACCACGACTACCTTCAATAAAAGGAAAAAACCAAGCAAAACTAGCATTCATTTCCCCAAAAAAGTTAAACTTTACCATTTAGACTTACACAGGTAACATGGTAAAGCAAATATGAAAACTTTCCGGCAAGCCCAGAATAAATAAAGGCAAATGTCCACAAAAGCTTTATAATCCCGCACTTTGCGTTGCATCCATTACCTCGGCAACAAAAAGTCATCTCGGCTCAGCTCATGTGAAAACTTTCTGAAACCTGCATGCGGCATCACATTAAAACTCGAACAGCTGCAAAAATGTACAGCGGGAGGGGTTTCCATTGTACGATGCGATAAGTTTATTTCTCGTGCTAACGTTAACCAGTATTAGTGGCCTACTGCGATACGGGATTGCACACTAAGGGGCCCTTAATATCACGTAGGTTTGTGAATAATTGAATTCGCTTTCAGTATTACGTTTAGGTGATAGAGATGTGTCTGTGACGGATGGACAGACAGACCGGCTTATTATTTAGAGTCCCTATGAAACCTTTGTTTGTAAGTGGAGAGCGATTAAATCCTACTAATATTATAAACGCGAAAGTTTGTAAGTATGGATGGATGGATGTTTGTTACTCTTTCACGTAAAAAGTTCTGAACGGATCTGGCTGAAATTTGACACAGAGATAGATGAAAACCAGGAATAGCACATAGGCTATATTTTCCATGGGAACCCATGGGAACGGGAATTACGCGGGTGAAACCGTGAGGTGCTGCTAGTTAATAATAAAAATTTTCTTTCTCTATTTAAGTTCAGGAAGATGCGATACATGACTTGAATCATTAACACGTAGACGATGAAAGTGGACCAATGGACCCACGGAAGTTTGTGCGTGCACTTATTTGCAAAATAAACAAACAATCGTTGGTGCAATGGACACGCGCCGGCTCCGCAAGTAAATGAAGAGTCAGCGAGATTACACGCAATAAAATAAACTCGGGACAACAGCGACTTTATGCTACTTCGGGATAGTTCATATTTTTGTTGTAAACTCAACAAAGGTTTAGAGATGGCGCTTTGACGGAGCAATCTCGGGGAGAGTGGGAATAATGGGGGAAGTTAGGACTTTCTTAGAATTACTTCTCTTTTACTTTCTATTGTTGTGGTTTTTCTTATTCTGATTTTCTTGGCTTGTGTCTGAAGCAACCGCTCTATGTTTTGAACAAAGACAGTGTCAGAAACAGACTTTTGTAGGAATTTCTACTTCTAAGGTATTTAATCTGCTACGGTAAATAAGGAACCTAATCCTTTTGTAAAAATCCTCTCTGATTTGTGTGTTGTCAGGTGAACCCACCTACGCGCCTAAATAAATCACATGCTCTACCTTTAATAAACAAAATACAAATCCAGCAATCACTAAATGGAAAGGGAAATCCTGGGAAGTTCTGGTTTTCTGATTCCAAGATAATAATATTTAGCTGTGCTTTTTAACGAACACAACTTTTAATCCGAATTATGGCTGTATTTCAGGTAAGCACTTGCAAAAAACAGATTTAGTGTACGTTAAATAACATTTGAGTGTACGTATGAAAATGTAAAAATATGTGAACATGTTTTACTCGGCCGGAATGAATAGAATAGAATGTCATTTATGATTCAATGTTAAGAGCTACAACAAAATTGTCCTCATTAAAACCTAGTGCTCGGCACAATACAATGGAAGTAATTCTACAACGGTGTCGTAAGATGAGTTTTCACATAACGTGAGAGCACACAAAACGCAAAAAAGTGGAATCTTGGAATCGCGTAGAGGCTCGACAGGGCTCGAAGAAAAAAATAGACTGTATTAAGATCTCTGATTTTTTATGGGTTACATTTCCATCAGTAGCCTATCCGCGTTCGGGGTAGACTAGATGGAATTTTCGATGTTAGTTAGTTTCCATCCCTTGCCTGGGTAGGGCTCATACTGCGGGCCAAATTAAACTTACCAAAAAACACAGTTTATGCCTCTATTAGGTTACAAAGAGTTACAAGTCGGGACTTAAAGTTTAAATGTATTTACTTTATGTTCGCAATCCGGATTTATACGCGAGTAAAGTTTAGAGTGGCCATGAGTGTACACTCACGCTCAAATACGGTTATGGTGGAGCTCAGCGGTATTTCCAACAAATATTACATTTATAAGGTTTTTGAGGCCTTTTAAAACGATTTATAGGTGATGCAATGGTACAGTATAGAGACGGATATTTTAAATGTATTGTTTGTATAGAGCAGTTTTGTGATACCCTCATGAATTATTAAGTATTCATCACGGCAGTGTACTTATCATCTCATTAAGAAAAAAAATCAGTATGACCTATTTCTTGATTTCATGTAAAAATATCGTCTCAAACTCTAAATACATTTGCAAAATTTATTTACTAATACTAACGGATAAATTTAAAGTAATTTGATTCGTTAAGTTCTCGGGAAGGGTTTCCTTTATGCCCATATTTAGAAGTTTAGAATAGTTGGACAACTTAACAAACTTTTAAATGAGGACGCGTTGTTGCAAAAACTTTGAAATTGTGTTCGAAATAAATGGAAAAAGGTTGCTGCACCCAATTCTTTATTTAATTCTTAAGCATTATTTCTTCTTCTAGACCTTACGATTTTCGTGCAGGTTTTGTATTTTGTCGATCCAACAGGCAACGAAGGGAATACAATACACAATAACGCGCGCCGCGGGCGGAGCAGCAGCCTCCCCGGTCGCTGATTATAGAGGTAGTGTTGTTGAGCAAGTAGGAAAGGAAATCTACACAGGTACCTTTTTATTTTTAAATGCTTAATAGGCACAGTCCAATTATTATTTTTATATCAAATGCAATTTTTTTTAATTTTATCTGTGTTCTACAATCGAATCTGAACTACCCCTGAAAGTTTGGTCCCTAGTTTTTGTTACAGCCTCTATAAGCTGAAAGTTCGTACTATCTGACGATGACACGCTTGAGTGGAGTTTCTATTCCTCTTCTATTCACGCTGTAGCTATGGAGCTGTCTCGAAAAACGTGAGACGTCGCTCGTCCTCCGCCGGCAACACTGCCAGCACTGCGCGTCTGTACACGGCTTTGCTCTCTCCGTAATTGCGCCGCTGCTAACTAACCATTACACTGTTTCCTAGTTAGCGCCCACTTGAAGCCGTCGACGGCTTGGGGCTTTCTTCAGCACCTACGTTACCTATACACTAAGAGCTATGGTACTTAATTTAAGGGTTTTGTTGCTTGGCTATTCAGGTCTAGTCAATTATTTTTGTGGTGTTGGGAAGGATGTTGTCAATTTACTCCAAATCATGCTCTAGCATGATTTGGAGTAAACGGTAGTTTGTGATCTCTGTGTTATTATTTATCTATTTGCTTCTCTTATTATGTCTTTTTTTACGAAACTACCAATTCCAAGAGCATAACCTCGCATACCTACTTAGACCGTTAAAACATACCAAAAAAATTAGAAAGTAATCGTAGGTACCTAAGAATACTTGGAATTATCATTGTTCATTAATTCAGTCGCTTTTGATCCACTCAATAAGAACAAACGCTGTGTGGTGCCGGTTTAGAATTTGCACCACCACTCTTCCCGCGGGTGTCGTAAGAGGCGACTATGGGATATCCACGGGGGGCGGGCAGCAGCGCCCCCTGAAAAACTATTCTACTGCTGAACTGCGATCCCCAACCCGCATGCCAAACATGGGGATAGTGGGCATTACCCCCATGACATGACATAAAATAGAATAAGGGGCTTATAAGGTAGGCCTGCGTCCAGCTGTGGACCAATATAGGCTGTTGGCTGATAAGAGCAAAGGTCTCCGCACCTTCTTCAAAAAGGCGTATTATGACGTCTACCATAACCAGAATTTAACTAACACTTAGTGTGAAACACAGCAATGGTGTTGGGCAGAAACAGAAGGATACTGAAGAGTTCCATTGAAAGCCGCATCCCTCAAGAATGGCTGTACAAACCACGGTAATTTGGGGCTTCGAGTACAATTATGAATTCAGTCAGTAGCTCGATTACATAACTTTGTTGCTATGAATTTCACCGATACCAACATCTACTAGATTTCGCCCGCGGTCTTGCTCACGTGAGCTGGATAAAATGAAGCTCAACTGTCATATATTTTCTCTTCTTTAATATTTTTATTAACTCTAGTTTTCGAGTTTCTGTAAGTATTGACTGTCCGAATTGACGGATGATACAAGTTGATGCCTCAATTGATCGCTTAGAAAAGAATCTAATCTTTAGGACACACTCTCAAAGAGTGGGTTCTTCTGAGATTTGTTACTCTTTATTTTATTTATTTATTAACCATTTATAACATAGGTCGTTAAACAAGGCATGTCAGAAATTGTACAATTTGAAAAGATAAAACATATACTTAATTCACTAAACAAAATTAAAAAGTCCTGAATAAAAATAAATTTCAATTAATTCCAGATCATAAAATTCAAAGTCATGTTTAAGTATTATTTAAAGAAAGGGATTGAAATAAATTAGTACTCATTTATAATACCATTAGCTATCTACTTACTTATTGATTTCATCTGAGAGCCCGTTCATCTCTACACCGGACATAATGATTGAAACTGTTTGCAGCGAGGTATTCGTAATGGGCCCTACAACTTTGATTTAGTAGGATTTTTGCACAATAGAAGGGTTCAGCGGCTCTGCATTATTGAGTTATACAATTTGAAGTCTCTTCAGAAGATTCCTCAGAGATTTTATTCTCTTGAAATTTAAATAAGGGAAGAGGGTGCCGGTAGGTGCCGACGGACTTTGTTTCTAAGCTTTGAATAAATAGGAACGCCGTTGGGTTGTAGGAGTTCTCAGTTATCTTTCGTTAGAAAAGTAAAAATTAGTTCTGTTGATCTGTCCGTCAGTAATAAAATAAATAAATAAATAATGCTGGACAATCCACACAGCGCTATCCCCAAGCTAAGCAGAGCTTGTGTTATGGGTACTAGATAACTGATATACTTAATACAATACACATAGACATATATATTTTTATTATACATAGAAAACACCCAGAACACTGAACAAATATCTGCAGATCGTACAAACATTTGTCCCGAGGCGGGAATCGAACCCGCAACCTTCTGCGTCGCAAAAAAAATTTGATTGTTTTGAAAACACTACAAACCTACTTCGAATCCCTTAGTTTAAAACTGTTTTTTAATTTTTGCGAGATAAATGCTAGTCCCTCAAAAATATTGTTTAATGGAGCCACCTCGGAATCATCTTCTATACAGCTGAAAAATAATCATCCAAATCGCTCCATAAATGACGGAGAAATCGATGGACATATATACAATAATACATAAGTACAGCTGAAACAGAACCTTCTCCTTTTTTCGAAATCGGTTAAAAAGAAGGTTTGTTTTTGCTGTTTGGGCAGGTACCAAACAGCCAAACCCGGAAAATAAGAAAAACAATTGGCGCCTTATTTTTCAATAGATAATTATGTATAGTTTGAAATTTGACTCGTCTATGAGCTTATTTTATTATTATTATATTGTATGTGTTCTGAGCCCTGAGTCCGGTTGACGATACTATCGAGACGTGATCGTGACGCCTCATTTTTGTATCGGATTTGCGTAGTGTCTGTCCGCACGATAGAGGCGCTGTAAGAAATCCTATGGAAAAATGAGATGTCACGATCAAGTCCAGATACTAATGTCAATTAGACTCGGGGCTCAGTTCTACATACTCGTACCAAGGCATTTATTTCTCTTATCATACAAAGGTATCACTTAAAAATCTATATCAATAGATTACCTACATTGCAATATTAGTGATGTACCTCTATTACGTAAAAAATAAACTTCATTGACAAAGAAAATTACAATCAAATAATAAAAATAAATTAGAACTAGTATTTAGCTAACTGCAGACTGGTGCTAACAATCTACAGGTAGCTCAACTGATTCATATCAATACTTGTCAGTAAAATTGTGAATGTGAAAATAACTATCTGGCCATCATCTTTCACGGCAAGACGATAGATTACGAGCGAAGTCACAGACAGAAGCTAGTGCCATCCAACATTGCCTATCATCAAACAACATCAAACGCCATCTACAGTATAGGACCAGTACCACCTTCATTTCATAAGTACTAAACTAATTGAAGACGTACTCGAAGCCGTCCACTGAGATCTGATATGCTCCCTCCCATAACGTCCTGATTTATAGAGGTAGCGTCTTGTGCGACCTCCATTTATACATCTGTCTATTTTAAACAGGGATAGAGGATTCCAACTGGATGTCGCGATAGCCTTTACAATATTGTAAAACAAGTTTCTGCCTTCCGACGTGATACTTCCGGACTAAAAAGTAGCCTTAAGATTTATATATCAAACAAAATCCATAGCCTTTATGAACGTAAATTTATAAACTTATTCACAAAAATTACGGCCAATACAAGATTTACTTTTTGTAAAATTTTAAACAACAAGATACGAGGTTATTTCAAGTCAACAAAGATTTTATTGTTGTTCTATGGAATCGTTTTAAGGTAATTTCTATTCCATGTGAACCGATGTTTGGGATACAGAATAGCCAATATGTTATTCTAGGTCTATTCTAGGTCTAGGTTCTGGGTCTACAACATCCGTGCAAAATTTTAGTCCGATCCGTTCAGTAGTTTTGACTTCAAGAAGTTTCAAATATACATCAATCCATCCATTCAGTGGTAGGCACTGCCATCGTAATATGGGTCAGATAGACAGATAGATAGTCATTTTTTTGGTAAAATAATGTTTACAAGTCTATAAAATGTAATTGAGGTACATAATAACAAATTAAATACAGTTTGAAATACTAAAATAATTATTAATTGTCATGTACCCAATATAGGGCATTAGCACATATCTCCATAGACTCAAAGAACTAAAGAAGTTACAATGAATAATGATGAAAACGCCTGGAGAGAACGCGATCACTGCCAGGTTTCAGAGGCGCCTGCAATTGTAACCATGGGCAGGGCGGTGCATCGGCGGTTGGCTGAGCACTCGCTGGAAAACAGCGCTGAGCATAAAATGTTTAGCACACGCTGAGCCAACCCCTATTTCGGCGCAGGATGTCGTGTCACTTACCTCCATGTTATACCGTTTTTGTTTTACGTTTGTATATTTTTTAATGTTTTTTCTATTCTATTTCTATTATTTATTGCAATCTTTCCTAATTTCGGAGGTAGATAAGCATTCACGAGTAGGTAGATTGTTCTCCCAAAGACCGAAATGAGGGCAAAAGCAAAAACGGCCTCCAAGAATCGAGCCCAATTTATTGTTATTATCCCGAGTTTTTAAGAGAGGCGCTCCTTGATTTAGGAATACCTGCTAATCACATACGTAAAATTTTGAATGACAAAGTTTGGATTTATCATTATTTGTGATGTATGTTGTTCTTCACGCCAAAGCTACTGAACGGATCGGGCCGAAATTCTGCATTTTTGTCTTACCTGAAATAAAATATAGGCTATTTCTTATCCCATAAATCAGTTCCCATGGGAAAGAAATACACTTTAAGCATTTCCATAAAAACAACGCGTGCGAAGCAGCGGGCAGAAACTAGTTTAGTAATAATTAGTACCTTGCGGCATCCAGCACATAGCAGATCTTCGACTTGAACTACATTGAAGATTGTCCATCATTATTAGTCTAGAGCCCCATCCGATATCCGTTGTTTTAATGTTCAATGATTGTTATGGGAAGGGTATGGAATATCTACTTAGACAAGGTGCCACGGAAAGGATGTACTAAGCCGAAAGGGGGTAATTGTGTGAATGATTAACTTGTGAATAACGATTTTCATAATTTGGTTTTGCAAAAAATTAAGTTGTTATTTCTTTCAATTCGTGTTCTTTTGTACGCACTCTTGCATTATTTAATATTACCAAATATTTCAAAATTTTTTTTTGCTTGTTTTTTTTTAGCAAAACCAGTGTTTTGTCATGAAAGAATTACAACAAAATTATGTAAATTCTTTGAAATTTCAAAACAATTTTATTATTGTAGGAATAAACGTACCTATAAGAACATTTACTTAGCAAATAAAAAATTACAATAACAGAATAAAACAATTACAACTAGTATTTACACTTACATATATCTATTTCATAAAATGTAAACCGTCACCAGAAGATAATATGAACACGAACATGAAGAAAAAAGGTCTCTAATTTTTTCAAAAAGTAAAAAATGTGCTAAATTAAAAAAAAAATACAAATAAAAAACGTTGATCCTTGATATCCAGAATCACCCTCTTTCGGCTTAGTGCACCCTTTTCATGGCACCCTGTATATAAATAGGTACGAATTGAAAAGTCTATAGTTATGAAACGTCTTTAGAATAGTGATTGATATTGATATGGATCAGTTGAGTTACCTCTAGATTGTTTGCAATAATCTGCAGTTAGCTCAACTGTTTTAATTGTATATACTAGTTCTAAGTTTTTATATTCTTTGATAATTTTCTTTGATTATAAAGTAGAAAACTCACTTACTGGCTCCGGAAGTAGGTAGGTCTTGTTCCACGTAACGACTTGGTCCCGGCACCGGGCCAGATGGGAAAACTAGTTGGACGTTGTCCGGCGCGGCGCAGCCCGGCGCAGGCAACTTCGATCAATTTTGACATCGCATGTAAAAAGATCCGAAATCGGAAGCCAAGGCCGTCGTCTTAGCTTCCGAACTTCCGATATCCAATTTATCCATTCACATATTGACCAACTGTTAAAAGTTATCATCTAGGTAATTGGCTAGTCGACAATCTTTGGGACTTACATAGAGCCTGCTGGTGCAATTGGTTATCATATTCCCGTAGGAATGGAACAAAGATATTGTTAGAAAAAAGTCATTGGATCTTTGGAATGGAAGGATTGTAACCATACATTATAAACGAGGAATGTAATTGTACGAATTAGTGGAAGGTTGCGGATTCAAGTCCCGTCTATGTGTTGAATTTTTGGGATGATAATAAATTCTTCGAATTTTCCCTGATACAAGCAATATAAAAATAAAAGCCTTGCGTGACGACCTCTGTGGCGCAGCGGGCGAAGGTCTGCCTGCGACGCAGGAGGTTGCGGGTTCGATTCCCGCCTCGGGACAAATGTTTGTACGATCTGCAGACATTTGTCCAGGGCGTTCTGGATGTTTTCTATGTATAAATAAAAAATATCTATCTATGTAGTGTATTGTATTAAGTATATCAGTTATCTAGTACCCGTAACACAAGCTCTGCTTAGCTTGGGGCTAGATAATGCTGTGTAAATTGTCCAGCATTATTTATTTATTTTCGATTTACAAACAGTTTTCATTATCTTATCACATCTTTCGATTTTCTCTGAGCTGTGTAAAGGTTAGCGTTCAAAGGCACAAATCCTGTTTCTACACAAATCAAAAATTAGCATTCAAATATGGGCTTAAATTCAAAACAATTTAGTTACTTTTTCAGTGAGGGCATAAATCAGTAGACAGCGCGCGAGCCACTTAAAGTTTGCGGTGAGCAAGTAGCTATGTTACTGTAAAATGTATGTAGAGATAGAGCTCATCATATGCTCATTTGTGTTATGCGACAGTAGAGTCGGACGTGTGAGCGACCACCTTTACCTTCTACTAGTATAAGACGTACCTAATAATGATATGGCTAGTTGACTCTTTTTTAAAGTAGGTCTTAAATTATGACTTATTGTCCAATTAGTGGGGAAAAAATTATCTCTACTCTTTTAATATCAAAAATCTATAAATATTGCAGAAAATATTTATTTATTGCGCCAAATTTGATATGAGTAAAGTAGCCTATTGTCGGCGTGGGCCCACGGAGTGGGAGCCCAAACTTTTTATACCATCAAGCATCACCGTACACTGAACTCAGTCTCCATAAACCCCACAAATCATCTCTAATGGCATGGTTCCAGTACTCTCCCACTGGCCCCTAATGCCCAGCGTGGGGTTATAGCCCGTAAAGCACCTTAGGGCGTGATTTATTTGAAAAACGTATCACACTGAACCTTTTTATAGGGACGCATAATGTTAATTGTGAATGTAAGCCAACTTACCAATGGTCGAATATTGCTAGAGTAAAATGCCAGCAACTGAAATTTCTGTGCATTCTAGAACAAATCTAATAAATAAATAAATAAATAATACTGGACAATCCACACAGCACCATCTAGGCCCTAAGGAAGCTACTCAAAACTTGTGTTATGGGTACTAGATAACTGATATATTTAATACATTGACATAGATACATACATTATTTTTATTATGCAAAAAAAAAACACCCAGATCAACGGAACAAATTTCTGCAGATCCTACACAAATTTGTTCCGAGGTCGGAATCGAACCCGCAACCTCTTGCGTCGCAGGCGGACTCTCGCCCGCTGCGCCACTGAGGTCGTCATATAATAACTAAATCGAAGTGGAACTTCCTTTCAGACGACTTTCTCAACAGCCAGTCACTCTGCAAGGACGGGTGCCTGAACTGGTACACGGATGGCTCCAAGATGGGACTGACGATGCAGGCTGTGGAGTGTATGGAGAGCGACCCAGGTTTGGCAAAAGCATAAACCTAGGTAATCACGCCTCCATCTTCCAAGCAGAGGTATTCGCCATTCTAGAATGTGCCGATATAAATCTGGAAAAGCGCTAGGTACACCAATCAAACTATCCTTATCAACTTTGATGGTCAGGCGGTTATCACGTCCAGGCTAGTCGAGGACTGTCACGTCTAAACGCGCTGGGCTCGAACAACAGAGTCGTCCTAAGATGGGTACCGGGGCACGCGGGAGTCAACGGCAATGAGTGTGCCGACGAACTCGCGCAATCCGGGGCTAAGGGGACTCAGCTGGGCCCCGAGCTGTTCTGTGGCATACCTTAAAGCCTGACTCTCAGAACCCTCTTGAATTCCTGCTACGAGGAATCGTCCAATCTCTTTAAAAAATCCTAGGGCATGAGCCACTCAAAATCATTGATAAAAGCCTTCGATAAACGGTACGCCAACCTATTGCTAGCGATAAGCAGAAGCAAAATTTTTTTTACAAATTACTTAGTTCTAAGTCTACGGGAAGTACCCTATAGGTTTTGTTTGCATGCGATTCCCTTGGTAATTTCAAAATATTCGGGCATAAACGGCTGTAACTTTTGATTGCGTTGACTTAGAAGTTTTATTTATACTGAAGCTGCAAGAGGTTACAGAAGAGTATTTGATGTTAATTTCAACTCGATACGTCCACGCGTTCCTGAGAAAAGGGGGTTGACAGACGGATAACAAAGTGATAACAAAGTATTTTCGTTTTGAGTTCTATGTGTTTCCTATCTATAGTAAAAATGTCTATGTAAAATGTATCTATGATAATGCGTATTGTTTTAAGTATATCAGTTATCTAGTACCCATAACACAAGCCCTGCTTAGCTTGGGGCTAGATAATGCTGTGTGAATGGTCCAACATTATTTATTTGTCCAGGGACCTACCACGTGAGCCAAGTCGCGATCTTAGCCAATAGATTTAACTTTTGAAATAGTAAATAACAATAATATGATCAATGATATTTCTTAAATTGTGTAGGTAAACGCCTTATTTAACTTCAGAAAATGTCTTAAGGTCAATCCTTAAAAATAAATAATGCTGGAAAATCCATACAGTACCATCTAGCCCTAAGCTAAGCAGAGCTTGTGTTATGGATACCAGATGACTGATATACTTAATACAATACATTACATAGATAGATATTTCGAAAATGCTTAGAACCTGTTTAGTGATTTTGTTTTTTTTCTGTAATGATATCCTCTGCTCATAAAGCACTATTAATAACTTCAATATCATTAAGCTCGTATAAAAACTAACTCCCACCCAATTAAAACTTCGCAGCTGCTCCATACGGCACACTATTAACATTTGCATATTACAACTTTATTGTTAACCATTAAATGTGTTGGCTATTAGCCCGACGCTTATTTAAAACAAAATAAAATGCACGGGTCATAATTAACATAACCTATAGGGTAATATTTAAATGTGAGTAAAAACTCAAGCATTTGCTAGAGCATTACAATATAATGTAACGTGCTTACGAATGGTACATTACAGACAAATGTTTCCTAAAGCATTTCCATGCAATGTTATGTTCTTGCGAATGCTCGACGCTGTGTTCGACGTGATGCTCACAGCGAGTGAGCATTTCCCTGCAACATTTATTTCTACCTTGCGCACATTTTCCCTCGGCCCGCGCATCTCACACTGTCAAACCAAAATGCTCGTTGGTTTTTAAAATCGGTTTAAATAAGTAAATAAATAATGCTGAACAATTCACACAGCGTTTAGCCCCGAGCTAAGCACAGCTTGTGTTATAATTACATTGATATTTTTTATTATACATAGAAAATATCCAGAACACCTAGAACAAATAAATTAATAAAAAATAATGCTGAGATTAATAGAAGATTGTACAAACATTTGCCCTGAGGTAGGAATCGAACTAGCAACCTCCCGTTGCAGGCAGACCTGCGCCCGCCGCGCCATAGGTCTACGAAGGGGAATATGTATAACTGTATAAACTGACAATGCAAGTTATGGTAAAAGTAGAGTACGCTACGTAAATGTAAACGAACGAAATACAAAGCAGGTGGGTCGTAGTCGCTCGTGGTGCAGCATTGTTGCAAACGGCAGGTTTCGTAAAATTATCGTTCTCAAAATTTAAAAGTGTAGGAAACACAAACGACCACGTTCGAAATGATTGTTGGGTCATAAGTGGCTTTATGCTTCGTTTACAGGGTTCGAGTGAAATACTCTAGCGTTTATGCTAGCGCTCTGTACTGTAAAACGAGTCTCCTAGGGAATATTTTCGTAAAATAAACATTTCTACGGTTTTATTTAGGTCTAAACTTTTTAGTGGATGTTTATCTCGGGCTAAACTGATTTTATTCGGTTTGTAGAAGGAGAGTGGGCAATTAGGTAGCCATAAGATGGCAGTTCCACATGCTTAAACAAAAACAATAAGATATGCTGGATATTTCACACGGAATCACCAGGCCCCAAAGTAATCAGAGCTCATTATGAATGAATTTTTAATATGAATGTTTTATTTTTTGATATAATTCTGCCACGATCGTAGGCGCTGCTTATTCGCTGCCGATAGTAACTTCCAGCTCAGTTCTACAGCTGCCAGCTCTAACTTTAGAATTAACAATCACCGGTCTGGACTGGAGCAATGAAAGGCAGCATGGCTCCAGACACACAGACGTACCTACACATAAGGTCGTGTTTGCCGTAACTCGCGGAATGAAGCCGTAATGTGACAAAGTGGGAATTGCGGGGAACTCCCGAATGGACCTAAACGTTCTAAATGCCCGCAACAAAGTAAACATATACGCCGTAAAGCTGTGCTGAGTGTTTCAAATTTGTGAATACTAAAGTTTTTACACACAGTTTGTATAAAACATGTAAAACTACGCTTGAATTCTGAACTGAATATTTTATGGCTGTGATTTCAGGAAATGTTATTTGCAAACTCACACAACGGTTATCCACACATCTAGAGTAGAGTGGTAACAAATTGTAGATTTTCGAAATACTTTATTAAAAACCAGTTAAAGAATCGTAAATTCTTCTAGCGAGTGTCGTAAGAGGTGACTAAGGGATATCCACCGGGGGCGGGCAGCAGCGCCCCCTGCAGAATAATTCTATCATTGAACTGCGATCCCCAACCTGCATGCCCATCGTAGGGATTATGGCCAAGAGGTAAAAGTCAACAAGTCGCTTATCAGTGGGAGGCCTGCGTCCAGCAGTGGACCAATACAGGCTGTTGAGGTTGAGGTAAAGAATCGTTCTTATAAAGCAGCAACAAAAAAAACATTATAACGACGCCTTCTTTAAATTCGGTTCTTGGATTCGAATTTGACTATAACTCAAGAATATTCTTATAAATAACCATACTCATTACACGAACTTTTTTCTTTTTGTTTGATGACTGACATTAAAATAGTCGATTTTGTTTACCTATAAGAAGTTGTGATCGATTTTGGTATTTTTGTTAAACATTTTGTATAACTTTATTAACAAAATATACTCAGGTGTGTAAATGAAAAAGACACGACGACGAAAAAGCCTGAGTGACTTCAATAAATTATAATTTTTATATTATTTCCAAAACTTTTCATGGAAAAAACATCTAAAATAAGTACTTTGTTGACTTGAAAACAATCTAAACTTTCGTAATTCCCGATATATTTCAAGTCAATAAATTCGCATCTATCAAAAGTAAAACTACCTATGTTTATGTTAGGTATATTAACTGCATTCTTACTACCCGTTGTCCTATTACCCGTTTTCCCGTAGGAATGAAGCATTTCCCGCGGTAAAACCTATGTTCATCAGGAATAATGTGGGCTTCAAATGGTGAAAGAATTTTTCGAATCGGTTCAGTAGTTTCGGAGCCTATTCAATACAAACAAAGAAACAAACAATCAAATCTTTCCTCTTTATAATATGAGTACAGATTTCATTCTATCATTCAGTCAATATTCATTCAAACATTCAATTGTTGACAGTGCAATATTCATTCACCTGTCAACAATTAGGGGAACTTCATGGTCAAAAAAATAAAACAAGAGCGTGGACGGACTATACAAGGTAAACATAAATCTAAAAGTAAATCTTCCTACACCTACACCCAGTTGAAATTCCGAGCTTTTTTACCTCATCTGCCTTTTTTCTTTCTTGTCTTTGAAATCCTTCCGAAATCAAAAGCGCTTTACAAAGCCAGCTTTATCTTCAGATAATCTTCTTTTGCGAATACAGAACTGATATTAAAAGCATTCAGACGGAAGTTAATAAAATAACAATAACAGTCGAAATAAAACAAGTTGTCAAGGCGAGATAAGGGCTAGTTATGTTGTTGTCTAGTCGCCCTCTTAATATGTTGTTTTCTATACCATCGATCCAAGTAAAATTCTGGAGATTGGGTAAGTACTAGCTTCTCAAAAGTGGAACGCTCAAAGTAGGTCCACCCCCACCTCAGTCATTGTCGGACCGGTGCCGTCAGCGTTCGTGTTTCGCGTGTGCGAGATATTGTAATTTATTTAATAATAAATGTAAAATATAACAAGAATAAATAGTGGTAACCAATAAGGTTTCAAAGATATTCAATACTAAAATGTAAAAGGCCTGACTTCCGACTAGCTTTCCCCGCTTAAATTCAAATATTAGGACAAATCAGTTTCATTACATGAATAAGCTATTTGCGAGATATTGTTATTTATTTAATAATGAATTATATGATATAAGAAGTATATGTAGTGGTAAACAATAAGGTTTCAAAGATATTCTATACTAAAATGTAACAGGCCTGACTTCCTACTCGTTTTCCCCGCTCAAATTCAAATTCTAGTACAAATCAGATTCATTTAATGATCAAGCTATTTCATATTGCATTATATTGGATGTACTAAGTATCTTAATTGTTAATTTATATTTAAGAACATTTGTCATGGATATTTTATCATATTAGAAGATATTTTAATGTATTTAGTTGTGAAATGTTATGACGTTACGCCCTAGCCAGTTATTGGCGGTATCACTGGAAATGTAACGGCGGAATTGTTAGTGGTAATAGACGGTGAGCTGGCTGGCTCTGCCACTCTTTGATGAACCTGTAAGCTGGAAGCATCTCCTATTATGGTAAGATGTTTTACATTGTAGAACCTTTTTCTAGATGTGTCCTAGTTTGTTTTAGCACTGAAATTATTGAAGGTCACGATTAAATTATAAGGTTATCTATCCTTTTATAATGTTTCTATTTGTATGGTTTATTGCTTCTATTTTAAAAGGAACATTGTGAGTATTAGACACTTAAGTGATTATATAAATGTGCTGGTGGTTTCTTTTTCACTTCTTCCACCAGTGGACAAAAGATTGAAGTGAAGAGAATTTCAATAACACTTTATTTCTTATTTGATGGTAATTGATGGGTATACTTGTCTATGTGTTATCTTGTGAGCCTAAAGAAATAAAGGTATTGACTTCTGACTTCTGATTTCATTAATTCCAATTCCCAAAATGTGAGGTTGCATTGTAAGGTAGGTAATTCTATGATTCTATCGAAATAAGACCATTTTATAGGTAGGTAAAGCCTAAAATGCTATCACGTGCGTATTGTTGTTTCGGTCGCACTTCTGTCTAAGTACGTCTTTCCATCTTTGTTTTTCTTTAGTAGTTAGGTAGGTATATTGCAAAAGATTGGAATAAGTGTGTCTTTGCGCGTTTAGTTGTAATAGAACATAGGCCATTTGTTGAGTTAGCGCTGGGAGAACGTACCATATCTACAGAATCTGACTTACATTTATACATATCTATGTTTTCTACTGACCAAATCGATAAAATAGAACTTAGAACAAATAGCTAAGTACGCTGAGACTGCAGCGAGGTTTTACTCTATGTAACTATGGATATAAATATAGACATACAGCCACTGTAGGTTATCTATACTTCTATACTAATATTATAAAGAGGAAAGATTTGATTGTTTAGTTGTTTGTTTGTTTGTATTCAATAGGTTCCGAAACTACTGGACCGATTTGAACAATCATTTTACCATTAGAAGCCCACATTATTCCTGATGAACATATGCTACTTTTTACCGCGGGAAAATGTTTCATTCCTACGGGAAAACGGGTAATAGGACAACGGGTAATAATGCAGCTAGTAAACTACTATAAAATCGAAGAACTTTCTAATAATACAAAAGGTAAAATGTAAGTGCTAAGAAAAGCTAAAAAAATAAGTAATTTCCTCAATCATCCAATAAGGCCAATCAATAAATAAATCATAGAGCAATCCTCACTGAGAGGTTATAGCCATCTGTCATTGTCTATGGTCGCGCCGCCATGTTTTATTTATCGCCGCCATTTCGGGTGACAGGGACGGATTTAAATCTATGGGTTTACTGTGTAAGTGTAACCTATTCAATGAGGCCCTCGAGCCGAGGGCAGTAGGGCTCGTTTTACCCGACGATGGCGAATAAGAGAGGAACTTGGAAGTTTGTACATGAATGGGAAGCGATGTATTTTATGCTTTAGTTGATTGTTATAATTTAACCTCGGAATTTGAGAAGAATATTTTTTTTCTAGATTTCATGTCGGATTCTTCTTTGACACACAGTTATCGTTATTATTGATAAATAGAATAATACGATAGCTAAAACGAGCTAATTATCACATAAATTTAATTTTTCGATGATTCCACCAACTTATCGACCTAATCCTATAAGTAAAGTCATTCGACACCTTAATTTAGGTAAGTATTTCTGATGGTTCATGTCTCCTCAAAGGTGAACCTACTTCCCAGTAGATTGTTTCCCGATCTACATCTCATTTAACACGTTACCATCGAATGTGCCAGATACGAGCCTCTACCTCTTACAAGTAAAACGGTACAAAGTGCGCCTTACAGATGCATTACTGTCGACCAAAAAAAAAAAACATCAAACACTTGACGACCTCCGTGGCGCAGCGGGCGAAGGTTCGCCTGCGACGCAGGAGGTTGCGTGTTCGAATCCCGCCTCGGAACAAATTTGTGTACGATCTGCAGAAATTTGTTCCGTTGGTCTGGGTGTTTTCTATGTACGTATAATAAAAAATATCTATCTATGTAGTGTATTGTATTATGTATATCAGTTATCTAGTACCCTTAACACAAGCTCTGCTTAGCTTGGGGCTAGATAATGCTGTGTGAATTGTCCAGCATTATTTATTATTATTTATTAGTTTCAATTATCCAGTGGAGTTTTTTTTTTTTTGTATGGACTATAGGGTATTTTACATTTGCTACAAAGTAAATTCGTCTCATTTTCGTAAACTCCATACATTGAAAGTAAATTCGTCTTAAGCGTTAAACAAATATGTGTAGTTACTGTAAATTTGTCCCAAGCTCTCACTTTAAATTAGAATAGAATAGAATATTTATTTATTTAAAAGTAGGTAAACAATTATGTTTCTCAATAGTTTTGTTTGGTGCTCACACTTGTCTTATAGATAAATGTTAATTTAATTAATTAGTAAAATGCATTTAGATCACTTCTTATAATCTACAAGATAAAGATAGTAACTATTCCTCAATCAAATATTACGTTAATAACATGTTTCATGACATCTTGTACATAAATAGGAACTTGCCTGAATCAACGAAGGAGATTGCTTCTAAGTTGTAGAGCATTCTGTTCGCAGGGTGAAGGCATAATATTTATCCCTAGATTCTAGTCGTGACGTTTTGTGGAGGGGGCGTGCATTAATTACGGATGTAAGCGGGTTGACTACGAACCTTATCTATTTGTATTGGAATAACACCAACATTTCATCCCTTACATCGGTAATGAATTCGTCAAACTACAATAGTTTTTATAGTAAAAGGGGCGTGCATTTTTATAATGGTTTACTCTACCTTTGTATTCTCAAAACTCTTGTCAAGATTCTCTCAGCGTCTCATAAATAGATCCACTATTCAGCAGTTACACTTCAATTCAGTCCAGTTAAGATGTATAATTTAGAGTTCCGCAGATAGCAGAGTACGTGACTGGCATGCGATGTGCGGAACCCGTCGCTATTCCACTGCCGATTTAACTTTTATATTGTTTACAATCGATCGCTAGTGGTGATTTCGGATAACTTTTTAGTTTTATTTGTTTTTTAGCCTATAGCTAAAATATTCCGGTTCCGGGAATTTTTAGTTTGACCAAACCAAAACAGACATGTGTTTTTAGCATCATAGCATGGTGTCAAAGTCAAAATTAAAAGAATAGGATCAGTTCAAGTACTGAATTGATAGTATTATCATTACGACATGTATTCGTGATTGTATTGGTTGTTCACACAAATCTCCTCACCGGGCTGAAACCGGGCATGACTATGAAAATACCCTGATATATTCGAATACCTATTCGAAGTCTATTTACCAGAAAGGTAATTTCATTCCAAAAAATAGAAAACCTACCTTAATAAGAAAATCCCTCGGCTAAACCCCGTCTATGGTGACAAATACACTGGAATATAAAGAAACCATTCTACAAACCGTCGTTGAGAACCTCTCGGGGTGACGTCACGTATTACATCATCAATCACGATGGCTCGTTTGGACGACCTGAACATAGAAAATAGGTACCCTTTACCGGTACAGGCGCTTATTGTACTGTATTAGGTATTCATAAAGACTTCGGCGGGACTTGAATCGCCTCTCGTCAAACGAACTAAATGTAACTTTAGTCTTTGAACAGGATTGGATCAACTTTAATGTTTCCCCTGTAGGTGGAGCTAACGGCGCTACAGCCGGTAGAAAGTCGCAAAGATTTTCGACTCCAGCGTCACTTGACCTCGTGGTGTAGTTGGTTAGCACATTCCGGTACTGACGGAAGGATGCGGGTTCAAGTCCCGCCGAAGTCGTAAATTTTTGCGATGTTATTTAATTTCTTAGAAATTTGCCAGAGTGTGAAGCTTACGCACTATAAAAACAAAAACTTTAGATGTTCAACTATTTTTACATACATAGGTATAGCAAAAGAAAAGTAATAGAGTACCAAGTTTAAAGTTGTAAATAGGTAACTATTGCTATTATGAAAGAGGTTATCCTCTCTTGTCTCTGTGCCTTCCTGGTGCAGAGGACCATGCTGAGACTGGTCCTTTTTGGCTCAGCAGAAAAGTAACTGGTACTCAGTCATCGACTGGTGATTATGTATGTAAGTTTTTCTTGAATTAATTAATTAGAAATTTAACCTAATTTCGCCAACTTCTTGACTACGGGCTACTACTGTGAATTTTTCGCTAGGAAAACCTAAAATATCAAGACTTTTTGGGATAGACCCAGGATAGAACACAGAACCTCAAATATACCTGACTGAGTAACCAAATGTTTTATTATTTCATATGTATTTGAGGGGAAACACTTACAGATTGATAAATACCAGAAAGCTTATTGAATGTTTACGGTTTTGTTTAGGTACCATACCTCATTCAAAAATAGAACGAGTATTCATTAGATTCAATAGAAGCATATTTCCGAATCATCCCACTCTACACCCGTTTACAGTACAAATGCATCCTACTGAGCGATCCACCATCCATTGCCAGTTGAGGGGAATATTAATTAAAAATCTGCCAATTGCCCTTTGTGCTCAATCGAGCGCCGTAACGTTCCATTGTGCGCCGATCACGAGGGATATTGATGCGTGGAATGATGTATCACCCTCATAAGATCCCTAGAAGGACATCTAACTAGGTATGTATGGTTCCTGCTTCTGCCTCATTCTGTTAATTTAATCCTATAAAATGTCATGGAATCGCGACTTATTACTTTACTAGCTTTTGCTCGGTGTTTTTCCCGTGTAAAAATAGCCTTTATGTTATTCCAGAAAAATTTAGCCCGAGCTGTTCAGTAGTTGTAGCGTAAAGAGGTAAAAAATACTCAAATAACTATAAACCAAAACATTAAAACTAAAAATGTTACTAGTCTGACGTGATTTCTTCCACTGCACTCTTCTATCCTTCTGTAGTGTTCCACTGCATGCAAACTTTCATCTTCCCAGTTTTGTCTAATGCAGGCCGGTTGTGGGCATTCTTTCTCGATCTCCGCCGGGGCCTTCCAAGCGGACCTGGCCCGTTTTTGATACAAGATCTCTCCAGGCATCTCGATTTTGAGCCAACTAGTTGGTAAGCTATTAACTTGACGATAAAGATTTGTGCATTAGAATACAATGATTTTAATGCTCGCGTGTAATTGCTAGCCACAATGTCCATGGTGCTAGCCCAAACAATAACATGGCAATCACATTTGGGCGCCGCCACAAATCGGATAAAACAAATTTAATCCGATTACATCAGCATTAGGGCCGCGACACACGCGGCGCGATTATGAATTAGCAACTAATTACCGTATGAGTGACGAAGATTAATGGCCAGTGTGTGCGGGGCTTAATGCGCTTGTTAATCTGCTCGTTTGGTTGGAAATTCGTTCATCAGAAAGTTTTAATAACTTGAATCAGTGTCACGAAAGATATCAACGAGAGATGGGTAATATATGAGTGCTGTAATACATTTCAAAGTTGTAAGTTTTATTTCCTCGATAGGGGTCTGAAAATAAATCCGACACATTTCCGTAGTAAGTATGCCTCAGGCATCGGTCCTGAATGGACTGTCACTAGCGGACAGCTTGCGGAGATTGGCTCACTTCGTCAATCCGACGATATCTGGGCCGACTGGTCTAGGCCAATGCTTGCTGCAATCCTGTAAAATATCTGACCACTTATACAAAGACAGCAATAAACCCCCTGACGGCAAGGCCAACGCCTCCAAGGTCGTCAAAGCCCAACTTCAGCGTAAAAAGTTCATTACGCCAAAGTCGGTCTGTAATAGCCGTTCCCGCCGCAACGTTCCATTCCCAACTTAGTCACGTAAAAAATGAATTCAAATTACAAGTTTTAAAGAGTCAATTTAGAAGGCAACGGAACGGAATCCCGCTTTTAATTAAGAGAATGTTCCGGGAGGAATACCTCGGGAAGGAATACCTTGTTGGGATTGAGATCTAAAAGTGTTATTGTTCCTTCCGGTTGCGTTTTCAAGGTTATGAATACAGGTTGAATGTTTTATAAACTGCTTTTTAGGTTACTGTATTTTTAACTTTGAGGACTTTGACTTTGAGGAAATTTCTTTTTCCAATTACTTTACTACAGCTAGGCAAAGGCCTCCATTGACATAGCTTTGCAGTAAAGATATCGAACAACAGGAATACATATATGAAAATCTCTCGTAATCTCATAGATATGAGATATCTCATCATGATACATAAACTCAGCTGCTAAGTACTTTAGATTATGTAGCAAAAAGTAGTCAAACAAATCTCGCAACAGCAGAGAAAAATCAGAAACTTAGTTATATTAAATCATAATATTTCGTTAAACTTTCTGAAGACAACGAATCTCTTTGAGCTTTACTCCACGGCTTTATTCATAACACCTGCATTATTTTGTAGACCCGTAACGAAGAAGCGAACCTTTTCGGAACAAACTTCAAAAGCTCTAAGATGTGTTTCAAAACTTCAATAAATTGTTTACAAACAGAATTCAAGCGCGACATCGAACACAAACATCAAATGATATGTATCTTACGAGTTGAGAGACTTGTGAAGTTTTGTCAACCGAATAAGAATTAAACTCATGATTGCGTTTTAAACTCATTAAAAACTCATACCTAGTCATAATCAACGTTCTACTATTATCTTAGCGTAAAGACTGAACAAGACGCTTGGAAATTACAAGCAAAAAACTATTTTAAATTAAAACGATTTTTTTTTACTAAAAACAACCGTTTCTTTAGAAAATTGCAGTAGAAATACTACGCTCCCAGCCATTCCCACCCCCGGGGAAGCAGTTAAGAATAACCATCCGTTTAATAGCTAGTTACCGCTTTCCGCCGGCGGAAGTGACGGCACCGGAAGTGACGACATGTGGTCAGGCTGCTTAAATAGCACAGTTTGCAGTATCTTAATTTATTTAAATTGTTTCGTGGAACTGTTGTTAGGGTGTTAAAGTTTAGCGAGGAACTTTTGATTCATGGGCGGTGGTTTGTGAAGTAAGGGCAGCAAACATTTGAACACAGTAAAAGTCACGAAAAAATAACAAATTATAATTTTAAGTATTCTTTTTGTTTTAAATACGGTAAGTACCGCTACCTACTTGTCACTTTCCAACAAAAAATTTGATATAAAGTTTCGTAGAACATGCAACAACGTAAACAGCGCTGCGAGCTACGGACGTAGATTGCTACGGACCCGTAGTGATGACGTAATTATTCTTGAGAGATAATCTTTGAGGTTATCTTAGTTGATTAATTTGGGCTAGGTTCGTTCACTTATAGGTATTTGTACACATCCAGACGCACTTATGAATGCCTAGAAACGACGTTTGAATGTGTACGGATGTATCGGTAGATGGTTAACGCGCGTTCCCAAAATGCGCGCTTCAAAATGCTTAATGTGTATTCGCTCATAACTCCTTTCTTATTTTAGAGGTAAGTCTGTTCATTTCAAATCAATAATTATATTAAATTTATCGACTGCGGGTTCTATGTATCCATTATTAAAAATAGCAAGTAACTGCAAGGAAAATATCTGATATAACCGCGTGAACGTTATAATAAAACACTAAAAACCATTTCACCTCCAATAAAATAACATGACTGCCCATAAACCGTACTCTGCAGAATGCACCATTCATAAAACACCTAGAAACTTGAACCGAAGCCAATTTTTCATCGGTCCAAAGAAAGCGTCCACCTGACATATGGGTTTCCAATACTTGCCAGTGTGAATCTCGCTGGAAGTAAATGAATAATGCAGAGAGGCCGCTCGGTACTCATATACTCATACTCTCTGATGCCTGACCCTATAAATCTTGCTAGCTTCATTGTAGAGTCTTGGATGCGACGAAATTCAATAATAAAAATGTTTTTGAAGGAATGCTGCACTGGTTCTCGTATTTGAAGTTGGAAATGGGAACTGAACGTTATAAAATTCTTTTCGTAGAATACATTGTTAGCAAATTCATTTTTAAATAAATTGTCATTTTGTCGTTTGTAGTATAACGTAAATATTCTATAGAAATCTCCGTTTTATGAGAAAATTCAGTTGTTCATATTCACAATACTGCATTGTAACTCTAAAAATCCTTATTTAAACTCGTTGGTTAGACGAGTAAAAAGTCATTGGATATGTATTTACTTAACATTAAAATTACCTTTTTTAAAACGACAAATAACCATATTTGCCAACCGATACATCCAAGAAAAAATTAAAAAACCTTCTCATTCCACAGTGGAAAACAACACACCTAGTCATCAAATAGTTTCTACTTACAAAGGCCAAATTCCCCTGGCCGTAGAAACTAATAACACAACTTCTGGGGCGCTCTGTCCGTCTGTAAGTTGGCCGCTTACCATTGATGGTATGTAGCAGCTGACGACTGGTATTAACAGAACTGGTATTAACAGCTGGTCTAGGTTAATAAAAGGGATGTTATTGAGGCGAAAGTTGAGGGAATCATTAAAGCAGAGCAGAATCTTGGAGGCCGTTAACTCAGCCTGGGACATCAAGGTCATCGGACGCCTAGACGTACATATTAGTTAGGTCTATTTCTGAAAAAGCATAAGTCAGAAATTACTAAGAGCTTATTGGTTTATTTTATCCAATAAGAAACTCTGCTGGGCATTTCTCTGAACTGCAGCTTAAAATATGGCATTTTAGTCTGAATAAGTAATACTAATCAATAATGTGCTTACAAGATTTTTTTGAGTTTTTTTTAACTAAATGTAAGTAGAAAATATTCTGATGAATTCTAATGAATCAAACAAAGTCTTTTGAGTGTTTCCATGGCACAAACTGTTAAAATGTAAGCTATGCTAGTTAAAAAACTTGCCCCTTTTTTACCCTAACAAACCATGCTATCGCACCAAACGCCAAATAATAAATTTGGATGCAGACAGCGAAGTCACTGTGGCGGAAATCGACAGCAAAAACTCGGAACATTCGTTGACAACTACAAAAAGTCGTTACATTTGTTAGGCTTTGAAAGGCCTCGAAATATATTCATAGGCCTAAATACAAAGGCTTGCATCTATGCAAGTGTGCGAAGGTCGGTTGAGCTCTGCCAACGACAGAAACTATTGCTGTAAATGTTAAGGACTGTTGTTATTGCTGTGCATACAATGAATGATTTCAAAATGTCTCGTGACGAGAACAATAGCGGGTTTCTCAATTGAAGGGTTCACTTAGCGAAATGTGTTTTGAGTATCGTTAAATGCGGTCTAAGATTATCCATCACTTATTGTTTATAAAACAACACTAATAAATAAATGCGAATGCTTGGATGTTTAAATGTTTGGTTCTTGACGTCGTCGTTTTGTAGGTATAGATGTAGCTATAGACATGGATTAAAATATAGGATAAATATAGGATTAAAATATATAGTATACTTTTCATCCCGGAAAAACGCGTGTGGAGCTGCAAAAGCATACGTTGCGAATTAAGATTCGAATTTAATTATTTTTAATTTAATAGAATATCGTTTCTCATAGAAACATAAAACAAACTTTGGTATATGTTTTTGTTTCAAATCTCTGTCTTTCCAGCTTCTTGGGTAGTTAACTTATGAATGAAAATACATGATAGAGCCAATTATATTTCTATCAATAGATCAGAACAGAGCTCTTGACACGCACGGTTGACCTATCACAAACAATTGAAGCGGCCGTATCGAGCTCAGTGTGCAGTTAGAAGAGGTTACAATATATCGTACCTACGGTGCAATAACGTCACTTATGCAATTTTTTCCAAAACTGAACTGAGTATGAGAAAATACACCTAATCTACCTCTTTACTTGGTGCGTTATTGTCACTTGTGTGGTACGCATACTTTCCACTTGAGGGCACAAGTGTCGTTATGGTTTTGGCGCGAATCTGGACGGCACTAGGAGAAACAACGTTTCATTGGTCAGTTGCGCGCGGGCCCCCGCACGAGAAGCAGTCTCCTGGAGCTACAACGTTACTAAGGTAATTGTGACAATTTATTTTTATGTTTTTGGAGCTTAAATGATACTTGTGTAGTAGTGACGTTATTTCTCCAATTGTTTTTACCAGACGTTATTTCTCCAATTGTTTACCAAATTTCTATTAGATATAAGTAAAACAATTATTGATTAATGCGTTTTTTAGTCGAGACGAACTATCTATTGTAATAGGAAGTTGAATTTTCAAACGCCTCTCCTGAAAAATTACATCACTTGCATAAGTGACGTTATTGCACCGTAGGTACGATATTTAAATGAGTTCCAGACCTCTATAGTTTAAGGGCTCTAGAATACTACTTTATACGTGATTTTTTTGAACATACTCTTATTCAAAAGCTTCTTTATGAATTTATAAATTGATTGTAAATTTTATTTATTGGCAAGGTATTTCTCACAATAGAAAGATGATTCCATTCTCATGTTGACCAAATAATCATAAACGTTGTTTGCTTTAGACTTTTGACTGGACAGTCAGTACGTACGAGCCAAGGCTTGTACAGGCCGTTGATCGACCAACATTGTAGATGGTTCATCAAATCAATGTTTTTGCATACAAGCAAAAAAATCACTGATCCCGTTTTGTCGTGCTGCAGCATACACAAACTTATCTACACTAAGTTATTTTTAATAAACTAGACGAAAGTTTTCATAAACGTAAGTTGGCACTCTTAATTATTTGAAAATGTTCATCTGATTATTTATACCTACTTAGTGTTTATTTATGTTTAAAATTAAATATTCATATACAAGGGCAGAAGTCTTTATTCAAAAGAAAATTATAAAAAATATAAATAAAATAAAATAAATAATGCTGGACAATTCACACAGCATTATCTAGCCCCAAGCTAAGCAGAGTGATTGTGTTATGGGTGCTAGATAACTGATATACTTACTACAATACACTACATAGATAGATATTTTTATTATACAAAGAAAACACCCAGACCAACGGAACAAATTTCTGCAGATCGTACACAAATTTGTTCCAAGGCGGGAATCGAACCCGCAACCTCCTGCTATTATTATATATTATTATAATATAATTAGTATTTAAAATTGAAAGAATTGAGCTAACTGCAGACTGTTGCAAACAATCTACAGGTAGCTCAACTGATCCATATCAATACCAGTCGGAAGCGTCCCCAAGACGCTGGCTGCATTGCCCCGCTGTATGGCAATGCTGATGCGCTGTGCCAGATACTGATCAACTCTCGGGTCATGCGTCGCTTCGACCAGACGCTCAGATAATTTTTTGAAAACCCGAAGAGCCTCGGTACCCCACGCACCTAGGGTCTCGACTCCAAGAGGAGCAGTGTAGGCAAATGTTCATATACATATATTGTATGTTTGTCGGTAGTAACAAATACATTTTTATTTATCTATCTATCCATGGTCCATGTGAATACGCTATAGAGATTAGATCCAAGAACCTTCAAGGACGTAGTTCCCTCAACTACCGGAAATCCGGAAATCCCCTGGCGTCACTCTGACCCATGTTAACTATACCTAATTGCTGGTCGATGACTTGTGCATTTTCTACTTTCTAAATTAACGTAGATTCGGTAGCTTTGTCCTTTTCAGAGAGTTTTCCTTATATTTTCTCGTTATTGTTTGGAAAAAAGTAACTAACTGTAAACACAGATGGTATTGAATGGGAAAAACGAGGCACATAGGTTTGTTACATAATGTCATATCAAAATGTATATTACACACATAATGTATAGCAGACAGGTTAAATATAATGGTGAGCTTCGTTTAAGCTTATAATTTAACCTGCCTGCTAAAACTATCGAGGTAATCAAAGGTAATTTGCTCCAGACATGCCTGCAAAAGGTTTTAATATGGTTCGGCCAACTCTACATTTATATGTATTTGATCCAACATGCATATTATCCAACACACATTTCGTCCAACACGCATTTTATCCAGCATGCATTTGGTTCAACTTTCATTTTGAACTACAATTTATATCACGCATTGAGATGATTAATATGAAACTTATGCATGTCTATTTGACATCGTCAATATATAGGGTACCATGGAAAGGGTGTACTAAGCCGAAAGAGGGTGATTCTGAACGAGTTTTTTCATCCAGTTCGTTCTTTAACACGCATTTATGCATTATTTTCACAAATATCATCAAAGTTTTACAAAAAATATGTAATTAGATGGTTTGAAATTTCAAAACAATAATAATAATGTAAATTTACACGTAAAATAACACGAATAGGAGGAAAAAAATTCTCTAATTAAAAAAAATAAAAATTAGGACATATTTTAATTCGAAAAATCGTAAAACAAACGTTGACCTCCGTGATGTCCAGAATCAGCCCCTTTCGGCCTAATACACCTATTCCATGGCACCCTGTACACATTGATTCCCAAGCAACGCGTATACATCCTCCCGTCACAATCCTAAGGGATCGAACCACACTGGCCACTCAAAGTGACGATAGTCTTTTCTCTCCACGCTTCAAAGTTTTAAAAGGGAAAAGTTCCCAGTGTTCACAGCTCCCTCGCACCTGTCGCGGCCGCTTACAAGCTAAATAAACGTTTCAACTTGTATCTTAAACTTCTTTGTCCTTCAATGCAAATACTGAACTTGGTCCGTGCAACAAGTTACCTACCCGACTTTGCTTGCATATTTAAAATGCTTGGGGTCGCACTCGACTATGTGTGTAGGTCAAAATCTTATCGTAGAAAACAGATTTTGTGTGTAATGATTTTGTTGATTTGAATCGTTTGGGTTCTTTCACAATTACGTGCCGCCATTTTTTTTTACATCCATGACAGGTATATGCCCACGTGCTTTATGTTACTCGATATTGCTACGCCCGCCGTAGTCTACTTACTAGTCTATGACGTAAGAGTGGTGATGATGTCATTCCGTGAATTTTCGGTCACGGCGGCCAGTCTAAACAGAGAAGTATTGCTTGCAGGAAAAAATCCCAATTACTCCACCATTGGGACAGCATGGGGAAATTATTTTTTGTGTGGTGTCCGTTTTAAGGCACATAAGTAGATTTATTTGAGTATTTTTAGAAGGTCACCTAGTGATGTAGTAATTTGTTGGACGAGTCACAAAAATCCACACAAATTTCGACAAAACATGCTACCTACAAATACATGCTCTTTTTGCATAAAATATCCAAGCGCCCAAAGAAATTTCCCTATAAATTCGTCGTGAAGTTTGCCAAGCCTATCAAACGCCGATGTATCAATGCTATTTGCTTCGCGACCCGCGACATCCGAGCTGCAATACGCCAAAAATTGGCGAAGGCACCTCCGTATGGGCCGCGTGGTATTAGGGTGATATAGAAAGCAGGGGCAACAACCATTCTTTGCAATGTACGGTAATTTATTTCTACTTATCTATTGGTTTAGAAACTCGTCTGGAAGCATGAGTGACATATTTATACTACAAATTGATAAAACCAGTTAGCCCACCTGCGTGGCAGGTGTTGTGTGACACAACTGCTGCCTAAAACCAAGCAATAAATTAACGAAATAAGAGCCTTAATAAATAAATGATTACTATTCAGTTCACACTAAACAGAACTCAACGATACACTGCGCTATAGAGGCGCAGCCTGTTTTCCATCCAAGCCCGGCCCAGCTACAAACACGGATGATTTAGTTGGCCGCAAGGAACCAGGACTGGCCCTGGCGGCCGGCCAACGAGCTAACTGCCGCAGGACACGGGAGCCGACAATTTGCACTGGACCGGTCTTGAGATGGCTCCAGTAGAGCTTACTCGTCAATTTGCCGACACTGTTACAGCTGAGGTGTACACGGAGAGCTTATCGACACCTTGACCAAGTTGACTTCGACCTGACTTTACAAAGGATTTAGTTGGTAATAAGAGCCAATAAGGTGCTTTTCAATGGAGGTCTATGTCCAGCAATGGGCTAGTAAAGGCTATTGGTATGATGTGATGTGGATCATCATCATCCTATCAGTCGATCGGCGTACCGATTGCGTACCGGAAGGCGCAGTGTTGTAGGCCCCCACGCGATGGACCGACGACCTAGTGACGGTCGTGGGAAGTTGCTGGATGCGAGCAGCGCAATCGGTCATTGTTGAGATCTTTAGGGGAGGCCTGTGTCTAGCAGTTGGACGTTGTTGGGCTGATGTGTGATGTGGGTGTTGGTACGTAATGCTAAAATTAATATCAATAGTATATATATACAATAGTAAACTCAAACTCACGCTTTTCAAAGCTTACTGCCAGAGTATGTACACGGGAAGTCTTTGGGTCAACCATACAAAAAAGTCGCTAGCAACTCTACACATCCAATACAATAACGTTTTCATGACGTTTTCATGATGATCAACGGATGATGCTGCGGCTTCCTTGCTTCTGTAATGCATCAGGGATGTTTGCGGAATACCAAACCGATGGTTTTGACGCAATTATCCGCAAAAAAACTGCCTCCCTGATCCGCAGAATACGGGACAGTCGCAACAGCATCCTGAAGACTTTATCAAATAGATGTTCCTCTTCATTCTGGGTAAGCCTTATCCGGAATGCGATCTAGACCCTCTCTACTTATATTTTTATAAATTATACTAACAACTAGGTTAATTCTACTTTAATTTTAATTTTTGATGTTGCTACTAACACTCTATGGATTGAGAATCCGAAATAAACGAATTTAATTTAATTTTTATTTATTGTTATTATGATTTTCTAACAGCAATGGTGATTCTCACAGCATACAAATTCGAGTCAGTTCAGCAGCGATTCCTGTTGCGTTTGGGGCAAGTGCTTTTACTCGCCACATACTCATTTTATTCTCATTAGTGCCGCGAGAGAAGAGATCTCAGGACAAGTCGTTAAGTCCATAAACCATTTTAATATCTTAAACACCACGAGTAGTAAAACGACTCAATGACCATGTCGGTTTGCTCAATTTAGGGGGAAAGTCAAGTAATTAGCAGCGGCCTTTATACTTTTAACTTTAAAATGATTAAGATTTTTACGAGACTTTATTTAAGCAGGAAACTTTTTAGTAGTGAGACCTATGGGGCAGAAGAATGGTGAAATTACGAGCATTTGATTTATATTTATTTATTTATTTATTTATTTATTTATTTATTTATTTATTTATTTATTTATTTATTTATTTATTTATTTATTTATTTATTTATTTATAACTAGAACGATTACATTCAACCAATTACACTAGCTATGTACAAGATAAAAAATTATACAAAGATCACACAATACCTACATAATACATAAATAAAACAAAAAACAATAAAATAAACAAACAATAATGATAACAAGACTCTCTTATTTTCTTATACAGGTACTTTCTCTCATCTTTCATTCATCAATCTCGCAAAACCTCAGGCATTCTAACAGTATCTTCTTCCATTCATCGGCAAAGATATCACAATCCGGGTTCTGGTCTAGAAGTCTATTGAGGGCGGCGAGGGTGCGAGGTAGTGGAGAATTGGCACGAGCAACGGTTCTGCAGAAAGGAACAGAAAAAAGCCTGTGGTTTCTGTTGCGGAGGTAGTTATCGGGGAGATAGAGTCGAAAAAGAACGTTGTGGAAATCAGGAGAGTCGATCATACCGCGGAGGACCTTGCACATTGTCGCCATCTGATCATATGCTCTTCTGGTTTGTAGAGAGTTGTACTGAAGGCACCCTTGGAGGAACCTAGTTGGGTACATGAATGGATAGTACCCAAAAACGCGCTTGTACAGAAACCTAAGAAACGCCTTTTGGACCTTCTCCAGTAACAGAGCATACGTACTTTCGTGGGGATTCCAGACACAACAGCTTGCCTCCAACTTGCTTCGTACTAGGGCCCCAAACAAGAGTCGCACAACATTGTCACTGCGAAAGTCTCGGGCGTTTCTTAGAACAAAGCCAAGTCTCTGAAAAGATTGCTTGGCGACTGTGGAGATGTGGTCGTGAAAAGTGAGTTTTCGGTCAAAAGTTACTCCTAAGTCCTTGATTACGGTTTCCTTAGAGACCATGCTGCCATGAATCTTGTAATCAAAGCAAACCGGATTTTTCTTTCGACCAAAAGACATCATGGAGCATTTGGTGGGATTAAACTCCATTTTATTATCTAGGCTCCATTGACAAACCGCGTTGATATCGCTTTGAAGCGCCTCACAGTCTGCCACGTTGCGTACGACAGTGTAGAGTTTCAGGTCATCCGCGTATAAAAGACACTCTACGTGCTCTACGACGTCTGGTAAATCATTGATCATTAAGATAAAAAACAAAGGTCCTAATATAGAGCCCTGATTTACCCCTGACCGCGTATGATAGGGTGCGGACTCATAGATTCCATGTCTAACATACTGCTGGCGATCGCGCAGATAGTCAGCGAGTAGTCTAAGCAGATCCGGCGCGAAGCCTATGGCACTTAGTTTGGCCAGCAGTATGTCGTTATTGACCCTATCAAACGCTTTTTGAAAATCAAAGTAGAGAACGTCCACTTGATGGCCGAGGTCTAGGTTAGTTGAGATGTACTCTACAAGGGTCAAAAGATTGGAGTCAACTGACCGTTTTTCTCTAAAACCATGCTGGGCATTGCATAGAAAGGTCTTGACTTGTGCATAGATTATTTTGTGTAACACATTTTCAAATACCTTAGCAGGAGATGAGAGTATGGCGATCGGTCGATGTTCCTCTACAGCAAGTTTATTTGATGTTTTTGGAATCGGTGTTACCCTAGACACCTTCCACTGTGCTGGATACTTACCCGTTCTTAAGGCTAAATTAAAAATGTGATAAAGTGGGGTAACTAAGCCTTCACAAACTGATTTAAGTAGGGCTGTTGGTACGCCGTCTGGGCCTATAGAGCTTTTAGGTTTTAACTTTTTAATTCCGTAGAGAACGTCCTTAGGCGTAAATTCAGTGACATTGACATAGTTACTGTTGCAGCTTTTGTCACATTGATTAATGTTTTCAGCGTCAAGCGTCGGAATATCAGGCAGAAAAGTGTTTCCGAAAAAGTTGGCAAACGCTTCAGTAGGGTAAAATTGGGGCATCTGGATCAACAGTTCTCAAGTATTCAGTTTTCACACGTTGGAAAACTGAATACTTAAGAACTGTTGATCCAGACGCCCCAATTTCACCATTGATCTATTCAAGTTATAAAGTATTCATCCAAGTTATCTAGTCAATCTACTAATCATAGCAATTCTAAATATTCAAGTTTTCATCTATTCATGTTCTGTCCTATGAACCTAAACTATTCAATTTCCTCTTTTTTCCTATGATTTAAATGGGTAAGGTATCTATTCTAATCAATGAAACTAACACAAAGTTTAAAACATTTTATTTTGATCACACCATTTTCTCAAACAAAGTACATTTTTCAGAGCACAAATCTTATCATGACAAGCACAGCAATAAACATCTTTCAAGTCCTCATAAGTTTTATACAAGCCTGGAAGACTGGGGCAATTAATATCTTCTAAATCATAAACATACACATTAGGTGATGCATTTAAGATATCTCTTATCCACGTTACTTTTTCTTTTCCTTTCGTAAAGATTCGATGTTTTCCTTTTAAAAGGTTTACAATGATTTGTTTATGATCTTTATAATGAATGAACCCTTCATCCCAAAATATACCTCTGTTTTTTTCTATCCAACCAACATGTCTTCTTTCAGTTTTACTTAAGCTATAAAATGGAGATGGTGGTTTGAATAATAAGACAACTGCATGATGTCTCCCGAATTGTACAGCAATTTCTTTTAATATAAATTTATTTTCATCTGTTTTGAAACCTTGCACATCCACAATGATGCTCATGATAATTTCCGAACAATATTACTGAGCGGTTTATATTCTATCACTCGTTCATTAAATATAAGACAATATGCTGATGTATTGTCAGGGATGTCAGATGAGGTTTCAATTTCTAAGCGTACATCAACAGGTCCAGTCTTAATAGTATCGTTTTGTCGTGAACAATCGATGACAAATAATGGTGCTTTTGCTTTAAATTGTTCTAGGTCAAACAATGGATCAACAGAACGGTTGTAATAAGACTGACGGAATTTAGTGTACATTTCGTATAATATACTGTATTTGTTGTCATCAAATTTCAAATTCAGTGCCTCATAAGGAAAATATTGTGAATTCAGATACAGTGTGACATTAGTAAGTTTACAGTGATCAAATTGTGAACAGTCTGCTGATTTAATGTTTTTTCTATTTGTTTGTAGACAAAAGATTACATAGCGAGGTTTTTCTAATTGCGATGATGTTTTTATTGACCATGAATGCTTTTTAGTTTTAGGTAATAAAGGATATTCATATAAATCCCAATTTCTGAAAGCCATTTGTATAGCTTTATCTTTTTCTAAATGTCTGAGAAGGGACAACCTTTCTCTATCTGATACCTTAACTTGAGGTACACGCCATTTTATTCTCTGTATATCTATTTTAATATCTTCTTTTTCTAAAAGTTTAACACTATTAATGTTACTATTCGCTCTATTTAGTATTAGCTCATGTTTACAATTCATTATGATTTTATTATAATCCTCAGCAAATCCTAGTATTTTACTAAGTGGAATGTTGGCGCTGAAATAACCATTATTTTTAAACCCGTCTAGTTTCCACCCCCACATGGCGGATGCTTTATTTTCGCCGGGATTCATAGATACGTAAGACTTAAGAGTAGATGTTATACCAACATTTTTTGATCGGTCAATTTCAATGCCATTCATTTCATAACGTATATCTTGAAACAAAAACATAAAAGGGTTGTTGGTAAACTCCACAAGTTTTTGAATGGGTAGCTTATCTTCCCCCATTATAGTCGCCTGTCCTTCCACATATATGAAACTTGCTGATGGTAATAAATATACATCCTGTTGATGGATGGGGATTCTGATTTCATCATTTTCTCTAAAACTGTTGTTATATGGGTTATAGGTATGAATCTCATAACCTTCGATTGAATTATCAATCTGCGGCAAATCCAAAATCTGAAGAATACTCATAGTTTTAATCCAAGAGCTTTCAAGAATAGTTTGTTATTTTTAGTAATTTTTTTTCTTTTCACAACTTTAACACGTCTTTCTACTCGAACACCTTCAAGTTTATTGTCACAGTTTGCAGTATCGCATAAGGTTTTATAAAATACAATCATTTTGATTTTCTTAAATGAAGACGCAGCTGTAGTGGTGTGCATTATGAATGTACGTGTTAGCGTAAAGTAGCGAGTAAGCATTTTCATTCTATGGTAATACAAAACAGACAATAAACGAGTGCCACTCATTACGGACGTTTAACTATCTATTCCCGATGTCTCCGCTCGCCCCTCGCAACACACTACATGGCGACCCTGCCAGCGACCGCGCTACCGTCGCGTTAATAAAACAGTGTTAAATAAGAAAACAAAATATAAAAAGACTTAAAACAAAAAAAAAATGTGCCGCTCCAACATAGAAAAAGATGAAGTTTTCATATCACAAAGTGCTTCTGGAGGATCTAACACAGCCACAGAATATCACCTCACGAATATTCGTGCTGATATATATGATACGATGCTGATATCAGCATCGTTATGTTCGTAATATGCACAATACTATCCATAGCAGGACTGTATGGATTATACGTTCTGTACAAAAAATGCCATCATGACTGGATAAGGAGCGAAGTTTTTACGCAGAATTTAAGAAGATCCTTCCGCCGCGTGACTGCGAGACAAGTAGAGGAACCTACCTGCGTCGCCTGCACCTCTCGTAATGAAAATGAAAAGTAACAAAATTAAGAAGAAGAAAATATATAGCTATGAAGAAAGAAGAAATAAATATTAAAGAAAATTAATTGTGAAAAAAGAAGATAAAAAAAAAATTATGAAGAAAGAAGAGATAAATATAGGAAGAAAATAATAAAGAAACGTGAAAAATAAAATCTAAGAAGACAGAAGAAAGAAAAATTTATTTGTTGGAGGAGTCAGGGGTATTCCCGGCTCAGTTACCAGTGGTGTCCAGGGTATAGCCCGGCCCAAGCAGCCTATCCAGTGGACGAGCCAAGCAGCCAATGCAGTGGACAAACCAAGCAGCTGTTCCAGTGAAAGTGCGAAGCAGCCCTTGCAGAGACAGATCGTGCAACAGTGTAATTCGTATAAAAATTGACTTTATTTATTAATGGAAAGACTCAGTGAAATATACAATAGTTTATTAGATTTGTGCGTAAGTATTAGAAAATTAGGTCCAAAACGTCGAGAAGATACAATAGGTAAGCAAAAGTTTCAGGAGGCTCATGATTTGTATAATGAGTTTACACTATTAACCGATTACGGACGTCTACGTAAGGACGAATTAAAATTAAGTCCATCAATTCCAACAAAAATTGAGGAAGTTTATAGAAAAATCTTAGGCTATAAAGAGGTAAAAGATATTTCAGAGAGTTCGTCTGACGAATTTTTAGATATAGACGAAAATAATACTATTATAATGGAGACCTTCAATTTAAAAACGGCGAGTATTTTAATTCCATTTATGGATGGTAAAGAGGATAGCATAGAAAAAATAATAGAAGGTTTGGAGATGTACGAAAGTTGTTTAAAAGATGATGCAAATAAAAAATTACTAATATCATTCGTAATTAAAACACGACTTTCAAAAACAGCAAAACTGAAACTGAAAAATTCATATGAATCTGTGCAAAGTTTAGTCAAAGATATGCGATATTGCCTTCTCTCTAAAAAATCTGCCAATTCCATAATGTCGCAGATTAACAACCTTTCGCAAAATAATATGTCTATTTCAGAATATGGTGAAAGATTGCGGGACCTGTTTACAGGTCTTACAATAGCGCAAGCTGACGGAAATCAAGCAGCAGCTGTAATATTGAGTCCCATAAACGAAAGGTTAGTGGTCAAAAGATTTTCAGATGGCTTGAGAAACCGTAGACTAAGTACCATATTGGCAGCCCGGAACTACGATAATATGAAGGATGCTGTGCGCGCAGCTGAGGATGAGGAGCAGTCACTACCCGGAATTTCAGGTCAGGATGCCGTGTTCTCATATACACGAGGTAGACCTCATCGAGGACGTGGATATTACAGCCGCGGACAGACAACAGGGTACAGAGGTAATAATGTACAGGTTAGAGGCCAGGGACCTGCTCAGCGAGGTTCTTATCGAGGACGTAGATACTACCAACCGCGTGGTTACTACAGATCATCGAATAGAGGATTCTATTATAGAGGTATTAACAGAGGTAAAAGATCACCACAGCAAAATAATGTGAATTTAGTTAACGAGCAAAAGGAGGAGAAAAATGCAGAGGTTAATCTAGGTCAGTTTTTTCGGGACTCCTAATTATATTATGACAAGCGAAACTTTAGATTGCATTCATTTATATTTTCGAAACAAAAAACTAAAATTCTTAATCGATACAGGCGCATCAATTTCTATAATAAGTACACATTTAGTAAACAATTTAAAAACGTACTCTAATAAAACAATAATAACAGGAATCGGCGGAAAAGTTCAAGCAACTAAATTCTCATGCATTTCATTGCAATCGGAGAACGGTGTAGAGTTTTATCATAAATTTCATTTATTTGATACCGTTCCGTGCAAAACTGACGGAATCATCGGTTTAGATTTCCTGAGAAAGTATCATGCAAAAATAAACTTACCAATGAATATACTTACTTTGCAATTAAATGATATGACAAAATGTGATATACAAATACAAAAGCGTTACGATGAATGTTCGGAGAATGAAAGTTATTTAATTATCCCGGAACGTAGTGAGTCAATACATTATGTTGATATCAATAAAAACATTTATAAAGATTGCGTATTATATCCAAAGCAGTTAACTGACGATTTATTTTTAGCAGGTTGTATAGTTAAGCCGAATCGCGGTAAAATCCCAATAAAAATTTTAAATACTAGTGAAAATTCAATAAAAATAACAACAAAAGATATTATCCATCATGAAGATTTTGATTATTTGGAAAATTACAACTTGTGTTTATTTAATCAAGCTCAAAAAAGTACCGATCGTGTCACTAAATTATTATCAGAACTAAAACTATTACATTTAACCCCAAAAGATAGAAAACAAATTCAAATTATTTGCGCAAAATATGCAGACATATTTTTCCTAGAAGGCGATAAGCTAGGTACAACGAGTGTAGCCGATCAGTCTATAGTAGTGAAACCCTACACGAAACCAGTGTATGTCAAACCTTATCGTTTACCCCAGTCGTCTAAACCAGAGATTAGTAAACAAGTGCATAAAATGCTAAGGGATGATATAATCGAACCAGCTTGTAGTGAATGGAATAGCCCAATACTTTTAGTGCCCAAAAAATCAGGTGAACAAAAGAAATGGCGTTTGGTTGTAGATTACAGGAAAGTTAACGATACGATACAGGACGATAAATTTCCCCTACCGAACATTACCGAAATATTAGACTCTCTTTCGGGTTGTATTTATTTTAGTCATTTAGACCTTGAACAAGGATTTTATCAAGTCAATTTAAAGCCAGAAAGTAGAGATATTACAAGTTTCTCTACAAGTACAGGTCAATATCGTATGAAACGCCTCCCAATGGGATTAAAAATTTCACCTAGTGCGTTTTCTAGAGTAATGTCTATAGCAATGTCAGGTCTCACCTATGAAAAATGTTTCGTGTACTGTGATGATCTAATAGTATTCGGCAGAACATCTGATATACATAATAAAAATCTTATGGATGTATTTGAAAGACTTAGGAAAATGAACCTTAAGCTCAATCCAGTTAAATGCGATTTTATGAAAACACAGTTACTCTATCTCGGTCACGTAGTGTCAAGTGAAGGTGTGCTACCAGACCCTGAAAAAATTAGTATTTTAGAAAAATATCCAGAACCGAAAAACGCAAATGAACTTAAGCGGTTCATAGCTTTTTGTAATTATTACAGAAAATTTATCCCATCATTTGCAGAAATTACCGTACCCCTAAATAAATTATGTCGAAAAAATGAACCTTTTATATGGACAAACGAATGCCATAAATGTTTTAAAACGCTAAAAGATAAACTAATAAAACCACCAGTTTTACAATATCCAGATTTTTCGGAACATAATGAATTCATACTTCAAACAGATGCTTCTGGTACAGCCGTGGGATCAGTGTTATGCAATAAAGACTTAAGACCAATTGCTTACGCCAGTAGGCCACTCAATAAAGCAGAGCTTAACTATCCTACGATACAAAAAGAACTTTTGGCAATAGTATGGAGTGTTAAGTATTTTAGACCCTATTTATATGGCAGAAGGTTTATTATAATGACAGATCACAAACCCCTTATATATCTATTTAGTATGAAAGACCCATCTACACGTCTTTTAAAATTTAGATTACAATTAGAGGAGTATGACTACGACATAAAATATATAAAAGGTTGTAATAACGCAGTAGCTGATGCATTGAGTAGAGTGACAATAAGTTCGGAGGAATTGAAATCGATAAACGAAAAAATTATAGCTATGGTAACAACTAGAGCTCAAAAGGCGAGATTAGATTTACGGAGTGATGAGCAATGTGGATTGAATGATGATAGTACGAGTAGTAGTTCTCTTAATATACTTGTCGAACCAAAGTTTGGCCAACCGAGGATAGCGGAGATATTAAGAAAACCGTGCGAATGTGTCGAGTTGAAGTTTATAAAAGGAAAAGATTTAATAAAGAAAAATATTAATTGTGAAAATGAATGTCTTGCTTTTGTTAAAGAAGAATTAACTTTATACATTAATCTCAATTTTATGTCGCATTTTACGCGAGCCGAATTTGCGAATATGTTGAGTAATTTTTGTAAAAAAATAAATATAAAAGAAATATGCATAATAAAAGACAAATGTAATGAAAGTTTTATAAAACAATTAATCGACGAAATAAAACAAAGAGTCGAATGGTCCGGACCACAGATAAATATTCTTAGAGGTACTATTACAAAAGTCCTCAATAATGACGATAAAATATGCATCCTACATGACTATCATTTGTTACCTACAAGTGGGCATGCAGGCATACGGCGAATGACAAACAATATCAAACGTAAGTACTTTTGGCCAGGCATGAGCATCGATATTAAGAATTACGTTGCTAAGTGCGAAAAGTGCCAATTTAATAAATATTCTAAAAATAAAATCGAACCCATGACTATAACTACGACAGCGACGAGTGCCTTTGAAAAGGTATATTTAGATTTAGTAGGGCCCTTAGATAAGGATTTAGATAATAATGTTTATATTTTAAGTCTACAGTGCGAATTAAGTAAACAAGTATGTCGAGGCATATCCATTGCAGAGAAAAGACACGGTGAGTGTTGCAAAATGTTTGGTAAATAACTTTATTCTCAGATACGGCGTACCAACCACCATCGCTTCAGATCGAGGCACGGAGTTTATGTCCGAAACTATGAAAGAGGTATGCAAATTACTAAAAATAGAAAAAATTCATTCGACAGCTTATCATCATCAGTCGATAGGTGCTTTAGAGAATACCCATAAGCACCTAGCTGCATTTTTACGAACACAATGTGATGGCCACCCAGAAACTTGGAGCCAATGGCTACAGTTTTGGTGTTTTTCACATAATACAACCATACACACAGAGACAAATTATTCACCATTTGAGTTAGTATTTGGTAAAGTATGCAACCTTCCTAGTAATTTAACTAATAACGTAGTAGAACCTCTTTATAATCCTGATAACTATATGTTAGAACTTAAGTATAGATTACAGTTAGCGCATAAGGAAGTAGCAAGTAATTTAATCTCAAGAAAAATAAATAGAAAGCTAGTTTACGATAAGAAATGTAATCCAATTAGTTATAAGAAAGGAGATTTAATTTTAGTTAAAAATGAAACTGGAAAAAAGTTAGATAAATTATTTGAAGGACCTTATAAAGTGTTGTTCGAAAATGAACCTAATGTCACGATACTTAAAGGTAATAAGCCTGAAACTATTCATAAAAATAGAACTAAGATGTTTATAAATTAGTTTATTGTTTACGTTACATGAGTAGGTATTCTTCTGTTACATTAGTAAGTTAGGATAGAAGGAATTAGTTAGTTATGCTAATTAAGCTAGGTACATTAAGTGTGTTAGGTATTAATATTTACTGGTTAGGAAACTGTTATAAATGTGTCAAATTTATAAGTACAAACATCTTACTGTAGATTGTGTAAAAAAAAAAAATATATAATAATGTTTTATTTTTTTTTCTTTGCAACCCCTATGATGTAGTGGTGTGCATTATGAATGTACGTGTTAGCGTAAAGTAGCGAGTAAGCATTTTCATTCTATGGTAATACAAAACAGACAATAAACGAGTGCCACTCATTACGGACGTTTAACTATCTATTCCCGATGTCTCCGCTCGCCCCTCGCAACACACTACACAGCTGTATAAGTTGTTTTCTAAAATCAATGAGTCTGTCGTTTTCATCCACTATTCTCACAGTAAGCGAAGACAAGTTGTTTTTATTGATTGGAAAGTATATGATGTTATTCGGAACTTCAATGTATTGATATCCTGGTGGTGTGTTCGGTATAAATTCATGAATTATATGAGAAGGTAAACCGTTAATGTATGAGCCATTTATAAGATCACATTCGATTCGTATCATAGACAGTGATGGAATGTTAACAAAACTCTCTGACTCATGCCATTTATTGGCTTCTAGTATTCGTTTCCCAAAGCCTAAAAGCTGACCTATGCTATTATCTTTCTCAAAATGAACAGTCTTTGAACAAAACAAAGAACACCTCAGGGTGTTATTATTAGGTTTTAGCATGATGCTAGATTCAATTAAATTCTTTGATAAATAATCTTCAATGTCATACAAATCATAAGTTCCGTCAGGTATTTCAAGCTGTTTACAATCATCATCGTAAATAAATAAGTTGTTTGAGCTATTTACGTTAGGTACTGAATTTGTGGTTGAAAAGTATAACAATGCACATTCATATTGCTCGTTTAATTGTAATGAGGGATGAAAATATGATTCGAGTACAGATTCATTCCCCGTGATGGTAATTGTTGTAGACATGATTGAACACTGAAGTTTTCATCATTATTGATACTATTTTATAGTCAGTGCCTGTCTCATTTCCAAAATTCTTTAAGAAAATTTAAACAAAGATGTCCACAATTAAATGGATGCTCTTGTTGAATATTTGAATAGTTGTAATTAATGCTTTGTCCGATATATTGTATTAATTCAATAGGTGGTCTCAAATTTCCATAACTATCAAAATATTCTACATAATCTCTAAATTTCGCGTAGGCTACCCAATGTGTACCTGAATTAGTAGAGCTATCTAAATTCATAATACCACACTCTTTTTTATTTGGATGTTTCGGTAACTGATCTCTCATAAATACTCCTCGAAAATATGGGATTTTATGCGAATGGTTAATAATATCGATGTTAGTGAGAGCTCGATTAGGTAGCCTACTATTTAGTTTTTTCGTTGCGATAAATGTAATCTAAAACCGTCTTTATGAGGCTCAAGATTTAGGCCTTTCCCAATACTCATAGCTTCTATTTTTTCATTATGTCTCTTTTGTTCAGCTAGACGATGTTTGGCTTCCTTACATTCATTGATTGCTTTAACGATCCCAGAAACACCGCCGCTCAAGCTACCTGCAGCTGATAATCCCGCGAAAATTGCTATCAAAGGTAAGACTCCACCGCTCTTTGGAACAGGAATAATACGTGGAAGTTTTATACCTAGTTCTGATGACATTTCTTTTGCAGCAGCAATGGCTAACTTAATCGCCATTTTTTTACATTTGGGCTTGAGCTTCTTTAAGGTATTTTTAGTATGTGAAATCACTTGTTTTAAATGTTTCTTTAAACCACATCCTTCACTACGGGTCACATCTGATGATTTCTTATTTCCGGAACCAGAAGCCACTTTCATAAGCATGGCTTTGTTCACTAAATGAGCTGCCATTTTTTCTTGCAAGCTTGCATTCGCAGCACCAATACGTTTCCTAGCCATCTTCATTAGTTTAATATCAGCTAAATGACGATCGCTTAAAGATGATGATGCGTTGTAAGCTAAATCGTGGTCTTTACAATATTCGTCTAACTTATTTATACCTCTTTAGTTTCTTTCAAGTCTTTTCATAAGCTTAGTTCCTGGCCCACAGTAATTATACCCTGGTAAATGAACTTCGAAAGGTAAATGATTTATTAACCAATTAATAAGACTGCTTCCTTTCATAACCTGTATTAGACTGAACTTAAAATAGGAACATGCTTACTTAAATTATCTTTTTTCTTATTTATAAAACATTTGTATTCTTAATCCAACTGTTTTCACTCATTGGTAGTCCTAACCATTTGACATACACTTTGTTTTTAGATTTTTTCAACACCTTCTCAACAAGATAAATGTCCGGATATTTAGTTTTCTGCAATTCTTGTACATAAAAAGACCCTAAAATTGGTTGATACCTCATATCTTCTAATAAATATGTAGCTGGATCTGTGTTTTGTGTTTTTCTGATTTTGAATATTTCTGTCGACCAATTAGGCGTGTATCCTTTCTGAAAAGTACCTTTGTACTTACTGATTCGCACGAAATCACCGACTTTTAGATTATTATTTTTCTTCTTTGATGATGAGTTCAATTTTGCAATTCTTTCAATTATCTTTATTTTATTACCATCACTTACTTCTAGAGGCTTACATCCAATTGTCTTGTGATATGAATCATTGTACGATGCTATAATTTTATCTAAAGTACCATCAATCCATACATAGTTACCATTCATACCAAACTGTTTAAATAGTTTTGTCTTTATTGTTCTAATGAATCTCTCTGCTATTGAAGCTTTCTTAGTGGAAAAAGTAGAATAATGATTTATGTGAAATGTTTGAGTAAGTTGTTTTATTTTATTGTTATAAAATTCGGTCCCCAAATCAGTTTGCAAGTTTTTTGGTATGAAATTTGATTTAAATAAACTTTGAAACGCAGCATATACTTCATCTTTGGTCTTACGTTTTAAAGGAAATGCCCAACCGTATTTTGAAAAGGTATCAATCACCACTAAAACATAATTGTATCCATTATTAAATTTTGAAATTGCTTGTAGGTCGATTAAATCTGCTTGCCATAGATCATTTATATCTTTCAAAATCACATGTCGTCTAGGAAAGTTAACTCTTGCGGCTCTGTAAATTTCATTTACGACGCCGACCTTGCTCATTTTTAAGAATGGTTTCTATGTTATGAATTTTCGTCACAATTTCATTGTTAAATTGTTCCACAGTTTTGATTTTACTCATAACCTTTTCTATTAAACTATCTACATAGTCTTTTGTACAGCAATCATCAGCATGAATAGGAATCTTCAAATTTTGTATACTTTTGTTTTGCGCGCATAGATTACCGTCACTTGAATATTTGAGCAAACATTCATGTTTGTCATTATTTTTCTTAAACAGATGATGACCAAACTTATCAACATTCATGTTTGAAAAGCACTTTGATACTGAAGATACATTCTATTACTTTACTCTTTTATAATACCAGCTTCTTTCAATTCCTCGATTATTGACAAAATTTCATTATCATGATTATTGTTACCTGAATCTCTCGATGCTATTAACATTTTCAGTCTTTCAATAAGTTCATTGGGATCATCCCAAAAAATGAATTCAGTATTTGGTTTATATTTCTTTAAGGTAGGTAATCCAGTTCCTAATTTAGACTCTTTTAAGCTAAACGAAGCATCGTCATTCAAACTTTCTACGAACAGCGGTCTTATAATTTCACGATACTTTGTACTTTTATCACCTTTAATTTGCCCGCATGGATCATAATTCCTTTTATGAGCACTGGTATCGGTTAGAATGTATCTATAAGCTTTTTGATCACCACATGTAACCAATGACAAGTTCGGTGTTTTACGAAGCAATAGTTCTCGAAGACCAGGAGTCAATTCATAATTCTTGGCATTTATATTTATAATTTGCTTTGATGTGCTATTTGTAGGATCATTTATTACTTTTAGATTTACTTTTGTATTACCAATTAAAAAGCCAGATCTTTCTTTCCTAATTCCGAATGGTATATTTAGAGAACCTTCATAAATTTCTTCAATGTCTTCTTTGCAAAGTGATTTTTCTGAAGGTATAGTGTTGGTAAAATCTATATTATCACCTTTCACAGTTTGAATAGTGTTGTTTTCACTGTCTTCCGTGAAACTTTCTTCATTGTCATTTAAATCATGATAATCTGAACTACAGATCGAGATATTTGAAATATCTTTATCTAAGTTTTTATTTTTACGACAGTTCTTATTTTTCAGGAAGCATTCAGAATCTGTGAGGGCTTTTATTGGATCTGCTAGGGGTTTGAAAACTTTATTCAAAGTTAAATTAAGGTTATCATCTTCATCTTGAATTTGCTTGAGCTTACTTTTAATGGCACTGACTGACTTAATCAACTGTTCTTTAATATTATGCTCCATAGCATGAAAATGTATTTAAAAACAAAGCAGGATATACAACGTGTATGGTATAAAGTATTTATAAAACTGAATCTTCATCATACATTCTATGACCTTATATACACTGATCTTAATATTTCATTAATCAAGGTTAATAAAAATATCAAACCCTTTTCTATATCTACCACAGTTTAAGGGACAATCTTTGTTTATTATTAAAAAATTGTAAGGTTCTTTCCAAATCAAAGAACACATATTTTTAAACTTGGACCATTCCATATCTGAATTGATATGTTCCAAATACATATGTTTTAAATTCATTTCATCTTGCTTAAAAACAATTATTAGATTTGCATTATCACGTATTAATTGTTTTGGTACTTTTGAATAGGTTTGAGTAAGATAGAAGCAATCAAGCAACTGATGTCTTCCCATTGCAAAATAATTCCGAATATTTGTCTGATTCTCGCACGTAACGTCATCAAATATGATAACAGAATTTTTACGAGCTTTATTTGGATGTATTACTTCTTCATTCAAGTTAAAACAAAAAAATCTTATACCTGGAACTCTTTTCAATATTTCGTTTAAAAATAAGTACTTGGGTTGAAATGCTGTTTTAGAATATAGATAGATATTTTTAAACTTAAGACCATTCCTATCCAGTAGTAAACTAATCATAACATTTGTTTTACCACAGTTTGATGGCCCACAAATTATACATCGAATTGAATTTGGTAGAAGTTTACTATGCTTTATAGGACGATCATAGTCTTCTATACTTAGATTTTTTACTTCTAGAGAAAGGTTTTGCTTAATTAGTTTCATTATTAATGTAATTGTTGTAAATGTAGGGATCAGGTACTTATCTCATAAATAAACTGAGTTTGTAACTGGTTCTGATCATCAACTGAGTATGATTTGTTTAAGCAGCCTATTATATTCTGTTACTCATTATAAAAATCAGATAACGGTTACATTAGACATCTCGGTTACTTAGCAGATTTAATTAAGCCTGAAAATAAATATTAACTATTAGAATCTAATATAGGTAAAAAAAAACAATCATTATCATTCCTCTTATTTATTCAATACACAAAACTTTGCTAGTCTAACAGAATCAAGACCTTAGCCTAAGGAATAGGTACATTTACTCATACTTTATGCTTATTCTATTAAATGCAACTACTTAAAATATTGTATCACAATGACCCCATGGTAGTGTGTGTATTTTATCATGCTGTATCTGTCTTTTATCATCATTACCACTAAGAAGTTTTTTATCTAATTGTTGAGTAAATAATACATGCTTAATAGATCTAATAAAATTCATTCTACATCTAGTATTAATGTTACTATACAGGGTATCATGATAATCATCAATATTCAATCGACTGGTAACCGTCTTAGTTATTCCTTTTGCTTTTTTAATCTGAGATTTCATGCTATCAATACAATAGAGTTTAGCCCTTAAGCCAATAAATTCGTTTATTATATCACCTCCCATTTCATCTTTAAATAATCCTGGAATTTTTTCGTTTACTTTCGGAATATCATACACATTGTCTGGTACGAAGTTGCTCGTATCAAATTGTTCTATATTACATAACATATCTTTATAAAAATCTTCAGTAAATATTAAATACAACAAGCTATCGGTATCAGTATAACAGAGCTGTGCCTGATCTTTCGACGGATATATCTTTTTAATAAAATTATAATGAAATTGATACATGTGTTGTTTAGCGCACTCTAAAACAGAGAATCCGATATAAATAGGTCTATCTAATACAACTTTTTCTTTGTTTAACTGAATAGCAGCAAAGTTTTCAGAGAAAACATGAATACTTTTCAAATTGGGTTTCGATACCAACTTTTCAGCTGTAAGGTGTTTATTCGTTGAGTTTTGAGTGTCTTTCCATTTTGTTGCTAATTTCACATCAACTTGTTTGCTTTTGTTTTCTATAGTTTTACCAAAAATAGAATTATTGAGTAATTTAAAAAAGTCTTTTTCAAATTTGGTTTTCGATGACTGGCGGAGAGTAGTATTAAGATCGATGTATTGTTTCAAATAATTATCTTGTCTAAATCCTATAATTCGATGGATGTTTAGCAAAACCAGACCTTGATTTAAACATTCTTTTAAATGTACGTAATGTATTACGTAATTGAATTTATCATGCAGATTTGCAATTAATTTTTCAGATTTGCTTCCTGGTGGAATATATTTTTCAGGCGCGAAAGGTAGATCCTTGTGTAAGTCATGCAAATGATCTGGATATGCTAGATCAACCTCTAAAATATAACCGAAATAATTGTCATCAGAAATATTCATCACATCAAAATATTTAATTTCTCGGCTTGATAGGAATCTAAATTCTGATATCGGATACATCTTTGTCATTGCATAACCATATAGATTATTGCAGTCTAAATACACTAGATAAGAAGATGGTTCAGATTTGTCATACTGCGGCATATATTTATTAGAAGCTACTGCATGCCGTAGCGAACATTGTGCTAAGCCTCCTCTTATACCTTTTTCCAGCATTTGATACATTTCTAAATCACTTATTAATTCCAGTTTTACCTTAGTGTGAAAAAGCATGGCATCCCAGCTTAGGCTAGGTGATGTTATGTAATATGCAGGATCAAGCTTATAATATAATAAGCTTGTCCTTCTAAAATTTTCAAATACATCACACAGCAGCAACACATCTGTTTTTAAATATAGATCTGTATATTCACCCAGATTTTTTATATTAAAATGATTCCACACCGCATTTGCATGCGAGTACTCACTTTCACTTATATGTTCCTCGGTTATCGAGTTGTAAAAACATTTTTTTATAGGTAATTGTGTTTCCTCAAATTTTGACCAGTTATTCATGTAATCATATGGATAAATACCCTTTTTTCGTATTAAATCAAATTGTTTACCTTTAAAACTTTTTGATAAATGCTGGAAATTACTGTCAGATAGACTTTTACTTAACAAATCAAGACTCGTACTTAAGAATTGAAAAGAATCAATAAATTTTATCTGAATCACTCCTTCCTTACATTCAATTTCTTTGGTAATAGACAAATACTTTTCTTTCGTTTTAGGAATTATTTTGATATTTCCTTTATGTCTGGTCAACTCTTCAATAAACAAATGTGAATCATACCCGCTTAGATTATGAAACACCACCGGAATAAATGAGCATTGTTTATACATCAAGTTGCAATATGAATGAGCTGCGCCTCTGAACTCAGATGTTATATGATCATGATCACGCACTTTGTCGTCAAATAACACCTCTTTACATATGTGACATACAGTAGCGTTACGATATTCCGTTTCCTGAGCAGGTGTTAATAAAGCCATTGGTTTTTTATCTGACAGAATAGTTTGAATTTTCTGAACATCTTGAATGAGACGTTTTACAAACACTTGAACGCAATCTTTACCTCTGTAAGAAACATACTTGTTCAAGTTTTGATCATGTGAACAACAAATATAAAATCCAAAGCATGAGGGTTGATGTAATTTTAGCGATTTTGTGTTTTCAGTGTTTATTTCATCAGTATTCAGCAAAAGACATTCAAAATCAGCATAAATAATAAAATTTATCTTTTGCTGTCTATTATAGTTCTTAAATTGTATAAAAGATGACTTTTCAGGCAGAACACTTTTAATGCCGTTACAATTATGAGACCTGTACTTATTCTCAGTAGAAAAAAATTGTAAGCAGGCTTCACATAAAAAACAATTTCCTTTATGATGAGTGATTTGACGTCGCACCAATCGTATTAGATCTTTAACTAAACAATAATGACCTTTGCCTTCTTTTTCTATGTAAAGCAAATTAAAATGATCGATCTTTTTTTTTTTAGTAAAATACAATGGTCCAGTCACAGAACTTTTGTTATCTAAGCCATAAACATTGATACTGATATCAGGATTGTTCATTTCAAATAATCGAATGTCTGAAGCAGTCGGTGGGAACATCATTCCCTTAATATTCAATATGTTAGCAAAATGTGGATAAGACTTCAATCTACACACATTATTCTTTACAGGAAACAGCCCTGCCATTATACTCCATATAAAACAATGATTATCATAATTCCGTATGTTGATACAACTTTTAGTGTTTCTTATAGACTGGGGTAGCTCAATGTAAGTACCACCTTTCATAGGACAATACTTATTTATGTTTATCTCTAAATGACTCATTCTCAAATAACTCCAACCAGACTCGCAATGTTCAAATTCTGATAGTTTCTCAATAAAATAATCAGTTAAGTTTGAAATAACTTCATTTAACTCAGTGCTTTGATAAATTATTTGATATTTGATGTTAAACGACTTCAATTGTTCCTCATTTGACTTGGGTAAAGTAAAATAAGCATACAGTTCAAAATTCAATTTCAAACACTGATGCTTCTTTAGTGACATTGTTATCAATTTAATGATCTCATTTTGATTACTGCTCAGGATCGCCTCTACTGTGAGGTACTCGACATCCTTAGCAGGATTTAAGCGATAAGTAACAATTCTATTTTTAAAAGCTGTTGCAACTATGTCAATATTATTGAACTTAGTCTTTATCAAACAGTTTGATTTATGTAAATTGGTTCTCAAATGATATCTGTATTTATTCTCTGGTATCTCTATTTGACATTTTTCGCATTTAATCATTTCAGCTACTTGATCAGGATACAACATAGCTGTGAAAAGAAAAACATGATAATACAATCATTATTCTTTATTAATATTAACTTATCACCTACATAAACATGAAATACTTAAATACTATCGAGTAAATATTTTTATTTATTAATATAAACTTACCACCTACATAAACATGAAATACTTAAATACTATCGAGTAAATATACTTAAAAAGTCTAACCAGAGAGTAGCGATCAGAGTATTGAATTTAATGAATACAAAAACAGGCTCTCACTTCATCAAGGTAAAGGTATATTATTGCATTCATTACCCATGCAATAAATCAGCGCGACAATCTGTAAACTCTTTTCTTGTTGCTCTGATGAATTCTGATAGATGGCCCCATGCCGGCGTATTGTCATCTGTGCGATTTTTTATCGTAATGACAGCATGGCGCCATCTATTCATGGGTTGGATATTTTGGATATCATTGCAGTTATATACCTTCAGCTCAACAAAGTGTGAGCCCGTTTTATGCATGTTCATTTGACGAGCAACCCCGTTTGCTACTCTTTTCGAGTAATATGACAGTATATCAACACCTTTTTTTGCGGCCGGCATGACGGTGTCACCATCGTCATCGCTATCAGATCCAAACATGTCCCGAGCTAATGTTTTTGTAGAAGTGCCGGGGCGAGGCACCTGATTTTTCTTTGATGCTGGTGTTGGCGGTGGTGGTGGCGGCGGTGGTGCGGGTGTTGATGTGGGTGGTTGCGGTGATGGTGGTGGTGGCGATGGTGTATATTCTTTCCTTGTTTTGCGTGCCGGTTCTGCAGAATTAAATGGTCTTGTAAAACTGTCCTCGTGAGCTCTACTGAATATGAAACAGTGCTGAAGTGCTTTTTGCGTTTCTTTTATAAATTTTTGGAGATATAACCATGCCTCAGTGTCACTATTCGTTCGATTTCTTATGACTGTTTCGCTCTGCATTAACTTTTTCTTTTGTGAGGGGGTGATCTCATCAAATTTATATGTTTTTAAAACTATAAAATATTCACCCATAATACTTGTTCGCTTGAATCGACAATATGCGTATCGTGAACATCTAATGGTGAATATCGATTGCTCTATATTATTACCGTATCTCCTGGCACGATGACGGTCCTCGTCCTCCTCACTGTCCGTCCCAAACAGCTCATAGGCAGTATAGCTCCGATGCGGGGTATCAGCAGGAAGCTTCCGCTTCCTCGAAGCTTGTTGATGCCGAGGACGTTCAACAGCTTTCTTCGAGCTCCTCGCAATCTCTTCATCGGATGGAATATTGAGGAGTGGTGCAGCAGAGTTCTCGGACCTGTGAACATGAGAAAGTTAATTAATTAAAATAATAAAAACTTACGAAAATCAATGCAGAATATTAGCTCAGGTAGATTGAAATGATTGAGCTGATTGAATAGATCTAATTATTCAAATGATTTGATTGCAGCGTTAATAATGTTCAATTTGTACTTACATTTTTTTGGCTTTATTATTTTCTTCAAACAAAAGGCTTCGGAAATCCAGACACAACTGAACCAGAATGGAACCCCATTTCGGCTTAAATACGCGGCCCGTTTTCTAAATATGGTAAGATTAGGATGCGGATTATTGCAACGCAAGCACTGCATCTCAAGATCAAAGTTCACATGCATCAAATTAGGCAAACGACTAATTGAATCACCTTTCTTTCCTCGCTGTGTGAAATCGGTTAGTTATTGTCATTATTTTTATCATCTGGTTACTATTTTTAACCCGTAGCTGCTACGATACTACAGACACAGATACACAGGTACACAGATACACAGACAAACACGTCAAACTTATAACACCCCTCTTTTGCGTCGGGGTTAAAAATAGTAACCAGATGATAAAAATAATGACGACGTATCTCTCAAACGGATGAACCGATTTTCGTTTAGTTTTGTGTCATAGATAATTTTACCATAAATTTAAAGGATAAATACCGATATACCTAGGTATTCTAGTTTAAATTTATAAATTTATGTGGGTTACTCAATTTTGTAATCCACTTCAACATTCAGTCAGGACAAACTTCAAAGCGTAGTATAGTTGACATAGTAAATAATTTACAGAATAACATTATTTGGTTTGATCATGCCTTGGAATATTTGTATTTCTAGGCGCTAAAGGTTGATTTTTAAAGCTTTTTAAATGGTTTATTTATCGTACTACCTCGGTAGGTACCTACTAAATTTAAAAAGTACCTAAATAACTGACTGTTAATTGTTTTGTGTTAATTTAAAAGTTGTCTTACTACAATAGTTTATACTATGTTATTGTAATATTAGCTGCTCATCTGTTGGAACCTTGTCCAGCAATTCTAGGGTAAGGTTTCAAAGCAGCTACGATGCGTGTCGTTTTATAATATTAACCAACTTTAAAATAGAAGAATGTTTTAATAGGTATCATAATTTTGTAACACTAGCGGCCCGTGCCCCCGGCTTCGCTCGGGTTTACATTTATTTATCTATATAAATGTGGCCTATGTTATTCAGGGATAACGTAGCATTCTAAGGCTGAAAGAATTTGTAATCGGTCCAGTAGTTTTAGAGTTTATTCTTAACAAACATATAAATATTTCCTTTGTATAATATCAGTGTAGATGTAGATACTCAATGTTTTCATAAATTCAAAACTGATTTTTAAGTATTATTTGCCTTTCTGTATAATGATATGATTTAAAGGGTGTCTACAGATATTTGTCTAAAGCGGGAATCGAACCCATCCTGCATTACAGGCAAACCTTCACCTCACTGCGTCACTAAGGTCTATAATGCATCAACATTCATCTGAAAAAGGTTTTTTATAAAATAATGTTGGACAATGCATACATCATCATCATCGTCATCTAGCCCTCATATATAGATAGATATTTTTTATCATACATAGAAAACACCTAGACATATATCTGTAGATATCATACAAATATTTGCATTGAAGCAGGAATCGAACCCACAACCTCCTGCTTTGCAGGCAGGCCTGATGCACCACAGAGGTCGTCTGCGAATTAGGTACTATGTAGGTATCTCATTCAAATTTTAAGTTTTATGTACATTGCTTGTTTTACAGCAATTGCAGAATATCTAGTAAAACATGCAATGTAAATTAAACTTTCATTGACTTTACAGAATTGAGCTAAATTGAACTTTAATACCATTATTTGTGCCTATAAAAACAGCGAAGAACATTTTAATTTGAGCCACTTAGACGACCATTTTCGTCCTGCAAACATGTCGGTAAGTATTTCTTTTCTTAAAAGACAGAGTAGTAAGATACTGACAGCTACCTTGCTACTCATCGAGTTACTACACGTACATTAACTACTTACCTCCGTAATTATTATCACATTTACGATGTAATTAATATATCTGTTTTATGCTTTCAGTACTCTAACTGGATTTTGTCTCCACCGATAACTCCCGATTATCAGCAAATGGCAAATCTTTGTGAAAACCGGAACAATGGCGAAGACAGCACAGATTTTGATGATATTGAAGCGAAGAGGTTGACCTCAAGTCTGAAGACAACAGTTCTTGGGAAAAAAGTCATTCGCATTGAAATTTATAATGCAGATCAATTTTCATCTATGGATGAATCGACCTGCAGGTGTCATGCTGAAATATGTGCGCAGCATGTCGTTAGCAACATACATTTAGATCAAATATACCCTCGAATAAGAGAAATACTCAAATGTATGGATAACAAAATATATATAAATTTGTAACTAGTTATAGTTGTGGGCTACTGCAATAAAGAGCTTCATAAAAACCATAGTTTTATTTTTAATAACATTAATCATTATCATCATTCATTCCTGAGTTCCCTAGGTAGGGTAGGGTAGATTGGCATGTAGAAAATACTAATTGATTGGCAGAAGAGTTTGATTTGAAAACATAAATACTTATAGGCAAACTTGAATGGTTGAGTTGGCGTTAAGTTCATAGGACAGAACATGAATAGGTACCTACTTAAATACTTGAATTAGTGAAAAGATGAAAACTTGAATATTTAGTAGAATTGCTACGATTAGTGACTAGATAACTTGAATGAATACTTTATAACTTGAATAGATCAATGGTGAAATTGGGGCGTCTGGATCAACAGTTCTTAAGTATTCAGTTTTCCAACGTGTGAAAACTGAATACTTGAAAACTGTTGATCCAGATGCCCCAATTTTACCCTACTCGCTTCAGCCGCTGCAACACCCGAACACGTTTCTCCCTTAAAAGTAACATTTGCTTCAAAACCACCCTTAGCACGCAAACTAGAGACATGTCGCCAGAATTCGCGCGGACTTAAAGCTAAGTTACCTTCAATGTTCCTTTAATACAAGTTTTAAGCGCTGGACGCCCTTGCTTTTAAGGAAGCTCTCAGGTCTGAGAATAATCTGTAGGTCTCGTTAGACTTGGTTTTCTTCCAGCTGGCGTGGAGTTTCACCTTTCGCTTTGTATCGCTTATAATTTCAGGGGTGAACCAAACAGGATAGCGCCTAGTACCTGTTTTCTTGCGATTCTTTTTCGGTAAACAATTATCAAAGATTTCATAAATAACTGTATAGAAAGCCTCAGTGGCGAGGGCTATATCGTCAGACACTAATACTTGATCCCAAGAGGCGTTAGAAAGACAGATTTGCAAAAGCTCCGTATCACAACGGTTAAAGTTCCAGTCTCTAGCTGGATTTATGTTGCTCGGCTCTATGCGCTCCGAGCTACGTGCCATCTCTACCAATACCTCGACATCTAGAGCAGGATGGTATGCGTCTATGGGGACTATACCCTCTGTACCAGAGACCTGTACATCCCTCAGCCCTTCGCTCTCCTTAGCCAGCACAATATCCAATACGCTACCATGAGAGTTCAGTACAAAGTTATACAAAGTTGATAAATCTGGTATGGTTCCTATTAAAATGAACAGTTTTTTATCATTTCAACCATGGGCCGTTAAATTTACTGAATATTCGGCGGTTCACCATTTGGGTTTTCGACGTGATTGCCTTTGATCGAGCCAATCAAGATTTCCAAAGCCAGACTAGGCTTTGTCTAAATCACCTAACAACTGAACATCACTCAATACAACGGACGATATAGAACTCTACGGGCCGGCGTCTACCAAAGCGGAGCGAGGCGGAGGTTTGTGAAATCTAGAATTTATGTGGCGATGGTCATGACATGTAATTTATTTAATACTTTACTATAATTCTTCATTAATATTTAGACTTTTTGTTATTGTTTGTTTTATTTCATTTGCGCGCCTCTATTGGTCGAACCTCGTCTTGTCTGTGCGAGCCTTCACATGCCTGGGCGAGCCACATTAGCGTTACTATAGGTAAGTACCCGGTAAAAAAAAAGTAAATAATTAAAATATTTGTGACTTTCTTCTTATTTTTAAACAAAATTTTAAGTACTTGAAGATGAGCCTTTCTTTAATAAACACTGTTAACAATTATATCATTTTCTAGGCTCCAAGCATATGCCTTTTTTTCTAATTTGTTGATATAATATGCAGCTCTCAACTTGACCATATAGTAGGCCTTTATGGTTTCACCATAAAATGACTTATTTTATGTCAGGTCCGCTCCACTGTGGTAGAGACTGGCCCTTGTGGCTCTCACGTGCCAACTTATAACGAGATACAGTGCAATAGTTCCACAAAACAATAAATAGTTTGGTTTGTGTTGCTAACGACGACGCCTCGCATTTCGCTGACCGCTTGAGCACCGACGGTGTTTGCCCGGCTAAGTAAGTTTATTAATTGTTGTTAATGTACGTTACAGCTCAGATAATATACAGGGTGTTCGGCAGACCATGTGCGATATGGTAACTAGGGGTAGGTGGAACCAAGTGCAATAGCTGGGTGGCTTTTAAACCATGAAAAACCTCTCTATGAATTTTTTATGATTTTTCGATTTTTTTCTGCAATTTGAATTATTTAGTCAACGGAATCATAACCATTACGTAATAAAATAATTTTAAAAGCACAATTGAAGAATCTTAATTAAAGAAATCTTATAGTGTTAAAAGAGCGGCCAAGCTATTGCACTTGGTACTACCTACCCCCGGTTACCAAATGGCACACGGTCTGCCAAATGGTCTACCAAATGGAACACCCTGTATAAAATTCTATACGAGTAAAAAGTTTTATGATATTCTGAATGTAAAAAGGTTTTCATAGTAACAACACGTGCGAAGTCTCGGGCAGAAACTAGTAATTTATATCTTGTAAATATGCCCACCTGCAGTTCACAGTTCACATCAGCCTTCATCCGAGCGGATGCATCCGATTCCTCCAGGAGTCCCCGAGGAGCTGATCCATCGAAGCAAATGATGCGAGGTGTGGACCCTTATCACGCTATTACTTACCATATGGTGAGGGGATACGGGTGGTTCTTGACTGAGCTAGAGACTCGTTTGGTTAAGAGGTTGTCGAGCTGGTGAAATAATGAGAGTGATACTTGATTATTTATTTTATCCAGACTAATAGTAATTAATATTTTGCTTTACCATTTTTAATTTCTGTTATGATAAACTTTAGGCGGCAAAGTAAAAATCAATCATAAAACTTGTAGTTGAGTTTTTTCTCGCTGTCGAAAGTGGTTACCCAGTTCAAAAGCCGTTTTCAGTTTCACGAAATCACGCAATGAAAATATTTTCTAAAAAAAACCTAAAAATTGTGAAAGCCGTTTGATTTGGCTTTGAAACAGTAGTGTGGGATCAAATGTATATCGATTTATGTGTTTTCCATTTGGCGCGTGCAGTATTCAAAAACATCAAAGAGATCAAGTCTATGTGTATAATATTTTTTATTCATTCACTATCTACACCGGTTAGAAAGTAGGCACATGAGAACTAAATAAAAACTAAATATGTATGTGTACGAACTAACAAACTAAACTAAACTAAGTACATAAGTAATAAACTAAAAACTAAATATGTGTATGGACACGCGTAAATATAAATTTTACACATAGAAAAACATCCTGGAAAAGTCTTTTCCTGCTTGTTTCGATATCAAACGAATGATCAAAATCTCTCAATGAGGTGGAAGGTACCCAAAATATTTTCGACGCTAGAACCTGAAAACTATGTCTCAGCTTATTTGGCCAGTGCGTTCCGAATATTGGAGAAATATAAACAATGATAATGATTGAACAATGGAGCCTTACAATAATAATAATCCGTTACGTGCGATTTGCGCCTCGGGATTTAAACCAATTTAATTATTATTCCGTAATGCACTCTCGGGGATACACGTTCCTTATTCACTATCACTATCCCCGGATTCGCTTTGCCCTGTCGCACTGGAACCCGAACCCGGCCAGATGAGAAACAAGTATGTATTATGCAGTCCTTTGAAAGCTTTGATTTTTTTGTATTTTGGCAAACTTGTCACCCCGATTCTATTCTCCCTCACCTCACCTCAACAGCCCATATCGGTCTTTTATCCCATAGAGTATTGCCCATAATCCCCAGGCTGGGCATGCGGGTTGGGGATTGTAGTTGGGTGGTAGATTTTTTCTGTAGGGGGCGCTGTTGCCCGCCCCGGTGGATGTCCCAGTCGCCTCTTACGACATCCGCGGGAAGAGTTGGGGTGGTGCAAATTCTAAGCTGGCACCACACAGCACTATTCTATCAGATGAACAATAAATCCCTTACTGACAAACATCGATCAACTTAAAAAGTGGCTTTAAACAGTTGCTGTATTTTTCTAACAACAGAATAAAACTACTATAAAGTTAAAAGAGGTAGGTAAGGGTGAACTTATTGTCACCAGAAGAGGCTTCTACTACTCAGTGTTAGCATGCTGTTTTGTTAAACCAGAAAACATATTTTTTATGGTAAATAACCCTAATAAATGTTAAAACTAGATTCAAGGCATCAATACGGGCCCACACACAGCGGGTGCCATGGCATGAAATGTCCGCTGTAGAGCTGGTCTTCCGTGGAGGCAAAAAAAATGGGCGTAATTCTACATCTTTCAAAGTGCGTTACGACATGGCGCGTTATTCCTGTGAAATTAATAGAGAATACGGACTTAGGACGTTAAATACGATTACTGGAACAGGATAAACTGATTAATACGGGATAAGGATAATCTGGTTATCCTGGCGGGAATTGAGGAAATGGTTTACGAGTTGAAGGACTTGAGGCTTCATGTATGAGGACCTGTATCTATACAATAGACATAAGTAACATTAATAATGGGCAGTGAAGTTGAGCTTTGAAAATAAAAGGTATGTTGAACCTTTTTGTCTAAAAGATTATTAAAACAAACAAATTCAATGAAAACCTGGTACACCATGTTTTAATTATTACTTTGGCTGGACTTTATAAACGTAGGTAATAACAAGCCTCCCTTATACCACTTTACTGATAACTTCAATACCTTTCAGACTATCAAATATTAAGTTCCTAAATAAATCGTAAAATGCAAATGATTGTCCATAAAAAAAGACTAAATTTCTGGAATGATTCAATCAAAAAAATATGCTCTAAATACCCAACTTGAATCATAAAATCCGGATCAAAATTCAAAAATATTCAGAACCGTTAAACTGAGTAATTGTCCAGCTGTAAAAAAAGATTTCATCATCGGGAGTACAATTTAATACGGAACACATAAAAACTGTCATAAAATCAGGCGAAATTACTCTAAAGAAACAGTACTTGACTTTTACTTCTTAAGTTAGTTACACATAGGGAAGGAATGGAACTAACTTTGTTGCTGGCTCCATTTCATTCACCACGAAAGAGTGCAGACGATAAAATTTAATATCCGGAAATGGACGAGCGTGTATTCCCTGGAAAAAAATCATGAAAATAATCTGTCGAGCTAACGTTTGTCGAGATTCCGTGCGTCGAGCTAACGTTTGTCGATATTTGTCGAGATTCCGTTCATCGAGATAACGTGCGTCGAGACGCCGTAGTTCACCCGTCGTAGGAAGTACTATCACATTTCTATATGAAAATGTAATTTAACTTTTCCTTTTTTTTTGTTCGACCTCAGTGGGTTTGATTCCGGCCTGGGTGGATTCGGTTCAGGATGATTTAGTAAATATGTCGTTACGACCACGACGACTCAGTCAGGAGTGTAACGACTAAGAATAAGAATAATTATCTGGTGCTCTTAATCACAGTCAAGCTCCTCTTACTTTGGGACCAGATGATACTGTGGTAAAATAGCCCGAATCATTTATTTATTTTGGTTAAATGTTGCTAATTTATACTCCTCTGACTGTTTGACACAGCTAAAGCTATATTTTAGATGAAGCTAGTTTTTTTACTGATCTTAAAACTTTTATCTACCACGAGCAAAACTGGCTACAAAAGCTGTAGCAGCTTAATGCCGACCGTGTCACAAAGCGTTTCTCGTGAAAACGAGAGACGATGCAATAAAACTTACTTTCAACATTATTAATATCTGCACTCGAGTGAAGGAGCAAGCCATGAGCAAGCACACAGCGCGCGTGACGGTGACTCAGAGGGCGAATGACGTGCGCAGCGTTACACTGTGATGCGTTCTTATTTGTTTTTTATTCTTAAGGCTGAACGAGTCACTCATCTTTCCATACAAACGTGGAAGGGTAACTACAACGCTGTTTGATGTTGACAATCCAAAACTAAGGATAATATCAATTTATCTCGTCATTACCTATGTCTGTATGCACCCGAAACGTATTAATTAAAAAAATATAAGCTTCTAAACTTTCGTATTTCAACACAGATCTTAGCCCAACTTTGAGCGAAAATAAATAATACACGGTGAAAGAAAAGTCTAAAATAAAGCCCGTACAGACATAGTTTAGTTATTCAAAAGTTGAAATAAATTTATTTTAAAATGATACTCAATAGTTTTCCTATAATAACCCTTGTGCTAAAAGTCTTTTCGCATTTCTTTACGCGGCGGACGAATACATTTACGAATAAATTTATTTGCCTTTAATCAAGCTCGCGAGAATGTCTAATATGTCAGATGAGATGGCATACATTTAGGCCGCACTCACTGATGAGTTGGACCGGACGACTCGTGCAGCCTTAAGGGACTTTTGAGACATTTGATTACCTTTGATCTGACGACATCTGTCAAATCAAGTCAAATTACATATTTTATTTCAGACATAGCACAGTTCATATACACAGTCTACATAATGAAAAACATTTTACATCAGATACACAGAAACAAATTTAATTAAAACGGAAAGGCTACCTTCACGTTTCGTTAACGCCTCACTCACGCCTGCAGTGTAAAAGCACTTCAAGAACAGTTTTTACTCTCGTAATATTGAGATCTTCAGTGGAGCGTTCGAAAACCTATCGAGAGTATTCGATAAATAAAAAGCAGGCAGGCGAACAGTGCTCGAGCTCTAGGAGCAGGCTGTAGAGGCTGGCCTGCAGTAAGTGGGAAATAAAACCGTTGCAGGAAAGTACTTAAACTTTAAACACGTAATGGAGTTTAGGTGCTACGGAATCCGAATGAAACTACAGAGAGGTAAATTTTTAAGTCTTTTAGAAGAATTGAGAAAAACAACGTTAATGCTATAATCTAATTTAGTATTTAAAATTAAATGTCTATCTTTAGTTATTTGTGGGTTGGTTGGAATAAAAAAAAAACTATATTGAGTCTATTCATTACACAGTTAAAACGAGTACGATCGGCTTGGCCAGTAAAAGTGTCGAATAACCGAAACACGTTTGCGTCGCGTACTTTAAGCTAAACTGTGTCACTACACTAATAAAATAAATTGAGACATCAATTTAGAGTCATTGGAACATTTGACCGAGTTGTTGATTGTTTATTATTATTATTATTTGTAAGCATTGTATTAGTAATTTTTTGTTACACTAACAAGAACACATTCTATTTATTGTTTTACGTAGTTTAAGGAAAAGCGCAGGCCCGAACGAATTGGAAAAGCGTGTGCGAGTTTTCATACGATACGAAATATTCAAAAATAAAATCCTCTGGCCCCTCTGCGTTCCACTCAGAAATGTGTGCGTTCAGCTTAACCCTGTTTTATAACACCTTGTGGAAAACAGGGTTAAGCTGAATTGAGTTAAAACACCTGATCGCAGAATCTAGAAGTTAACTTTGAACAGTTTGTGAGCGGTACGGTATGCTTGTAGTTTACAGCTTCTAGTAGATACATGAAGCCGCACGGAGCTTGCAACGTGCAAATATTTCACAGTTTCAAAACATCGTGCGCCGAACTTCACATGTTCACATTTGAATTCGTAAATTTGCTAAAGCCAACAGCGGCAGAGACGGTGGCACTCGCGGATTTACAAGACCTTTTTAGACGAAAACGTGGAAGACATTTTAATGTTACCAAAAGAGGGGAATTTGTAGGTAGTTTTCTATTGAAATTATACAATATTGGAACTGATTTCAGTTGCTATTCAATGTGTTTTATGCTTTCAAAATAATTTTGGGTCAGATAATGCTGTGCTGCGTGCTGTGAAAATAATGCGAAAATAATGCAATAGTAGGTACACTTTCCTAGCTTCATCACGAGATTTCAACTGTTCTTACGCATTCGGAACTTTCTGAGAAATATACCGACTATAATAGAGAGTCCTTCGTTTGTCTCTTTTTCTGGCCCATACCAGGGCTAGATGAGAAAATATGTGTTTGACCCCGGTGGCAACTGCCTGACCCACAACATCAGCACCTCAATACACCCCTGGCCACACCTTACCGTCCCTAAATGAAAACATAACTCACGTAATCTCACAAACTTGTGCAATTCGACTCTCAGCCCCACGTTAAAACCTGAACTAACAAATTTAAGTTATGCCACTTGTAAATTAATAACGGTCCGCAATCAAAAGGCTCGTATGATAGGGAGGGGTAACTTATGAACTAAGTAAATAAATCAACTTTCAAGCAGATTTAGTTTCCGCTCGGTCCAAATTTGTACCGATAGAAATAAAATATTAGTCCTTAAATAGTAAATTCGTAAATAAATGCAGCCAGCGTCTTGGGGACGCTTCCGACTGATATTAATATATCCGACTGGTATTATGATATAAGGATTAGTTGAGCTACCTGTAGATTGTTTGCAACAGTTTGCAGTTAGCTCAATTGTTTCAATTGTAAATACTAATTATATTATAATTTTCTTTGTGAATAAAGGCTTCGTAAATTCGTGATCTAATTCAATATCACAGGGGTTAGTCTCTTTAACGTTAGGAACTAGACATGATCGTGACCTCTCCTTTTAGTATAGGATCTGCGTAGTTCCCTGTCGATAGAGGCGCTGTAACAAATTGTATGGAAATAGGAGACGTCACGATCACCACTCGTTACTAACGTCAAATAGACTCACCCCTGTTATATCAAAGATTGTATCACTGTTTCAGTATTTAGGTAGTAACGAGTCGAAATGCCTATTGAAATGAATCTAATCCCCTTAAGAGTGTTTTACCATCATCACGCTGCTTGGCTGAAAAAATTTTTATAGCAGGGGATGTGTAAAACGTACACTGAAGGAATTTACTGCTCTTTCTCTGGTAGGTTACTGTAGTCTACTTCTACTACATAAAGGACTGCCTCGTTGGTCCAGCGGTCAGCTTGTTCGACCGCTGATTATGAGGTTCTGACTCCTGGGTTCAAAGCTCGTGTCGAGCCAGTGGTTGATTTTCTAGCAAGAAAAAGTCACAGTAGCAGCTCAGAGTCAGGAAGTTGGTGGTGCTACGCCCCCGTGGCTCGGAAAGCACGTTAAGCCGGTGGTCGTGTCGGTCTACCGTCCCATCGGATTATGAATGCAAGGGAATAAAGAGTGCACCTATGTTTGCGCACACACTTGTGAACTATATGTCCTGCGCATCTGGCTTGTCTCCGATGAGACTGGCCGCCGTGGCCGAAATTCGGCTAGAAGACATCAGTACATCAACTGAGTTGAAGAGATCGACCGTCACGGCCCCGCGTCTTTGCCGTATCTTTCTTAAAGAAACTCATTTCATTTATTTTCTGTCTGCAATTCCCGAGTTTTGAGATCTAAAACTAAATTTACATCCGCCCCATCTCTAAGCCTCTACTTGTATAATTGGATCCCCTGTCTTCACTTGATGCATGCGCCGGGTAATCCAGTTAAACGCGATCATATGTCGGGCGTCCAAGAACTAGATGGAACTAATTCTGGAATTACAGGGCATTAGGGTGCATTCAGGGAATGCACTTGATTTTAGTAAGGGATCTTTGTCAGGATGTTTGGATTAACATGTGCTAAGAGAGAGCTAGACTATTAATTAATGTGTAGGATTTTAATATGTTGGTAAGCCTTCCCACGCCCGATTTAAGTATCTCTCTTTTAACATGTTTAAAATCAATAATCAGGTATTTATTTTAAATTCTCATACAGCGGGGCCGCCAGCGTCTTGCGGACGCTTCCGACTGATATAGATATGGATCAGTTGAGCTACCTGTAGATTGTTTGCAACAGTCTGCAGTTATCTCAATTGTAGTTCTAATTTATTTCTATAACTTGATTGTAATTTTCTTTGTGTATTAAGTTATCCTTAATAATTATTTGTTTTCTTCTGTGGACTCTTGACAGAATGAGAAAAACATCACGAAACTTTTATAAGTAAAGGGGTGCGTTTTTTTGCTTATCTGTACTTCCAACTCGATAATTGGAAGTAGGTACAGATAAGGTCCGGTTCTGTCCCGATGGACAGAACCGGACAAGTCCTCCAGCCCATAAATTGCAACCTGCAATATACCTGTTCCTATGTTTAGTTTGGATTTATAAGGTCGTTTGTCATGCAAATGGCCGACTTCCGGTTCGGACGATGCTTTATTTGTAGCCCAATGAGAGCTTTATTGAACCACCGGGGAATTGTTTGACATTTGCATTTAATACTCATTTGCGTATTACCATTTACGTTTTCAGGCTATTATTAAACTAATTACAGAGAGAAGGAAATGTGTGATGATATTTTGCAAAAGTGAGGGTGAACAAATGAAGGAACTTGGATACTGTTAAGATAAAAGTCAGGGCGAGATAGACATCTAAATATTTTCCGAAGTTTCCGCAAGATTACAAGCTACTGATTACGGAATGTATATTGCATTCACTGCCCAGCCTCGGCGGTGCGCCCCGGAGGCGGAGGGGCGGAGGGGCACCTCCTCTGCTGCACGGATCTGCAGATGGACCACGTGCGTCAAGCGTGGGCCATGCAAGTGTTAGTTAGTGCAAGTAATGCAGGAACATTGTTTTACAATTTGTCAAAAACTAGTTTATGCCCACGGCTTCGCACGCGTTGTTTCTTTAAAGTTTAACTGATTTATGGGATAAAAAGTAACCTATGTTTAGGATTAGAATTACCTGTATGCAAAATTTCAGCCCGATCCGTTCAGTAATTTTGGCGTGAAGAGGTAACAAACATCTTTCCATCTATACATGCATCTAAACTTTCGCATTTATAATATTAGTGTGATATTGTATTGTAAGCCATATCATGTACAAGCCTGAGCTGGTCAAAGCTCGTCGTGCACTATAAATGTTACGAAGACGTCAATTTAAAAACTTTCTTATCACACTAGATCAGTTGATTCGAATAAATACCTTTCCCGTAGATTCAGTAGATTAACGTAACAATTACAGCGCCCATAAAACCGCCCAAACACCGGCGGGACAAAATGTAGGGCATTGAAGAAAGCTGAAGATAAATTTGAACACGTGTACTTAATGCATGAACTCACCGGCGGCGATGGATGGGATCAGAGAGGATGTGTAGATGGGACATTAGTTCCTGTTTATTATTTCGTAGGTAATATGCAGAGTAAGGCATATGCAATGACAGCCACGGAGGTGCCTAGTCAGTTTGAGAAATTTTGTTTCATAAAGAGTTGAAAGAAAAGTGTCTTCTAGACCTTTGTGATATATCGTCGGCCACATCGTCACTTACCATCAGGTGAGATTGTGCTTAAACGAAGATTTATTCACAAAAAAAAAGTAATTGTAGAAGTAGGCCTTTTGAAAAACTCTCCTCTGGTTTCAAGGATTAGACTGTTCAGTCTAACACCCAGTATTGAAACGATTGAGCTTACTGTAGACTGTTGCAAACAATCCACAGGTAGCTCAACTGATCCATAACAATACCAGTCGGAAGCATCCACAAGTTACATAAATAGATATTACAAATCACCGATATGGAGGTCCGTCCAGCGATTGTAAAATCATTGTTTCGTTTGCAGCTATTATTGAAATAGCTGTTTTTTATCTAATCTATGACATATGCACATAGGTCGGTTTCTTACTTTTGTTATATTGTTACTCCACCAATTAATTTCCTTAAAACGTTATTGTTGCTAAAGCCGCTGCCGGCTTGCGACTCCTCACACTCGAAGCCTTTGTAGGTAATCAAACCGGCTTCTTCCCCACCGGGCCCCCTCTGCACCTCTATGCCGCCTAGGATTTATGTGCGACATTTATAATTGCCGCCGCGATGGGCTGCAGCGGGCGCCAGATAAATCAGACAGACAAGCCGACATACCCTCTATATAATATATGTAGGAGCCTCTTTAAAACCGTTGGTTTACCAAAAGTAGGGTTATTCGTAGTAGGTACTTTCACAGTTCCATTATACTAATTTTAACTGATGTTATGTCTTAGCCCGTGATGCAGTCTCTGTTTGAAAAGTACAAAAACCACATTATGGGTTGATATTTCATAGAGATTTGTGGAACAAACTGTTCTTATAGGTTATCAGTAAGCGAACTGTAAAGAAGTCTAGTCTTGACCAGTTTACTACGAGTTTTGTATCCTAAAAACATTCAATAAGGAGCAGATAGTAGAAGATTGCTATTGATCATTTGATTTGATTTTGATCATTTGAGCTACCTTTAGACTATTTGTAACCGTCTGTAGTTAGCTCAACTGGTTCAATTGTAAATACTACTTAGTTCAGTAATTTGTTTCAATTTTAGAGTTGTTATTTTTTTAACATTAATAGAAGCAAATTTGCAACTTTCTACTTATATACAGGAACCTCTTCTTTGAAACGTAAAGCGAAAACTAGCGGCAAACTGTAGCTAAATCACTTGAAAGTTCGCGAGTGGAAGCATTTCCGACATAATTTAGCGTTAATTCTGCTCCGTACATTCATAGTTGGCAATGCAGCTCAGTCGATGGCTGGTGGCAGGACGCGTCAACAACAGTCAGGGAATCGACTGGCAGAGCTTTGTGGTGAACGATTATAATTTTGAGATGCATGTTTTTATGATCGACTTCAAGAAAGGTGGAAGTTTTTAATTCGGTTGTATTTTTTAAATGTATTTTTGTTACTCTATATCTTTGTGAATTGTTACCAAATTTCGAAGATTGTTTTGCGTAAAAATATGAACATGTAAAATTATAAAGGATTACTATTCGTCTCGTAAAGCTGAAAAAATAATGTGTTAAAATATTAGGTTCCCCCGCTTGAAGTAAAATATGTTACTTTGCAGTGGTAATAAAATTAAGTAAGTTAAGCTTAAATAAAGCTTAACTTACTTAATTTTATTCATTAAACTTAAAATTATTTTTAGTGTTTCGAGATCGAAGATCGGTTTCGAAACCCCTAGGGTCTCGCTTTTTCTGTCATTTTTACCCTCATTAATAACTCAGCAACTACAGCAGCTATCAACTTGAAATTTAAAATGATAATAATTTCGGGTGCCTGTACAGATTTAAAGAAAAAAATTACAAAAAATGAAAATAAAAATGAACCTTGTGATGCAGATTGTGTTGTCGAAATTTTAAAAGATAGAAAAGACCTACAAGGTCATGTGGGGTATCAAATGAAAGGTATCAGTTTGTACATTTCAAAGTAGTAAAAAGAACACTTTTGAAAAATGGTCAAAGGGGGGGGGGGAATAATTTTCAAATAGCTACCTCACCAAGTGGGGTGTTAAATAAAAGGTATCGATTTGTAAGTTTCAAAACACGTTTCAAAATTTCTGTAGGTTTCATACTTTTTCATACTTTGACGACCTCAGTGGCGCAGCGGGCGACGGAGCAGCCTGTGACGCAAGAGGTTGCGGGTTCGATTCCCGCCTCGGAACAAATTTGTGTACGATCTGCAGAAATTTGTTCCATTGGTCTGGGTGTTATCTATATATAATAAAATATTTAAATATCTATCTATGTACATAATGTATTAAATATATCAGTTATCTAGTACCCATAACACAAGCTTTGAATAGCTTACTTTGGGGCTAGATGGTGCGGTGTGGATTGTCCAGCATTATTTATTTATTTATTATTTATTTTTCAAATATTTCGAAAAGAGTCGAAATTTTAGCTTTATCTCACACCTAGGCCACATTTGTAGCGGGTGCAGTTTGTTTTGTTCAGACGCTGCATGTGGCGCGGTATATGTGGCGCGGTATAATTATGTGGTGCGGAATATGTGGCGCGGTATATGTGGCGAGGTAAGTGCAGCGGCGTGGTAAACGTGGCGGGCCTCACTTAGTAACCGGAAGAAACTTACTGTGCAGTGTTTTTCTCGTTTTGCATTTTATAGCGATTCTATGTCAAGAAGCAAACAAATGCACAAAGAACAGATTAATATTTTACGCAAAGAAAATTATTTAAGCAAACTTGACCTTTAATAAGCTTAAAATAAAACAGAAAACTACAAATAATTTCTCCCGTTCTTGACCGAGCCTGCCCCTGATACGAAGCACGCAAAAAGAAGGTAATTAGGAGCCAGTAATAAGCCAAAGTTCAGCTCCAAGTGGTCATTCAAACAAAAGTGATTATCAGCCGGGAGCGTCCAGTCCTACTTGAGCTCCGTAATAGCCTACAATCCAGCTTTAATACACGGACGTTAATTAAAATTGCACAGAATTCGTGGCCAGAAGGCGAACGATTTATCTTATCTGGCTCATCTTTACTAGATTGAATAATGGAACTGGTTCAAAATCCGTACTTGTTTTAAAATGTTAAAAGTTTGGCGATAAAAACTATTGTCGAACGTAAATAATCTTTTATGTTAAAACTTCGAATTTCTATATATTTTAACTTTGGATAAATAGTAATTCCTAGGAAATAAGATTTACGATGGGACCACTCATTACACTTAATATTATAAATGCGAAAGTTTGGATGTTTACATGTATGGATGGATGAATGTCAAAATCAAAATCAAAACTCTTTATTTCCATAATTGCCAGAGAAATTGACGACAATACATTAGTAAAAATATACATAACGGAGTAGGTACTTTATCTGTCTCACTTGTGGACATCTCACACTCGCAAAGTGGATCTGCCACTGGAATATCTCTATCATAAATTTTATAATAGGTTTTGCTTCTAACTAGTTGCATATAACCAACCGCGCGGGTGCCTGCGCTTTTTCAAAGTATTATTTTAACTTTGCGCATTTTTGTGATCTTACCTAAGAACTATCGAAACTCCCTCCCATCCCCTTGTAAGAAAAAAAAAAGACGGGTTGCACTCCGGGAGTGCCGGCAGAAGTGAAAACTTGATTATTAACGTTGAGCATGTTTGATATTTTGGAATGGTTAGGGAATAATTTTGCACCAATTGCTTTATCAGTATAAAAGTACTATCATTTATGTGGTAGAATACAATATTCATTTATTGAGCTATCGTACACAAACATGACAACCTAAACGAAACAGTAGGCCCAGGCATACATTTTCGCCGCGCCGCGCGCCGTAGAGAGGGGATAGCTGTCTACTCTCCATCCGTCTTACGCTTTTTCGATCAGGTCACGTGTCCTGACGCGAGTTTAAGATTTTATACCCATTACAGAAAAAGTGCTCAACGCCGCTAAAGAAGTTTTCACTTCAAAAATAAGACATGGCCGACCCCCCTCCCCCTAAATCGTCTTATGTAATAAATTAATAGCCCCTTTTGAGGACGCCGGCAACGCTTGAGGCGTGGAAATCGAATGAATGCGGCGCAGCGTGTCACAAGTCTTAGGTCAACAGTACACAATACAACCAACACTTTAGAATACCAGTCTAATATGTAGTAGTAGGTATTTAAATACCATAACAAAGACCTGTCTGTAGGTAACAGCGTCTTTGTGGACCGTGGTGGTGTTAAGTGGACCATGGTGACGCCCCGACTCAGGGTAACAAATTTGCTATGTTTAATATGTCGAATTAGAAGGTTTTAGGGTCGAAACAGGAATCGAGGTCGAACCGGGAATTAGGGTCGAAACGGGAATCTGTGCCGCTTCTCGTGTTAGGTCAGGATGAAACAGGAATCAGTGGGCTATCTCGGGTTTCGGACATGTTGGATTCGCATGGATGAAAATAAAGTTCTTCAAAGAGCACACGACACTTTTATTTTACAATAATAAAATTTAAGATCAAACAAATAACGATCGCAAGTCACAATGGCACTTTTATTTCATACAGTGCGGATCAGGAAAGTTATAGCAATTCCAATAGAACTAGTATCCACACTATTATTTTCCGTAGGTTAATTTCGTGGTGAGAACAGACAAGTTCCTTCGTTCCGGAGTTACCTCGACGAGGCTCCAGAGAATTCCATCCTCTCACGATGCCTCTCACAACCAAAGTCCTCCATTTTTCTTTTCCAACCCTCGTCGACCGTAACTCCCTCCGAAGAACCATGTCCAAACGTAGTCAACTCTCACGTTTGCGTTTCCACCAATCAAATCCATCTAGTTACGTGCTACCAGCTTATCAGAGCAAATCCTTACTGTCTGATTGGATATCTTGATCAGTCTCTTGGAAACCTCACAAAACAAAATAATAATCAGACTGCAAACTTAACAGAACTAATCTTCACAATCTGATTGGATAACTGATCAGTATAGGCAACATTACGAAACAAGATACTGAAATCTGCCAACATGTTGGAACTAATCTTTGCAATGTGATTGGTTAAACTTAGTTTGATTAGTACAGCCAATTTAACAAAACAATATACTAGAAGGTAAGACTATTGCTAGCATAAAATAATATCATCATAGTTTGGCTATGGTATCAAAGGGAATAAAGAATAACTGACCACGTACGGCGCCATCTCTTGGTAACGTTTGCAAATTTAAACAAGTACAAAGAGTATGGACAGAATGAGGTTCTCGTTCAGAAATGTACTCTATGACCACTAAACCGTTTTTGGTTGTAAATAAAATAATCTACGACTGGCGGCACCACACATCTCGATTCGACACGGCCAACTTGACATTCACACGTCCTCGTGTGTCAGATCTGTGGACAAAAACATTTGAAAAGTATTTTGCTCGGCTATCCTGCCATAAACTTACAACTATTTTCTTTAGTGAATTCTTTAATCGAATTTCAAAGGTTACAGAAAATTTTTAAAGTTATTAAACTTACGCGATCAGAACACATTATGAAAAGGAAATTTTTAAGCTCAAATTATTTTTGCAAGTCATGCAGAACCAAACGAACAACAGGTTAAATTTTTCATAGTACTTTTGAGATTTTTTTTTTTTTTATAATAATAACGAGATGACAAAATGAAAGCAAATGAAAACACAAATTGTAAGTATCGTTGCCAGTCCGTCGGCTTGTCATATTTTGTCAGGTCGTTAACGGTATCCAGTCCATCGGATTGTCATGCCCTGCCAGTCCGTCGGCAGGTAGCCAGTCCATCGGCTTGTCATGCCCTGCCAGTCCATCGGCAGGTAGCCAGTCCATCGGCTTGTCATGCACTGCTAGTTCATCGACAGGTAGCCAGTCCATCGACTTGTCATGCCCAGCCAGTCCATCGGCTGGTCATGCCCTGTCATCGTCCATCAACAGGTAGCCAGTCCATCGGCTTGTCATGCCCCAGCCAGTCCATCGGCTGGTCATGCCCTGTCATCGCCCATCAACAGGTAGCCAGTCCATCGGCTTGTCATGCCCAGCCAGTCCATCGGCTGGTCATGCCCTGTTATCGTCAAGTTGTCATCATTTGTGATCAGTCTACAGAAGCTAACCATCACTTGTCATGCCCAGCCAGTCCATCGGCTGGTCATGCTCTGTTATCGTCAAGTTGTCATAATTTGTGATCCGTCTACAGAAGCTAACCATCACTTGTCATGCCCAGCCAGTCCATCGGCTGGTCATGCTCTGTTATCGTCAAGTTGTCATCATTTGTGATCCGTCTACAGAAGCTAACCATCTCAGCTGCGTAAGTGCTACCCCTCGCAAAGGATATCCTGCGCATAAAAAGCAGGCCACGTGCACCTCTTACATGCTCCGGCGCTACTGGAACGTTCACAAAACATACACTTAGTCCAAGGAGCAAATATGTGAACAATCGTTAAGTGCGTCATGGTCATCATCATCGTTACATAGGTCTAATTTAAATGGAACCTGTTGTTTGGGTATCTTTCTGACTCTATCATGGGAGTATTTGTACGTTCTTTTTGACATTAGTGATTTTAGGAAGTATCTATCAACGTTTAGTACTGCAATGATACTGAACGGTCATTTCAACGAGGCATTTAATTTACAATAAGGTGCAGCTGAATGTTTTGACAATCACAGAAGCTGCAAAAGTATTTGTTTGCAAAACAACGAAAAACATGATATCACTTTTGAGGAAATTGGTTCGGCACACGAAGAAATCAAATTTCTAGATTCAGTTTACCAATCTCAATCACACACAAAATTTGTTCAGTGCTGTACACGCATGCTTGACCAACTCTCGTTAAAGTCACAGTATTATGAAACCGCAGTCCAGGAAATTTGGATGCAACAGATTCCTGCATGAGAGAACATTCAGCGCCCGAATCATAGTGAAAAGGAAAATGCTCACAAGAAATGGTTAGTTGTTCAGTGGGGTTGCCGATACTCCACATGTCTACTGGACGCTGGTTGCCGGCGCTGTTGCTCGCTGCCGCACTGGTGTTGTAGCCGGGACCGCTTGCAGCACCGTTGCTGGGAGCCATTCTCCCAAGCAGTGGAAGGAGCTTTAGTGTACTTGTTTGTATAATGACCAGCACCACCACACCTGAAACAAGTAAGAACAGGAGCATTTGGTCGTTGACTGTTTGCCGAAGTAGAACTGGAAGAAGTGGAACGATTGCATGACCTTTTAGGATCCTTGAAGTGGCAGTCAGTACTGCGATGTCTCAACTTTCCATATGCATAGCATCGTAAATGGCCCAGAGGTCCAGCAGGTCTGGGTCGCTCGAAGTTGGATCTATCGCTCGAAGGGGCTTAAATTCCTCTTGACGTAAGAGCATGCTTGGAGTTCACGTTGCAATTCACGAGTCTTGATTTACGTTGTAAATGCAGCGTTGTAACCTCGTCGTGCGGCATAGGATGCCATATTCTCGCTCTCCTTTGGTTTGCTATTGTGCATGTTGATGACAGTAGCCGCAGGTGTTTCGATCAAGGCGTGTCGAGTCAAGAAAAGATCCTTAAAATCGCACCATGTCAAGCCAGCAAACGATATTTGGGATTGCTATCGCGAAGCGTTTCCTTTGAGAGCTTCACTAAGTGCCAGCATAAATGCACTTCCTTTGTCTTGTTCAGATAGGCATAAACCTGCGGTAGTTCACCATGCACGTGCGTCGACGTCGGGTTTACTTGGGTTAAAATCCGGTAAAATAACTTTCCGAGTACTCACGGGACGCATGATGAGAGATGTCATATTCTGGTTCTGGGCTTTCAGCAGAGTGCGCAGAAGATTTTTCTCCACACGTGGTCCATTGTTTCAAGTCCGATTATCCCACTTCTGATGTCGAATTAGAAGGTTTTATGGGTCGAAACAGGAATCGAGGTCGAACCGGGAATTAGGGTCGAAACGGGAATCTGTGCCGCTTCTCGTGTTAGGTCAGGATGAAACAGGAATCAGTGGGCTATCTCGGGTTTCGGACATGTTGGATTCGCATGGATGAAAATAAAGTTCTTCAAAGAGCACACGACACTTTTATTTTACAATAATAAAATTTAAGATCAAACAAATAACGATCGCAAGTCACAATGGCACTTTTATTTCATACAGTGCGGATCAGGAAAGTTATAGCAATTCCAATAGAACTAGTATCCACACTATTATTTTCCGTAGGTTAATTTCGTGGTGAGAACAGACAAGTTCCTTCGTTCCGGAGTTACCTCGACGAGGCTCCAGAGAATTCCATCCTCTCACGATGCCTCTCACAACCAAAGTCCTCCATTTTTCTTTTCCAACCCTCGTCGACCGTAACTCCCTCCGAAGAACCATGTCCAAACGTAGTCAACTCTCACGTTTGCGTTTCCACCAATCAAATCCATCTAGTTACGTGCTACCAGCTTATCAGAGCAAATCCTTACTGTCTGATTGGATATCTTGATCAGTCTCTTGGAAACCTCACAAAACAAAATAATAATCAGACTGCAAACTTAACAGAACTAATCTTCACAATCTGATTGGATAACTGATCAGTATAGGCAACATTACGAAACAAGATACTGAAATCTGCCAACATGTTGGAACTAATCTTTGCAATGTGATTGGTTAAACTTAGTTTGATTAGTACAGCCAATTTAACAAAACAATATACTAGAAGGTAAGACTATTGCTAGCATAAAATAATATCATCATAGTTTGGCTATGGTATCAAAGGGAATAAAGAATAACTGACCACGTACGGCGCCATCTCTTGGTAACGTTTGCAAATTTAAACAAGTACAAAGAGTATGGACAGAATGAGGTTCTCGTTCAGAAATGTACTCTATGACCACTAAACCGTTTTTGGTTGTAAATAAAATAATCTACGACTGGCGGCACCACACATCTCGATTCGACAAATATATGAATTTTACTACTGATTCGTGTTCAAAATGTTTTGTTCTGAGTCGGGGCCTTGGCCGGTGAATAGGGCTTTGGAACCAGCTTGAGCTGGACATATTGGTTTATTGTTGTAGCCAAAATACGTGAAAAGGCGGATGTACCCATAAAATACCAACTTGTTTATTATTTGGGCCAATATACAACAAATTAAAAAAAAATATATTCTCAAATAAATAGATGCCCTAAGAAAGTGTATTTGGCGTTTAATCACAATTTTTATTAACTCTTCTATTTAGATAATGCAAAGGGATGTTTGAACGGAAATAAATTTAATTTATACTTGTAATTTTAAAGGTGACTGCACACATGGGTGCTACGCTCCACAACGTTACGTCGCGCCGCCATGCGTAACTTTACGTCACATTGGTGTTGCGTAAATTAACGAATATTAAACTCTGTGTTATTTTAATTCAGCTTATTTTGTAACACTGAGGCTAGATCATCAGCTCTAGGTTGGTAAGGAAATAATAAATATAGGGGAATAGGCCATACCCCCTTGTTAAGCAAGAAGAAGAGAATATAAACAATGAAAATCAATCAAAATTTTATATTAACTTATCGTAAAATAATAATCGAAAGAGGTATGTAGCTTTCAAAATATGGTGGCACGTCACAGCATAAAATATTTAAAGCCGTTTCTAAAATATTTTAGAACAGCAATCTAAAAATGTTTCAACACCCGTGTCGATTATAAGGGCCCGTGCACACGGCTGGCGTGAAGCCATGCGTGCGACAAGCGTTACACAAACGTACTCTAATTTATTGTGAGCACGCTGTGACATTGGTTGTTGCTTTTAAACTATATATGGGGTTAAGTTTCTTGGAAGTTAGTACACAGATTTCCTTAGATATGAATGAAATAAATAAATAAGATCAATAATTCACACGGAAATTTTTAGATTTTTTAGAGGTTTGAGCTTAGTTTTCTTGAGATTCGAATATTACTTCGTTTTTTGAAACTAGAAAAACCCGACACGCAATAATTTACATGTAAAGAAGAAGAAAGAAAATACATTTATTTGACCCAATACACATATTAAAAGTAATAAAATAAAATAAAATACATAAAAGGGGCCAAAAAGGTCCCTGTCTCAGCATTGTGCCGCTTCAAGCCACAGCGAGTAGCGGCGCTGATTTTCAGACAGGGCCTCGTGTGGTGGCACAAAGATGGTCAAATATACAACAATACAATTAAAACACAAACAGACAAGAGTAGATAGAGAGGTTACATACAACACAGGAAACAATGAGAGAAAAAAGAAAAGAAAACAGAAAAAGATACGTGTAAAGTTATGTTCTAATATTAGGATTTTTTTTTATTTCTTCTTGGTCGGCTAGAGCGTGTCTCAGCGTCTGTAGCCGGCTTAATTTATTAAAGATTAAAAAGTTTTGTTAATCTATGGCTGACTGGGCTGTGGTGTGGATGGGTAAAAATAAAGAAGAAGAAGTATAAACATAAGATCTAAACTAAATATATGACAAGATTTTATTTGGTTACAACAAAACAAATTGTGGTTGGTGGAATGATAAATACGTAATAATAATTAGATATATAATAATAATAAATCCGCACACAAAAGGGGGTAGCCAAGCAAGGGTGAGTTTAGGTGGGCCGAGGACTCAGTCCGGCATCGCCAAAGCCATACCAGTGGAAGGGAGGAGGAGGCTTGGATAAAAAACAGTCTATTTTTGTGTTGATGAAAACACACAGCGACGGGGGCTTATAACCTGCCTTGGTCATTATTCCTCCCAGGCAAGATGTGCACAAAAAACAAGGTAAGTTATTGATGAAATTGTAAATAAAAATTGGCGCAGTAAAATAACAGTGGTTAACAGTAGTAGTAATTTAAAAATAATCCGAGGTACATTAAATTTTGATAAACATTATTAAATTAGATAAAAAAAAAAAAAAAAAAAAAAAAAATATATATATTTTGTTTTAATTAGATAGCTATTAATGTTATGTAGTACATATGTAATCAGGTGAGCTGGTCACTCGCACTCAATCTGAGCACTGAGCAGTTGGTTTTTAAGCACTCTCTTAAATATATGAATATTTTTTACAGCACGCATTGGAGGGGGAATGATGTTCCAGCACTTCGAGGCTGCGAATTTAAAAGAGCCACGAAATGCAGTAGACTTGTGCTTCGGTGTTTGGAAAAAGGGAGTACATGTTCTATTGGGATATCTCGTATTGCTTCGGGATCCGGTGAGTTTTTCAAACAAATACTTGGGACACCGCTTAGCGATAATACCGAAGAGAAGTGATGCAAGGTGAAGTTTTCTGCGAGCTTCCATCTTCAGTAGTTTTGATGAGTTCAAAAATGGTGTTATGTGTGAACGTGGGGGAACATAAAAACAGAAACGTGCACAAGCATTTTGAACGCGCTGGATAAGTTTGGAAGTTCTACTTAGAAGGCAAGGCCCATAAACAGTGTCACAGTAGTTTAGTTTTGATAGGACAAGTGATTCACAAAGTGTAACTCTTACTGGTTCACTTAGATATGGACGGATTTTATAAAGTAGCTTCAGACGGTAAAAACAATTACGTACACTCTCAGAACACATGTACCTGAACTCTTAAAGTAATCATAGTTATTTTATGCTTAAGTTTATAGTAAAAAATGTTTTGAAATATAAATCGCTCCGAATTTAGAATTCTTCATTTATTTTTAGAACGCGCCATGTCAATTTTAAACGCCCGTGCACACGAGTGGCGCCGCAACGCCACGCGCGGCCGCCGCTCCGCTACGCGAACAAACGTAGTGTAATTTATTATGAAAACAACCTGCGTTGTTCTTTACCTCAGTGAGATATTTCCTATCGCCAGGAATTTTTATAAAATAATGTTGTTGTTGTGTTATTCTTGGGAGAATTCTTTCGTTTTAATTTTATGTGACGGGTTTTGTATTGTTTCACAGAAACTAAAATATAATATCTAAACAAGGTTCGTAGTGAATCAGTTTACATCCTAATCTATATTTATAAAAGAGAAGAGAAAACTGACTCATCAAGAGATCTCTGAAACTACAAGAGCTACGAAGCTGAAATGTTGCATGGAGGTTCCTTTCAGGACGTAGGCAGGCACCCGCTAAGAACGGATTTTTGGAAATTCGTATTCTAAGGGGGCCAAAGTTCACTTTTATAATAACACATTTATAATCAAAACCGTAACTGTTGGCTCTTCAAAATTTGTAGCGTAGAAAGATAACTTAAAATAAATAGACAAGTGTTTCAGGGTTTTTTGAAATTCTCACCCTAAAGGTCAGTGATGTGGAGTCAAAGTTAGGCGACTCACTGACATTTCACGAAATATAAGGAACTAGAAGAGCTACGAAGCTGAAATTTTGCATGGCGGTTTCTATTAATACGTAGGCACCCGTTACAAACGGATTTTTGGAAATTCGTATTTTAAGGGGGTCAAAGGTAATTTTTAACTATTAGCCCGTAAAAATTCGTAGTGTAGGAAGATGACTTAAAATAAATAAATACGTGTTACAGGGTTTTTTGAAATTCAAACCCTAAAGGTCTATGGTGTGGAGTTAATTTAAGATGACTCACTGACATATCACGAAATCTCTGGAACTAGAAGAGCTACGAAACTGAAATTTTGCACGGAGGTTTTTATTAAGACGTAGGCACCCGTTAAAAACGTATTTATGAAAATTCATATTTTAAGGGTTTCATAGGTCATTTTTATAAAAACTTTTAGAAAGTAGGCACTCGCTAGGAACGGATTTTGGAAATTCGTTCTAAGGTATTCTAAGGTAGTTAAAATGGGGTCGTAATCGAATAATAAATTTTTTAAACAAGTATTCTTAGAAGGACGAAATGGGATTTATAGGTTTTCTCATAATAACTTTAAAATTGTAAAGGATTGGTTGTTAAACTTTGGCGTTGATAGTTTACATGGAAACCAACATTACTTGGGGTATTAGTAATACTAAAGTCCACGTGAATGAAATCACGGCGGGTCAGCCAGTATTAGTATAAAGGTGAAAGTTCTGAATATATTTGGCCGAAGATAACGCCAAAGCTACTAAATGGTTCGATCTGAAATTTTACACACGTAAAGATCTGGGCTTGGATTAACGTAAAGGCTACTTTTTATTTCAAGAAACGTGTGCACAGCCGCGGGCTGAAGTAAGTTCATAATGAATTTGTCAAACTACGATAGATTTAAGTAAAATAATACCTACCGAAGGAGACTTTTTTTGGATGGGCGATTAAAAATATTTACATAATTTTACTGACAGTTTTGACATAATATGTCAAAACTAAAAAAAAAACTTTGTCTACGAATTCAACACTACTATACTACATCTTAGAATAATCATTTTGCAAAATCTGTTCTTAATCGTCACATCCTCAGCTTACGGGTATAACTGGTGCAAGTACATTATCCCGAAATTTAAAGAGAAAGAGAATTGAGCTGTGAAACAAATAATTTGACAGTAATGATTGACATCTCAAAGTAATTCCATTTCATAATACCTACTTTATTTATAATAATAATTAATTAATAATGGTTTTCTTCTATACGCAATAGCTATTTATTTCCCAACCGAAGATATTATTTCTCCGAAAAATAAAAACTGCGATAACTGTACGCCATTTACATTGAACACTCCATCCCGCGCCGTTCCGGGACTGCTGGACGGCTTAATGTTATTTTAATTTAGCATTTTCTATTAACCGCTTAGCGCTGGACATTTATCATATTTGCTGCAAAGCGGAACAAGTATTACCAAGATTCAAAATAGAAACATAATTGTAAAGGGCTTTGCATATTGGATTTTGATATTTACGAGTGTTTCTCGCGTTAATTTGCGTGCATATAAGAACCAAAGCGTAATGGGCATATAAAAAACATATTATTTATGTATATTGTAAAAATAGTTTTCTTCAATGACACTTTTATTTTAGTATTAGATTTCATGAACATCTTTAAATAAATGGCATCATTAAAATTAAATATCGCAATATTTTTTAGGCTTTGAATACACACAAAAGAGTCTCCGATTTTTTTATCACGATGGCACAGGTATAATAAAGTTAATTAGTTTTCAACAATCAACAAGTAAATCGCAATTTCTTTTCAAATAATAATATTGTAAATCATTTCTAATGGTCCATTCTGTTAATTGGGGTTGAAAATAAATATTTTCCAACGCGTAGTTTGCGTGCCGCGCAAGTTTTATTACAGCTATTATTTTATGGACAAAAGCGGGCGTTAGTTTAGGTCTGTGAGCAATGGGCCTTATTTCATTGGTTATTCAGATATAAACCGTAAAGATTTTTCTATTCACTATTATTTAGACTTTTTAAATTTTCTGCAATGCTTTTCTTCAAACTTTTCTTACAGAGTTTTCTTAAAAAGCTACTAACATCCACATATACAATTTTCTTCTTGGTTAACCCTGCGCTGACATTGTTTACTCACGAACCTAAACCACCATTTACTTAGCTATATTACCCAAAACATCTTAACCCTTCGGGTATTCTCCTCAGTCCGGTATTGACACAGTACACATAACTTAGAATCCAGTGTGCACCCGCCTAAACAGCGCAGTCGTATGGAAACTTGGCAAATGGCTGCCGTTATTTGCCTCGCAAATATATCCCGCTGGTCTTAGCATTAGGGCTTATAAACACTGCTCTGAGATGATTTCTCATTGTATGGAATGCTTAGCGGCAATCAATAGTTAATCTAGTTTGAAGTGTTTGTTTCGGTTCCCTCTCGGTTGAACATGTTAAGAATGGGTGCCCGCAAATATTCAGAAACATAAATAAGTCCGTTTTAAATTGGTGTTTCTTATCAACTTGCGTAATCATTCACGTGGACTTAAGGGTATAAGGCTAGGCAAACATACGAAAAATCTCAAACTTTAACATAGCACCCAGTTATTCCCTATTTCTTTCTTATCTGAATCTTAATTCATAAACGATTGTTTTATCCTAAGCTTAGACTGTATTCGCTCAACAGATATAGAAGACAATCACTGTGTTCCGTACCGTAAGTACAGTAAGTTTTCTAAATGTTTTATTCTCGTTGAGGTTTTTTATTTGTTTCTGAAGTTATCCCGCATTCAGCAGTCCGTCCAGCGAAGTCCTTTGCTGGGTCGGGAAGTTCAGCTTCTCGTTACATTGTTGGTTTTTAGCTTTTAGCGCTAAGTTTGCTCAAACGCTGAACGCACCGCTTCGTTGGATTGCACGATGCTTCTGTGGTCAGCTAATAACGAGAGCTTTCAACCCTTACAATATTAAGTACAACAGGTCTTTTAAAAATTCAGTATTAATTTAAACATGCATTTTACGTCCTTGTACCCTCTCTCCTTGTCGAAGTATCCTGTGTGATATGCCCAGCCTAGATCATTCTATGAATTTTTTGTACTCTTCCCGTTAAAACATAGTGCCTAAATGCAGCACATTCGAGAGCACCGTGAGTAGAGCACGCCCCGCCGCCAGTCACGCTGGTGAGACTGGGCAGTGATTGCGTTAAGTAGTTTTAGCGTGAAGGAGAACACTCGCAGTGAGGGCCGTTTCATTGCAAGGCAAATTTTCGAATTAGAATAATTTTCGAATGCGTAAAAAAGTCATAAATTCCGGCTATTCCACCACTATGCCTCAGCAGTCGCTAGTGCACACAAGATATTATTCGTTTGATAAATGGCGATCCTCGCTTTGTTATGTGGATTCGAGGCGTCCGGTTTTATTGATAGAGTGCCAATAACTGCAGAAAAATTGCCTTTTTGGAAATATGTTTCGAAAACTATAACCTAAATTTTAAAATATCATCAAATCCTCACTTCCAAAAATAGCTATCGTGTCCTTAGACTAAAATATATATGAATATGTAGCCTGGAAACTTAGCTCAATATTCAGGAAGTTGGGATGTTGGCAGTTGCGTTTGGGAAACTACGTTGAGTCTTCTCGTCATCCGCAATCGCAATGCGAAAACGAAAGTTTTCAATCAGTGCGTCCTACTCGTCATGACCAACGGTGCTGAAACGTGGACACTCACGGTAGGGCTGGTCCACCAGTTCAAAATCGCTCAGCGAGCTATGGAAAGAGCTATACTCGGAGTTTCTCTGAAGGATAGAATTCGTAACGAATACATCCGACAGAGCGACATGGCTCAAAGAGTTAGCAAGTAGAAGTCACAGTGGGCCGATCATATCTCGAGAAGAAACGAAAACGGCTGGGGTAATTCTGAGTGAAGACCGCGACTCGGCCAACGTAGTACTCCCGCCAGCCAGGTGGACAGACAGGGCGCTATGGCTCATTAGGTCATTAAGCCTGTGACCAGCAGTAGACCCATATAGGCTGATGATGATGATGATGAGTCAAACTTTCGGCGACATTGTACCCAGCAGTGAGTACGACGAGGATGAGAACTCAGGATGAGACGTGCACCTGTATCCCGACTGTGGCTGGGCTCAGAAGATATAGTCTTCTGAGCCCAGCCACAGTCGGGACATTCGAAGACTGCAGATGCAGATGCCAGATCCTGTACCTACGCGGTAAGCAGCATACACATGAACATGGCGCTAAGTGCAGATATTGATATTTTTACGACTCCTACCATCAAACTCAAATGACTGTTATGTGACAAATTATTTGCGGACATTTCTACTTAAACTTAGCTTTAGTAACTACATACTTAATTTTTTAAGTGTGTGCAAGGTGTCTTCAAATTAAGTTTCTTTTTGTGTATCAAATAATGTTATATTTTTGACGTCCATTACCACTGAAATAATGTAAAACTACAATGAATTTTGCTACCAGTGGAAACTTAATAAAGAGCCCTCAGTTAAGTACTCGTATATGTAATTTTCATGTATTAGTATAAATAATATTATAATATTTTTTTGTAATTTTCTAGCTGTAAGTTTTCCTTAATTTCGTAATCGAATAAAAATAAAATTAGGCCGTAATTACTAGAAGTGGACTGTAATTAATTATTTATTTTTTCACAAGTAACAAATAAATTAAACTTGAGTTACTGCATTGCAATTAAGACACAATAAAGAAAGTATCAAAGCGCTGCGTTCTATTCTAGTGTTGAACAATTGTTAAAGTAAGTATTTTGTTTCGAGAATAATTAGCCTTTTACCGTCTTTAGCTGTATCGAAGCTGTTTGTTCTTGTTCTAAGAAGTTGTTTGTTCTCTGGAGCTATTTCGTGATTGTTCCTGCCTGAAGGATTTGCTTACAGGAACTTTGTATTCTTGGAGATAATTGCTTTGCACACTGCAAAAGCGAAATTCACATTGCATTTTATATTTTTTGTTGAAGATCTAGCCTCTTTTGTTGAACGCTTTCTAAAGAACTGCTTGTAGATTAAATTCTGTAATTAATTAATTCTTATTCGGTGAAACATCTGAACTATTTTTTGTAACAGCAATTTGAGATTTTTTGTATTTGAGTAAATGATGGCAGATGCTGTCTATATAATATAATATCAAAATGCGTAGCTTGAAGTAGGAGAAGAAGAAGTAGCTATGTCTGCTGCCTTTTCAAGACAAAACGATTGAATGGGTCTTTATAAATATAAGAAGAACGAAATATCTTTTGTTTGGAAAGTGTGCTGCGAAGGTGAGCAAAAGTCAAAATAAAAGTTTTCTTGGCCCTGTATAGGTTAAATTCAAACATCCTGTTTGTGGTTGTTATAAATAATTATTTTCTCTCCATTACTTTATCCTCAGATGGCACACTTGCTGCAATCGAACCCGACCCCGCAGAGAGCATAGACTGATAGATCGGTACTTTGTATCATTTTATATTATCAGAGTACCATTGCAGGAACAGAAAAATTGCAAAGTTTAAATTGAGATAGAGAAAGAATTCATTTTTATACATAAGTTTTTAGAGCCTTATCGTTTTTAAGAATTGTATCGCTACTAGATAGTAGATAGACTTAGATATGTTATGAAAGGAATAAATAGTGCAATGGATAACGGGATTTTGCTCTGCAGTGGACAGTTCATCACCATCGTACAAAAATAACACTTAGAAATTTCAAAATGTAAGTATTTTGACATTTCTAAGTGTTAATTTTGAATCAGATGCAAATTAAGACGATAAAAACTTCTATTTTGACCTTTCCAGAATTTATTTTTGAATCAGATGCAAATTGAGTTAGCACTTGATTTACGCCTTCATTTGTAATGTCGATCGTGAATGAACCCGCGCCCCGGCTTCAGGAACAACGCGGTAACAGCGGAGTTGCGCTTGTTAGTGTTTCGACTTAATCAAATTGACTCGATGTCGGCTTGCGCGACAAGTGTTGGTTGCATTGGATTGCTACACGTTTTAGCTAGCTGTCTCGGTGTGAATGGAGCAGATAGGACGTATTCGGGAATTAGGTTGTAGGCAGGTTGTAGCACAGCAAGGATCTAATGGCCAAATCTCAGAAGCACGAGAGTTAGCGAAAAGTCGTGAAATGAGTCATGGGCTATAGTTATAGGCATGGTTGGATACAACAAGCTGGAGGTGAGGAAAGATGCAGCGCTTGCTCTGTATTTGATAAAGATATTTCGTGGGATGATCGCTAACCCAGGCATTTTAGAAGAAATGCGGCTAAATGTGCCCGATGAGTTTGTGAGCCGACGGAGACGACCCGCCCTACTGGCTGTACCAAGAGGAAGGACCAACCTCCTGAATAAGGCACCTCTAACGCGTTGCATCCACACGCTGAATCTAGTAGCGGAGAGAGTCGACCTTTTCTACTGCTCCCTGAGCGAATGTCATAGAACTCTGTTATGTATTCTATGCTATTCTAATTAAATTGACATATTGTGTAATGTACATTTATTTGAATTTATTTGACATTTATGACTGACTAATTTTTTATTAGGTTCGACATTAGGTAATTGGAATTTATTAATTGTTTTTATGTTATGTTATTTGACATTATATATTGATGGACGAATTTTAATTTTTTATTAGGTTTGTAATTATGTACTTTGTAGTTTTTTTATTGTGTAATTTTAATTTTTAGTTGAAGTTTTTAGTATCTAATGCTAATTTATGCTCAGATTGTTTCCATTGTTTTTTCTATATTTTTTACACTATTGCATTAGGAACCTAGCCCTGTAAAAATAGCGTAATTACTTTTTATAAATAAATAAATAAATAAAATAAATAAATAAATAAATTTCAGAGAAAATAAAACTGCACACAATTTTTCCAGTTTTTTTTATTTGATGTTTCAACATTCATAGGGGATAAACCGTATTAAAATGCAGGCTAAGTATTCTCGCTAGCGGCCAGTGCACCAGTTGTTCAAAACTACTTGCTGTATAGTAGGTACTGTTGTAGTTAGGTGGTAGTATAGTTTTATGAGAGTCGGAGTCGTCTTATTTATCAAATCTGTGTTTCTGCAGTTCTGTTTCTTTAGGCTGTCTCGATGTGAAGCGATGGAGATAGTACACATACTGGATAGAGAATACAGTTAGACCATGAGCAGGCAACGATGCCGGAATATACAAAACTCTGAACACAACAATCACAGTAAATATCCTTTATACAATAATCTTTATAATAAAGTTGGCGATACAAGACAGCTTACGTCACGAAAAATTCAACCAATAATTATGGATTGGTTAAAGATGCTCCACTATGACGAAGTAGAAAAACTTTTTGTAAAACTTAATTAAATAGTTTCTATTTCTTAGTTAGCTTAACCTATACTTAGTTAATAATTATAATAATACGTGAGCGGATCAATATAATTATTATATCGTTCGGCACACATACATATTTTGTATTTAGTCTATAAGATAACAGTAGTTTAACAGTAGTTTAAACTTTTATTTTAGATAGAAGTATTGTGTAGTGTTGTTTTTAGTATATTATTTCTTGTTTTATTTCATAACTTAATTTAGAAACCATGTGTAGGAGGGAAGACTGGTTATCTGTAATACAGTTTAAACTAAACCAAAACAGAAACCAGGGATACCTGCCACTTGTTTTGTATTTTTAATTTTGAAATAAATGATTTTGTATTTGTATTTGTATCCCGTATGTGTTTTTAGGACTTTCCTAAAAATCCAAAACAACATTGTTTTTTGATACGCTTTTCTTTAAAACTGATGGACTAACACAGACTAAAGACAGGGTATTTAAGTCGGTACCAGTTGCAAAAGACATTATTCGACTATCTTTAAAGTGTAATTTTACAACCTGAGCACATTTTCCGTAGAATTTGCATACAATCCCCATTATTTACAAGAGAAAACATACTTCCTGTGTAAAAGCATTCTGGTAAAGTGCGCTAAAGTACTGCCTGTAAGTAAACGGCAGAACGGCAGTAAAGCTTAGTTTTCTGATAAATATGTGCTCGAGAGTGCAGCATTCTAGCACCTACATAATGAAGTTTAGGGAAATGCGCCACGACGGTCGCACACATCCGTCTTCGTACAAGTACAGGGTGCCTACAGAAGGGAAACTTTACTGCCAATTAACAAAGGAGCATAAAGAGCGTTAAAATTAAAGTTAAAAGTTTCTTACACCAATGTCAAACCGTCTTGCACTGTGGTGTTTTGAGTTTAAAATTAAGTATGAAAACCTAAGTGTGATTGCTGTATTTTATTTGATTTTATTTATTTAAGGGCTTGAATCAACTAGAGTAATCAACACAAGAAATCACAAAATAAAAACGTGAATGCTTAAAAACCAGTACGTTCTGAATTAGAGATAGCGACAACATGCTCGAATCGGTAGATTCAACACCTTTTCGTATTTCAGTTCGGTCAATATTGTGCACTAGCGGTACAATATTTTTTTAAGTAGAGTGTTTATTTGTGCGAGAGCAAAATTTAAGATAATCATGTGTGCGTGTCTCGCCTTACTGCAGTGCGTTGCGCTGTGCCCCACGTTGCAATTTCGCGGTTCACGGCCTCAAAGCGACTGTTTGTGGAGCCCCTCACATTTCATGCTGCGAAGAAACTTCCTAATTGTGAGTATTCCACATCACTGCTCCCTGAGTTGCTGCACTGAAATTTCCGGCTACAAAAGTTGTAAAATACTAAAAGTGCATTTTAGCCTAGAGGTTAAAATGCACTTTTAGTGTTTATTTATCTATATACTAGTGAAAAGGTATAAAAGCGTGCATATTAACTAAAAACATAAGTAATTGAATTAAATTTTTCTGCTAAAACCTAACTAAGAGATTCTTATAGAAACCCGGTCCACCTCCACTCTCAGTAGGTACCTATTACCACGTCCTACTAGGGTACCATTGGGTCTCTTAAACATTACTTAGATACTAAGACCTATAAATGTACAGAATGATTGCAATAAATTTATATGAATATAATTATGCAAGATTTTTCAAAATTGGACCAGCAGCTCTCGAGACCACCTGCAAACATACAAACATTACCTTTTAATAATATTTGGTTTTCAGCTTTGGCTAACAAAATTCGCTTGATTTAATTAGAATGCCACGGCTCAAAATATAATATCAGCGTAATTAACGATCCAATCCATCACCTAATTTGACCTAGTTAGAGGAACAAAAATTATAAAACGTATTTAAATGAAGTGGGCGCTTGAACGTGTGTCAGATAAATCAAAGCCAAGTATTTTCTGAAAGGCCAATAAAAACACCCGCATCCAATTACAATCGACAGAATATTATAATTAACAATTAAAGTAAATAATCAGCCTGTTCATTTCATTCGGTTAATAACAGTATTTATCAAGTATTGATAATGTTTCGAGTCACTCGAGCGACGGACAAAAGCCGATTGCGGAGTCCGAATTTAAGTTAAATTTGAACAGCTCTGTTTAAATTTATCATGGCATGGATAAAAACACATGCAAATTCATTATCATCTCCGTCAGATGACACCCGCTGCTGGGATTTACTTAAAATATCATTTAAAATATTTGCTGGTTGATTCAAATGACATAAAAACTCATACTGCTTTTGCCGCTCATTGGTGCCAATCAAGATGTCATCAAAACTAAACCTTAATAATTTGACAGGGTTAAAAATGTTTCCGTCCCTTTCATGACGATCGAAATAATAACTATAAAAATACATTATTAATGTAAGCGGGTTAGCTACGAACCTAGTTTGTTTTGGAAGAACACCAACGTTTCATCCCTTAGCTTTCATCGCTTGACTTCAGGGTGAGTGCGGTTCGCGTCGCGCCTGTACTGCGTCCTTGCGGGCACTACGAAGAGTGCGGATCGTAGGTGCCGGGGCGGATGTGGTGGGGGGACGCTGCTTGTAGATGCTGTTGAGTTAGAGAGTCAACATCTCGCGGAGATCTCATCATGCCGGGTAGAGTAGGTATCTCTGTGTGCACGCGGAACTAATAGCAACTACACGCGGCTCTATACTGCTGTCTGCACCGACCTGCTGACGAGTCCTAGATTCCAAGACGTTGTTATCTGACCACTTGGCAGGTGGTTAGTCTCGAGCACCATTCAGCGACAGAGTCATTGGATTGTCCTGTATCAAAGCTGACATAAACCAGGACTAAGTGAAAATACTGCTATGGGTTCTTAGCACATCATCATCATACTAGTCTGGTATGTATTACCCACTGCTGGGAATAGGCTGAGGCCTAGAGTTTCGCTTTTGCCAACCTCTTCTATCTGTACTTCCCGCATCCACGCATGCCCTGCGACCTTTGTTGTATTGTTATTTTGACCCAAATTTTGATCCCATAAGCGAAAAGTAATAATGTTTTTGTCATTTCAACCCTCACAAATTTTAGAGTGTTGTTTCAACCCACCCAGAAGATAACAAACGATAATCCGCGAAAGTTTGGCAAAGTACAGTCGCAACTACTCCTGTCACAAAAAATGTACTATTCTGCCGTTAGTGACCAATCTGTACCAAAATTCAGTTGAAGTTTTTTGCCAATAGAAATATCGGGACTACCTGAACTTAGAAAAACTATGAAAACAATATCAAAATCTAAAATTAATTTGTTAAATTTGCAATGATGTTTTCATTTGAAATGACTTATCGAACCGAAACTAATCTATGTTATTACACGAACTAACTCCAATTTATTAGTTTGTCCCAAATAATAGCCATCCATTATTTGTGCCACAAAATTCCCATTGTCGTGATGAATAAATTACCACAATTACCTATTGACTTTGTTTTGATAAATTTGGCGTACCTAGACCTAAAATGAATAATTGAAAGTTATATAGAAGAGTTACTAGCACTACTTTTTTTCGTTACACAGTTAAACATCACATCGTAGAAAATACCTTTTCAGTGCAGCCTTTAAGAAGTTATATAGGATAAACAAGGGTAAACCAAGAATGAAACACGTTTTTGTAACAAATGTCTTAATTAATAAAGATCATTACAATTAAACAATAGTAAAAAAATAGAACAAGTACTTGGAATTGAAACAATTGACCTAACTGCAGACTGTTGTAAACAATCTACAGGTAGCTCAACTGATCCATTTCAATAGGTACCAGTCGGAAGCATCCCCAAGACGCTGGCCGCATTACCCCCTGTATGGCAATGCTGATGCGCTGCGCCAGATACAAGCTCATTTTTGTAATTATAATGCAGTTTAGAAGACTGTACTAAGGAATATCGGAAGTAAAAATACGGAAAACGGTATCCCGAAAGAAAACGAAACCGCAGAACAATCGCTGAAAACCGAAAGCACATGAGGCCGCATAAACCGAAAAACGGTAGACCCAACGCACGAGCACGAAATCGAAAGAAATTAGAAATTTTCTTAGGTGTGTGTGTATTTTCTGACGTGTGTGGAAAATTGTGTTTGTAGGTATGTGCGGTCTGAGTGTCACTTCTATAAGTTTTTTGTAGGCCCGTGGTAGGTATCATCTAAATAACTATTATAATTAGCGAATAGTTCACGCTTCGTTTCACTGAAAATTACCTATTGTTCTGAATTTGCTAAAATATCTAACAATGGCCGCTCAAATATAGCAAAAGGTTAATTAAAACAAGTCATTTGCGTTACATTGTACTTACGTACTTAATGTCGTATTTCTATGATTTCGAGGTGGTAAGTAAATTAAAAAAAAAAAAAGCTGACCGTTTCTATTGAACATTTCAGACCACCCGACAGTCTCAGACCGACCCCCACAGTCAATGTATCCATTATTAAAAAAACATTATCCTATCCTACTAATATTATAAACGCGAAAGTTTGTAAGTATGGTTGGATGGATACATGGATGTTTGTTACTCTTACACGTTAAAACTACTGAATGGATTTTAAAGAAACTTTACAATAATATAGCTTATACATCAGAATAACACATAGGCGACAATTTATAAAGATATTGTGTGAATTGTTCAAAATATGACGGTAAGTGTCAAGTAAGGAAAAAATCTACCATCTGCGAGCTATTCTGGCGTGCGTTGCCAAAACCGCTAGAGTTACACATTATGTAATGTATGATGGAAATGTTTATCACACTAATATTATAACTGCGACAGTTTAGATGGATGGATGGATAGATGGATGGATGTTTGTTGCGTCTTCACGCCAAAACTACTGAACAGATTGAGCTGAAATTTAGCATCGGTGTAGCTCTAAGCCTAGGATCAAATATAGGCTACTTTTTATCCCATAAAACAGTTCCCATGGGATAGAAATAACCTTTGAACGTTTCCATAGAAACAACGCGAGCGAAGCCGCGGGCAGCAACTAGTTATATATAATCATACATTATTTCTTTTACAAATTCCCAAGTAACTTTCTCCGTCTATCTGTCTGTCTATTATCTTTTCACGCCTAGAAGGCTGAACAGATCTCAATTAAATTTAGCAAGCAGGTAATTGGTATTCCGGGGACGGACATGGGCTACTTAAAGTAGTACATATAAGAAGATTTTCTTTACTATTCTTTATTTACTTTTAATCTAGTGTACCTACTTATAATTCTCCCTTAAGCTTAACCAACAAGGTTATATTATACAAGTTATAGCATGGTGGAGTCACCCGTCCACCCATTTGATCATCTTACAAAGCAAATATTTGGTCGCAGATGAGTTAATTGTTCCTGAAATAACATACCCTGCTCTATTTTCGTAGAGTGGAATAGTATCATGTCTCGACATAGAAATCATTATCATCAATCGCTTTTGTCTAAAATATATACTGTTCTGTTTTGTATATAAATTAAAAATCTATGATCTAACCATACTTTACTAGAAAAAATATATATTTCTGTTTTGTTGTTAGATATTGAAATCTTAGTTTCTGGTATGTCGAAGTATTTGGTGATTGAGGTGAGAATTAACGCATTCAATGCCCAGATTTAGTGGTGCGAGACAGGCGGGTGCGCCACAGCATCAAGGACCTGGAATTGGACCAACTAGATTTAATTCACTTTCATGCCTTGAAGCGTTAACCACAATTTACAACAATAAGAACAAAAAAAAATGTTGTTACTAAAATTATTCTAAGTTCTAAATGAACACAGCTAAAGCTCTTTTGACATAGCACAGCTGACTTGCAGCGACGACGGTTTGCTACGCCGTAGAGGTCGAGGCGCTACGCTCGTAGAGGTCGAGGCGCTACGCTCGTAGAGGTCGAGGCGCTACGCTCGTAGCACCTCGAAGACGGGAAGGGACGTAGGCATTCGGTTGAGCGCATTTTCGGCGTTATGATATCGTTAGACCATCTGAATTATTTTAAACTAGATTCTGTCTACGGTTTTGTTCACTAAGTACATGGGTGTAACGAATAATGTCCTTAAATATTGATAAATGTTTTATAATTACATTCACTAACAAGGTCCATAAAATAACAAACAACTATCACATCAATGGTCATACACTAAATAGGTCGAATGTGGTTAGAGACTTGGGGATATTGTTTGACGAGAAACTATCTTTTCGCGAGCACACTCAACACATAACTTCTAAAGCCAACCAACTGTTAGGATTTATTTTAAGATCTACATAAGGCTTTAGAAAGCCACAAAGCTTCCTATACCTTTTTTACGCACTAGTGAGAAGTGTCCTAGAATATGGTAGCCCTATATGGTCACCGTACTACAGTGTTCATATTAATGCTGTTGAAAGTATTCAGAAAAAATGCCTTAGAATGTTAAGTTATCGTCATCACCCAGGTCGATCTGATTTAACATACGAAAAGAGGCTAAAAATATTTAATGTAACTTCACTTGAAACCCGTCGTGCATATTTTGATCTAATATACTTATACAAAATAATTCATTCTATAATCGATTCCCCGGACCTACTATCTCAATTTTGCATTAATACAAAATTTAGTGCAAGAAGGTCAAACAAGAGCAACCTTTTTGCGCTACGCACTTATAAGAATAACATCTCTTATTACAATCCTCTCACTAGAATGGCGCGTCAGTACAATGAGATATCTATAAAACATACTGAAATTGACATTTTTAACCCCAGAATTCACCATTTCATTAGAGAACTTAAATGTATCCTCCATTTCAATGATCCTGATAAAGCTGGTCCTCCACGCTGGAGCACTCAACCTGGTGAAGGAACAAAATAGGGTACTGCCAGGTATTATACCTGGCAGTACCCTATTTTGTTCCTTCTAGCTATAATAGCTATAGGTATAGCTAGGCAGTGTGCATGGCGGCGTACATGCGTACTATGCCTCAACTCTGTGCATGTGCACTAGGAAGATGTTACCTGGCTGTAGAGTTGGTTGTGTTGTATAAAATTAAGTTTTATCACCAGTGTCCCTTACAAACTAGTTTATTCTTTTTATTGTAAATCCATTTAGTACGAATAATAAAATTCATCATTATACTTAGCTGTACTACTAGTATAGTATTATAATATCTGTGGCTGTACACACATATTTTTACGCTACAATGTAGATTAAAACAATTTTTCTGTATGTTAATTTTAGCTGGCATTGTAATGTGTTTTGTGTGTTAAATAAATAAATAAAATAAAATAAAATCTTCCGATGATATAGTAAAGCTATGAGTGAAATATTTTTGACTGCAGTTCTGATGACAACTTCTTAGACAGATTCAACGTTACTTCTTTACTTACACCTACGGGGTATAAATAAATTTTCGATAGAAGTAAAACTGGGGCTGACCTAAACCGTTTTAAGAGTTGCAAAAACCGCTATAATTGTTGCAGAGGCAGTGAGTAATTTCCAACATATTTCTTTAATAATTTTATTTAAATCTTACATTTACCCTATACTCCCATGTTTTATGTTTGTACCGTATACGTCACTTTAAGCCTCTCGATACCGACCCCCTGTCCTACCTACAGGCGCACCACTCACCTTCACGTTTTATTGGAGGGTTCCTCTCAATGGCCGGTACCTGTGGCTCTGCACTCTGCCCCGAGGGCTTTGGTTCTGTTGCGAATTTATTTTAATGCATCTTTGTTTTTGTATACCTAGGTAGAGGTTGAAGCATATCAAATACCACTTTGCTTAGCTGATATTATATGGCTTTTCATAATATCCATGAAAATAAAATTAAATCGAGTGACGTCACAAAAAAGAGTGTTCAGGAGCTTAAGCTTTGCTCTCTTGATCACCAAGCAGCGTACTGCGTACCGTATACTGCTCCTTACCGCTCACGTACATTTCCACTAATCAAAAGATCTACACTAGACGTTTTTCCTACGATTATGTGTCCGGCACCGCATATCACATACCGCGGCGTACTGCGTAGTGATTAAGAGACCAAGGCTTATGTTATGACATAAATCACTAAATAAACAATCCAACGAAATAATCAATTGGCTTTTGATACGCGCTGCGACAAAATTTGTATACTGTTTTGTCTCACTTTTTTGTGCAATATCAGTAATATCAATCAATAAAATAAGAATGTGAACAAGAGTTTGGACATTCTCACTCATTCTCACTCACTCACATATTTTTTAACACTAGCGCTGCCTGTATTCATTCATACATTTACGTATAACAAAGGAATTTTCAAAAATCCATTGGGCATTTTGTGATAACTATCATAAACATTTTTAGTGCCTCTGTAATAGTTTTACTGTCTATATTTTAGACAGAGATGCGAAAACAAAGTTTGGTGGCCACCAAGAGCTACTTCGCATCTTCACTGAAACTAAATAAAATGTTGCAATGAAATGTTACGTAGGTATAAGAATAAATAGATGGTGGCGCTATTGTGAGTCGGAGTAGCGCCTTATCGAATCTCACATCTTACTAACTGTAACTTACCATATGACGTCATGAATCTCACATCTTACTAACTGTAACTTAGGGCTCCCGCACACAGGCCACCGGCCACAACCACAAAATGCCGCCACTGGCATATTTCCTGTAATTTTCGTACATTTTATATGGACTCGCCGCACACGGTTGGCGCCGGTGGCGGCCACACGCTACAAATCGTCGCAGCTTGCTTCTTGTGGCACGCACCGGCCACTAAACGCCGACACAAAACGCCTCCACACGCCACTCGCGCGATTCCGCGCCCCTCTCTCCCTTACCTCAGTAAACCTGTAGTAGTCGTATGCCTACATAAAATTAATAGCCGGGGACGGGCCATGTTATAGTTTTTAATAGTACGGGAGGAGACTCGCTTTTCACTCTAGGTAGGTATGACGTACCTACCTATTTATAAAATTATAAAATGAGATCTGTGCCCACTTATCTAATTTCAGTTTGATGTACTTATTGTACCTATAAATTAATGAGGTACCTATATCTACCTATCCCTTTACTTATATTTGTATGTTTGTAACCTATTTGTTTGTAATGAATGTCAATTTCTTACATTGTGATCTCGGAAAAAGCCGTGTACGTGAATGTAGTAGGTACCTACTTACCTAATAATTTTGATGAAAACTGCCAAATTGATATTTATAGATATCTCAGGATCAAAACAAACAATCTAGCTGTATTAACTACGTATTGCTTACGTGTATTTCAAGTTTTCCAGAGAGAACTAACCCAGGCACTATCAAGCTAGATAATTACCATGAGTAGTAGGAAGTTGGTATGGGAGGTTTGGTGACTAAGTAGGTTGGTTTGGTACTAAATAGATCAGTAGGTACCTACATAATACATATCTAGATACATGATTTCAGACTAAGATTACTTATAGGTACATGACGTTTGTAAGGTGGGTAGTACTACATTATCTACCTTTAATAAGTTTTATTTGATTTTATGCAAGTACCTAGGTAGGTAGGTATTTTTTCGTAGGTTTGTAGAAGATACCTAGTTGATACTACCTATCTGGTTTTAATTTAGTTTGGTTCGTAGTTAAACTAGTACTATTTATTCAGTACAATTTATGAATATCTATCTACCTAATTGAATTTAAATTAAACCTTCTTCGTCCGAGTCCATTGTGATACTGCATGCATGGGTTAAAAAAAGTAGCAGCCAAAGACCGCAAGTGGCGACCACCGGCCACAAGTGGCTGTAGCGAGCTTCAGCTACCTTTGCGGCCGCTTCTAGCTTCTCGTGGCGGCGGCGTTTGTGGCTGTGGCCGGTGGCCCGTGTGCGGCGACACTTACTCGTACCATATGACGTAATGAATCTCATATCTTACAGTTTATGACTTATCATATGACGTCATGAACACAACATGTCAATAGCGGCTTGCAATGTGCGAGCGGCGCCGCGCGCGCGCGCTATATTATACTTACAACTTTTCCAATAAGCGCATGCTTGTGACTGCGTGCATAACATTTACACTTTATTGCCTAGTATTGAATAGTTAAATCAGACCCTATTGCTATTGAGATTACGCTTTTAATTTACTTAAGGCGAATAGTAAGGTGAAAAGACGAAAACGACAGTTTTTTGGAAAATGTTTCCGACGAAAATATAGATCGTGGACCTTTGAAATTTATATATCGGGTAACGCATATCATAAAGTAATTAATGCCGGTTTCAAATGCTTGCCGGTAGTTATAGTTAGCACTCAGTACAAGTTTGAAGTAACAGTATCTTCAGGTTAATGAACACACTTTTTGACGCAGTGTCTTATTCGTTTTCTACCAAACTCAGTACAGTTATTTATATAGCTCGTACATATTTTTTACCGGTCCATTTGTTTTGAAATAAAGTCAAAATAAGGAGATTTCATCTAAAAGACATTTGCGCCTACTAAATTGTCACTCAACGAACGTTTGCTTGCTAAATATGATCAGGCAATGTTCTAGGAGTGTTCGAGCGAGGGCGCGGGCGCGCGGGCGACACGCCGCGCTAGGCGAAGACGCGACGTTGCCAGCTCTGCTAGCGGTTGCCGGCGGCCGTCTCCGTCCGTGCCGGCTCGCGCTTTGTGCGACGTTGCCAGACCAATCAAAACAATCGCACTTACTCGCGCGCAGATTACCGTCGAGTGCATCGAATATTTGATTTTCTAAAATTCAGTGTTGTGTTTTGTCTCTCGTATTTCTTCTGGAGTTGTGTTTTAGTGTAATACCTAATAAGAATAACTATGGGAAATAAGATTGGGCAGAAACGTCGAGTTCCATCGAAGTGGTTGCGAAAAGTTAGATCACGTCATGCAAATGCTATAAAAGCACAAGCGCGGCAGATGGCTGATGCTGTGGAGTAAGTAACCTATCCTGTATGTAATGTACCTACCCTATATCAGTAATAAAAACCTAATTGCTTAGTCTTCCTAGTCAAGATCTCAGGCGTGCGTAGTCTAATATCGATGCATAGAGTAGAGTAGTGCCGTTACAGAGACATATTCTGCCGTGCAGGCCTTAAAACGCAGTAACAGGTTTTTTGACGTTTTTTAGTTAAATATTGAGTTTTAACGGGCACGCTTTAAGGAACACAATGATTTAACCGATTTTTTGATTCGATAATTACCACCACAGAAAAATCAAATTTTTGAATGCAGTATCTCAAGATCGGATGCCTAAATGTATATAAATACTAACTTAAATACAGTAATAGCAGTTACGTCAATAACGACCCATCAATTTACCAAGTTAAACGCAGTAAATATCTTTATTACCACAAAAAATCTGTAAACTACACATAAAAAAAATATTTGCATTTGTACTAAAACGCAGTAAATAGTATTTGTACCAAAAATTTTAATACTGCATAATGGATTTCTAATTTATTTTGTATGAACTAAAGATTAAAACGCAGCAAAGAGCTGAATGTGATATTTTAGTTAGTGTTAGTCAAGAAGGTTCATATAGTGAAAACCAACTAAAGTGCAGCAAAATCAAAACATCTTTCTTTTACTCTTGGTAATATCACTTTTAAACGTAAATATTACCATTTAAATTGCAGTATGTTCATTATTTACTGCAGTATTGGTCGGTGTTGTTCTACAGCTGAAAATAACTTAATGCTAATTAAATAGCAGCATGAGTCTCTCTTACTGCATTTTAATTAGTAACTTGAAGGTCATTACTAAGTTTCACTGCAGCCGACATCATACTTGACTGCATTCTAGTCAGGATTTGTCGCTCTCTCGCTCAGTCAGTCGCGTGTCAATGTCAAGCACTGCGGAAGAAAGACGTTCGCGTCGGTGCGTGGAGGCGACGACGGCAAAGGTTCGTCGTCGAGGCGTGGTTTGCTTCAGGATTCACAAGGTTCGTAAATAAAATAGTTTAATTTAATCTAATGATTGCAAGCTCTCCACTAATTTGTAAAGAATAGTAACAAAGTCTATGATTAGTATAAATTATTTTTATGTAAAAAAAAAAATAAATAAATGTAGGTAAGAGGTACCTTTCCCTTTTTACATTAGAATTTTTATAATAAATGTGTTTTACTATAAGTACCTACTAAGTGTATAAAACCACAACATATTTTCATTTTATATTTTTATTATATGTTTTTATTATATTTTTTTAATTATGTAGCACTTAGAGGAAGAACGTTAAGATTATTGAAGGAAACAAGGGATTCTAAACTACGAGTACGAAAGTCATGTTTGAGCAGGCACGTGTTAAAATCACTCATGATTATGGTGTGATTGTATAAAGGGGCAAAATCCTCGAGAAGTTTATCAAACGATGAGAAGAAGTTGACGCAAAGAGAAGGACAGTAATAGACTCCTAGAAGGACTTTGGTGTGGAGGAGGCTAATCTCAACAAAAAGATGTTCACCTGCACCCGACGGAGGCGGTGAAGGGGACGTGCTAACTACAGAGTATGGGATATGTGCACGGAGATATATAGCCCCACCTCCGCCACCACAATGGACGCGGTCGTTCCTTATAAGAACGAAACCGGGTAGTGAGTATGAAGTGGATGGAAGGGCAGGTTTCAAGAATTATTCAGATACTAAAACTGCGTCAATGGTTTTGAGGTCAAACGACGCCAGCATATCCGGGTGATGAGCAGGAATACTCTGCGCGTTGATGTGCACAACGTTGAAATTCTTTGGACAGTCAGAAAAATGGGACTCTAGGGACTCGGAAAGAGTAGTAATACTGCTATAGCTGTCATCAGAGGTGCAAAGTGTTGAAGAATTCATTTTCACTGTCTCTGCTATTCATCAGTAGATAATATTAATAATATGTATAATAAGCAATTCCTTATCTATAAAAAATATTAATTAAATTTTAAAATAAAGTAAAATCTTTTACATAAACTAAGTCCACCTGCCGGTTGTGCCATGGGAAAGAGATTTACAGTTTTACGAATATAAGATAACTACTAAAACACAAAACAACAATAGAGAAAACAAAACAAAACCATTATAACAAGAAACATAAATAACACAGGTTTTTAGTATAAAAATAAAATAAAATAATTTTGATTCCTCCCGCCTTTGAGTAACGTAATTCGACCAATTAAATAGCCAAAAGCCAAGAAGCCTTGTCAGATGTACGAGTGACACAAGTGCTTGAATGTGATTTTTGATAAAAATAATAATAATAATAATAATATAATATTTATTTACAGAAAGGTTTACAATATTCGTACTAGTCTAATTATTAATACATAGTAATATACATTTCAACTGTTCGCTATCTAGCACAAACATGCTTAATATATTACCTATTAGGTTCAAAGAAAATGACTCCTCGCTCTAACTAAGTTAAAATAACTTTTATTGAGACACGAGGGCTCTTCCCTCCGGCTACAAAATAAGCTCAACCAGCACCAAGTGCGACTATGATTTTATGCCCATAGAAATACGAGTTTGGTATCCGTGTAAATACTTACTTGATAAGTACAATTCTTGTGATTTATTTTTAGTTGGGTAATTAGATGTGCCATTTGTAAGATCTCATGTTTCTATTTGTTATAATTATAAGTATTACTTAAAAGGTCATGCCAAAACGTCCTGTGTTCAGAACACTTTAAAGTTAAGTTAGAGTTAGCTGATATCATTGAAAAATAAATGTTATTCTTGTACGTACAAAAATATGCTTGTTTTATAAATTCCTACCTGGCATTTACGTAAGTTAGAAAATTTGTTAGTTGTATTTGTTGAAAATTGTGACATACTACATGTACAATTAGTTCAAGAGACATATTAAAATGCAGTAAAGAAAGACCTATGCTGCAAACTAGTCTGCAAAGAAGCGAATAAATCACTAAGTTTTGCAGTATCAGGTATTTTTACTTCATTTTAATCTGTATATGTGTACAATTTTCCGTGCAGTAACTGCTATGATTTTGAAAAAATCCTTTTTATTTTGAATTTAATAGAGTAAATTTTTTTTTATAAATTGAAAATTTTAGATTTCATGTCACTAAATCCTTGTGGCAATCAAAAATCTATAATACAAATTTAAAAATATAAAAAATGCAGCGTCAAAATGTTTTTTGCGTTTTTCTCGAAACCGCTTTTTTTCTCATACTGCGTTTTAGGGCCTGCACGGCAGTATTGTTCTAATCAAAGGAATCTACTTACTACTTCGGTAGGCAGTTAGGTAGGTAAGTACCTATATTTTTTTTTGTATGACCACGCATAACTTTTTACAGAGTAGGTACCTAGTCCGATTTGATGGTTCTTTTTGTATTGGAACGGAAAGACCCCGAAGATGGTTCTGCTCCCCCCCCCCTCCTTTTGCCCCCCAAAAAAATCCCTAAATAATTATTATTAATATTAATGTAACTTAGGATCTTATCTACCTACATATTTCAGGCAAATTCAAGAAACAAGCAACCTGACAATTGATGATAGTGAATTGTCATTCAATACGTCAACAAAAGACCGGTAAGAAAAACAAAGTATTTTTTACAATGGTTTTTTTTACACGATCGTGCTGTGTGATAGCACGATCGTGGTGTCAACTCCATTAACATAGCAAGGATTTTACAGTCCTACCTAATATTAATGTTACTTAGGTACTTATCTACCTCCTTGAGTCCAAGCAGTAAGTTACAAATAACAAATTATTTATATTTTGTAAAATTGTATTCCAGGCAACTTCAAATGTCTGAATCTGCAATACCGTGTGTGGACACTGAAACAAGCAACCTGACAATTGATGATAGTGAATCGTCATTCAATACGTCAACAAAAGACCGGTAAGAAAAAACAAAGTAATTTTTACAATGGTTTTTTTACACGATCGTGCTGTGTGATAGCACGATCGTGGTGTCAACTCCATTAACATAGCAAGGATTTTACATTCCTACCTAATAATAATGTTACTTAGGTACTTATCTACCTACTTGAGTCCAAGCAGTAAGTTACAAATAACAAATTATTTATATTTTGTAAAATTGTATTCCAGGCAACTTCAAATATCTGAATCTGCAATACCGTGTGTGGACACTGAAAAAAGCAACCTGACAATTGATGATAGTGAATTGTCATTCAATACGTCAACAAAAGACCGGTAAGAAAAAACAAAATATTTTTTACACGATCGTGCTGAGTGATAGCACGATCGTGGTGTCAACTCCATTAACATTGCAAGGATTTTACAGTCCTACCTAATATTAATGTTACTTAGGTACTTATCTACCTACTTGAGTCCAAGCAGTAAGTTACAAATAACAAATTATTTATATTTTGTAAAATTGTATTCCAGGCAACTTCAAATATCTGAATCTGCAATACCGTGTGTGGACACTGAAACAAGCAACCTGACAATTGATGATAGTGAATTGTCATTCAATGCGTCAACAAAAGACCGGTAAGAAAAAACAAAATATTTTTTACAATGGTTTTTTTACACGATCGTGCTGTGTGATAGCACGATCGTGGTGTCAACTCCATTAACATAGCAAGGATTTTACATTCCTACCTAATATTAATGTTACTTAGGTACTTATCTACCTACTTGAGTCCAAGCAGTAAGTGGCAAATAACAAATTATTTATATTTTGTTATACCATATGTATTTTTGTATTTTTCTTATTATTACATGGTTTACCTACCATATACGCAATTGATACCAAATTGTATCAATTGCCTACCTACTGATTTTTTTTCGCGCAAAGCACCACTACCTATCCCATAAAGAATATTTTTTTCTGCGGGCTTTTTTTTTGCGGGCCACTACATATGTTTATTTCTTTATTTTTCAGTAAAAGAAGATAAAGGGTTCCGGTAAACTACTCAAAACTACCAACCACTTACATAGTACTAAAAACAAAGCTGATAAAAAAAATTATACTACAAGATAGTAAACATATATTTTATGCTGGGTGTACCTATTCATCATTATTTATACAAACTTCAACAAAACTATTTCAATAATATTTGTTTTATTTAAAAAAAAAAACTATAAACCCCATTCAACAATTATTCCTTTGGTCAGTTTCTCCGAACGGGATGTCTCTGATCAACATTACTCTGTGTTATGTACTGCACTAAGGCGCGCCATCTAACTGCAGTGGAGCGTAATAATTTGAGCTGTATTTCGAGCAAGGTTGGAGTTGCATTTCTTGCTGCATAGATGGCGCGCAGGCGGGTGCCAAATGCCCAAGGTCATTTGCCTTACTATTCGCCCATATTTTTTTTAGTAGGGTGTGAGCGTAATAGAGGTGCAAGATTTTTATTTCTCGACAATGACTAACAAAACCTGACTGAGGAAAAACAATTTCGATAAGATTCGAGTTAAAAAAAAATCTCCTTCAACATGGCTTTTTTATAATGTCTGCCAATTTGATGCTGTTGCCATCTCAATGGATCTGGCTATTTGGAAAGAATAGATATGCGTTCAAAAAAATAATGCAAATCTGCTAGTTGTGATTTAATTTTTAATTTTAAACGATTTTAATTATGTTTCGACCATTGCGGAATAAGTAAATATTTTGTATAAGCCGGATATTGGTTATTTCAATTCAGGTTAATCCAAAACGTCCATATTGAAAAGGATAATGAAAGTTTATAAGTCGCATCCATGTTTTATTTTTAACGGAAATAGGTTTTAATTTTTAAATATCTGTGAATCGAAAATTTTAAAACAATAGAAAGTTGTATAGTGTATGTACCTAATGGTAAAATGAGAGTTTGGGACAAATTTACAATAACTACACATATTTTTTAACGTTTATGACAAATTTACTTTCAATGTATGGAGAGTACAAAAATGAGAAGAATTTACTTTGTGGCAAATGTACAACATCACATCGAACCCATTTGAATTGTTAAATTTTAAATGAATCTAACTATTTGTTGGAAACTAAAAAAACATAAAATTCTCAGTACCTATTTGTATATAAAGTTTATAGGTAGGGCACAATTGAGAAGTGTTCACCTACTTGCCTTGTCAATGCAGTAGTTTAACCTATTTCATCGCGCTCCCTGACGCCCGGGGTCGATGTGACCCTCAAACACTCTTGTTAAATTTGGAGCCATCCTTTGTTAATGCATTTGGGTGAGGTAGTAGAAAGGTACTACGTTATACATTCAACGAGCTTCGTACCTACCTACTCTGAATAGCAATTTTGAACAAAGAAGAACAACGACGGATTTTGATCAAAATAATATGAATTTTAAGAGTTTTGAACACTGTACAACATTATATTTATACTTCGAAATTTTAATGCCACGGCAATGCACGGATTTAATTTTCTTATCTTCTTAGTTGATTCTTTAAATAATCATTCGAAAACAAATCGATTTAGAGTTTGGGGTGTAAATCAATGCTTGTGTGTTTATGTGCTTTTAATGATTTTTTTTCGCACAAATGTTGCACTAACCTGAAAATCCGCTCCCGCTCGTGTTCAAAAGGCGCTCTAATCTATTTCTGTATGTAAAATAATGCGCTGTCCGAGTCCGCCGCAGAAGCCTCGACATAAATTGGAAGCAGCGTCACGGCTCAATAATTCCAGATAAAGGTGCTCTAAAGGGGCTTTTACACCATCCGAATTCACATTCTATCGTCATTTGCCGCGCAAACACGCGAGGCCCTTAGTTAAGCAGAATAGGGCCCAGAGCTGGTAGAATTTTTCTGCAAAATTCGCGTCCCACTTTAGCCGCTTTTCAATTGAACGTTTGCTCTCCGCACGCGATATTTACTATGAAACCTGTCACAAACCCGCTCACGAAGTTCTACGAAAATGAATCCTAGCTTACTTTAATTTCTTGGGTAATGTGGTAGCAAAGCATTTTGTACACACAACGATGTGCACACATAATACACATAATACACATATATCTTTGCCTGTTTTTAACTTCATACCTGAATTGAAAACAAAGTATCTTGCCTCTATCGTGGTCTTTATACAGATGCTTCACTATCTGTTTCTTGTTCATTGAAAACCTGTTAAAAAATCGTCACTTAAGACGTGCAAAAACTAAAAACTAAAAATCACTCGACAATCATAAGCGATCGAGACATTCACAGCCACACACAGCGCGATTGAAGTGTGCGAGCGATTCAAACATCGAGCGCTTGTTTGTTTTGTAGGTTTTTATCGGGGTTTTACGGGATTTGGGTAGTTCATATAGTCTAGTCTAAACCCACCTTTACCTGGCTGAGTTGTGCGATGTAAATCAATTCGTTTGCGCCGGACGGATAGGTATTGTTGCTTCCGCGCTAACAAGCAAGGGCTCTTCTTCATTGACTGGTTTATCTACTGGAGATGTCTATTGCCCATGGTTTTATCGGTTCTCGTGGTTAGATTATTTTACGTTTATTAAAGAGTGGTGGGCTCTCACATCCACTGCTTAGATAAACTTACATCAGATATAAGTTTCTATCTACTCGAGATTCTCGAATGATATCAGTTATGCATATCTAGAAAGATTTTCATTGATTTTTATTAAGGTACATTTTACCTGCAGTTACAAATGAATTTAAGTAGGTACCTACATTACTTTACAACCCTATACAGTGTAATTTCTCTAATCTAGTAATAAGACAATATGTCTTACATAAAATTACGAAACAGCATTTTATGGTATTATAAAAGCCATCTTTACTTTGCGATATAAAATAACCCGTTTGATATTTTTATAACAAAAGAAATACCAATCCGTAAATGGGACAGACAGCAAAACACTCATTTTTCCATCCGACTAAGCTTTTCCCACGGTTCTTTCCGCTGGCCCGTAAAGGTCGGACACTGAAATAATTTTATCGTAAACTGAGATTTTATCGAATGCAGTGACATTTTATCGATCGTGAGATGAGATGACATCGGGTTGTGTCTAGATTTCAGTGAGCCGATATGATACGCAGAATAGCGCGGGCTTACGAACATCGATCTACGATTTGCATAGATAGTGGTGGAGCGCATAATGCAATTCACATTTTGACACAATATTGTTTATGGAATACTAATTTTAAACAGCTTTATATCCGGCAATATTGGGATTGCAATACCAATAACTGAGAGGCTTGCAAACTTCCTCAATAACAAGTTACAATCCAACTATATACCATACAACCAGCATCATCTAGTTAGCTCCAAATAGAACAGAGCTTGTGTTATTAGTACCAGATGACTAAATTCTACATTCGTACACATACACCATTCTTCGACCCCCTATAAATTTGTCCCTAAGACCTTTTTACAGGTTTGCAAAAAGTAAAATCAATTCTAACATAAAATATCGTTTAAGCTCATCCCGTTCCACCTGGGACAGAATAAAAGAGTCAGTCCCAATTTGTTTATCTAAAACAACTGACATTTCAGCGATTCAGTTTGTCGATCAAACGCGCCCGAACAATTTACTTAAAAGAGAATTTTCTTCATTACTTCCGAGGCCCAAAACTTGGTCGTTTATCCCTTTGAGAAAGTTCCTATCTAAACCTGCCCGGAGGACGAATTTCAAAGGGTTACGGATTTAGGGGCGCCCATTTTTAAGCCAAAAATCGCAGAAGTCTTTCTCGAGTTTTTTTTGTGACATCAAGTTTGTATGAGCGAGTGAAAAGTGGAGAATTTACGAGTCTCTGGTTGGCCGCGAGTTGCGACTTAGTAAGGCCCATTCTTGAAACGTTTTTTTGGTTGGAAAAGGTAAAAGTATGGGTAAGGTAAATATGTTGTCAACCAAAAATCATGGCAGTGTTACTGATGGATGAGGCGCCCAACAGAGGTCAGTGCCTCATTTAACTAATTTATCACTGTAAGAAAAATCTATCATTCGCTTTCAGGTCGACTTTCTTCAATTCCTATCGATAGTGAGGAATAATATTTTGACTCCCATTTGCACAATAATAATTATTCATAATGAATTTATATCAAATATGAAAATCCCAATTCCTGCCGCGGGTGTCGTAAAAGGCAACTAAGGGATTTCCACCGGAGGCGGGCAGCAGCGCCCCCTGCAGAACAATTCTACCACCGAACTGCGATCCCTAGCCCGCATGCCCAGCCGTTCAGTTCGGGAATCCCTCACTATTTGGTCTGGCCCTGTGATCTGACCCACTCATATGCCCCCTTTCCGGTTCCTTAGTATCTTTCAAAACAGCCAATCCTATCAATTGCCGATGATACAACACAGATATATATTTACCCTCTCCGAGCTCGCTTTGTGGACGGACGGCGGTGTCCGGTTCCAAGCACTCGGGAAATGGGTGAAGTCGATCGTTTATTTCGGATATTTTTGGTAGTTTCGGTTTGATTCTTCAAGGCAATTTGTTATCACTAATGAGAAATAAGCTTTTAAACTTTCAATAGAAAAACAGGCACCCTTTCCTAGGCTAAGCCTAATTCCCACAATTATATCTATTAATGTACAAATTAAACCTTTGCTTCAGTTATGAAGAATATAATAGATGTCCGATACGAACTACACCTCTATGTATTTAACCTTTGTTCAGATTCAGAATATAACATCGCTTGATGAAGCTTTACACTACTTGTTAGACAAATTGTGCGATTTCCGAAGCGTTTAGTTCACTTATTTGGAGGTTTGCCTGAGTGGCTGTCTCATGGAAACCTCGGTATTTTGTCGGGTCACCCCACCCACATGGGTCAACATTTGAGTGTAAATAGCTATTTGGGTTTGAGGCCTTGTGTGTCTACGTATAGTTGCTAGTTGCATAATACTTGTAAAATGCCATGCTTACTTATTTTCTTCCTGTATCTTTACACGCTTTACTGTCGTTTTCGTAAAATGCATAGTGCATAAGTGAAAATTCTATGGAGCGTGAAGGCTTTGACTTTATTCAGAGCGGGGCGAGTTCGCATATTTATGAGTGAGCAACGTCGGCCGACGGGCTAAGAACCGACTGAATTGATAGCACGAGAGCAGGATAGGAAATGTTAAGAAACGAAGAATTTTATACACACTTATTTAAGTACCAAATTAATTCTGTGTTTCTGTCGGTCTGTTTTTGTCTATTACTATTCAAGATTATGCAGCCGACCGACATTCTTAAAATGTTGACAATATGATTAAAAGTAGATGGGGAAGGACATGCAACTTTTCAACCCGGAAGTACAAAACAGCGGGAAGAAGATGTTTTACCCGGAAGTCTACAAAACTGAATAATTGTCTGTAACGATTACATACTATGAAAAATTTTAATATGGGGTTAGGTCGCAGGATATTATATTAGGTATATACATAAACGCTCATCAAAAATTGTGCTTAAAACTTCCAACAGGAAACTAAATTCCCTACGTGGGTTCTAGGCTCGTAGGAAGGAAAACTTTACATGAGGATTTTCATGTACAAATATGAACCTACAAAAACAAAATTTAAAGGTAAAAAGAAAACATAAATTATACAGGTTACCTGTGGTAGGTTAGAACTTGTATCGCGGGAGGCCGGTTTACAATTGAGATATTATACTGGTGGCAGCAAATAGGTGTTGACACCTATTTTGTTAAAAAAAATAATATGTGGTATTTAAGTGATTAAATTATTCATAAATAATGTTATATAAGAAATCACTTTATTTTTTTAATTGTATGAAGAAAACAAAATAGGCTGTAGAATATTGTCAGCAGGCAAAAGAGATAACTAGGTATAATACATTGAGGCTTCTTTATCTCTCTCAACTATGGAGATACTTATTTTCCGGAATGAGCGAACCGAGCGAAGATCTCAGTGGCAGCTTGGGTGATTTGACTGTGTGGTGGAATAGTCGCTTCGAGTATAATTATTCAAACGTTGATCCGATTAGCGTGAAATTTGATAGGAATACAGATAAGATATGTGAAATATGCTGGTAACTTCGTGAGGCCAAATATTTTGAAATAAGGGGAACCAAATGGGCCAAAATCAATGAATTAAATCAAGTTGGGCGTTTTATGAAAGGTATTAATGTAGATGTAATTTAAATTTCAAAACTGTTATTATTTTTTCTAGCGTGTATTATTTTAGATAATTACTAACTAGTTTAGAAGAGCTCTTATTTAGAGATTCTATGACTTCGTAGTTCATTCTTTATTGAATGCACCGAGTATGCACCAAAGCATCCGTGAGCTCTCATTTGTTTTTTTTTTTGAAATACCGCATTCTGTAACAAACTTAGCTAACCTCTTTGATCGTTTCAGAAGTAGAAAGAAAAAACCAATAAAAATTCACTTTTTATATTCTCCAGCCAATTTTTGTTAATGTTTTAACTTTATGACGATTTTCTGAGTAAGTCATCGATTTTCTTATGGCATTCACGAAAGCGATAAGGAATATGCATAGATTTTTTTAATCGATTACCTATTAGGTTATTGCATTACCGATAAAAACGAGTTTATTGTGTAGGTAGTTGTAAAATACTTCCCTTCATACTTTTCCGGATTTTGGACACCATTTGGATCATGGATGATGAGCCAGAAAATAAACCCTTTACGCATTATCTTCGAATCCAAAGGAGATAGACCTGTCGTGTAAGGTGTCTACGTGATCAGCAGAATCAGCTCTGCAACTTGATTCTGTATATGTATTTGTGTATCTAGGCTGCTTTGGTAGGCTTCTCAATTTTTAAACATAATAATATTCATTTGAGCTTTGGGCGATTTGTACCATATATGTAGTTTATCGAAAGTGAGTAGTTCATTGAAAGATCTATTATAAACGCTAGCTTAAAGAACTTTATAGTGACATCGGATTTATATTCGTGACGAAGTTTTTCCCGTTCAGATTACCTAATAAAAAAAAAACCAAATCCAATCAAAAAGAAAAGCCTAATGCTTTTTATAATCTGTTGACATTTCATACATAATCATAGATTTTTCGTAGGCTTTTGCCCGTAATCATAAATTAAAATTCACAGACCTCGATGTCCTTAAATAAATTGAAATCTAGATAAGTTTCATTTTAATCTGAAATAGAGAACGTGACATCGCAAAAAGCCTAACTTTTAAGCCCCGAAATTGTTCTCATCAAGAAATACGTCAGAGTAAAATCAAGTGATAAAAAAACAAAAGAATATAACAAAAACTCGCAGCAATTTGTGTAGGATTAGGTGTAACGCCGAAAAATCACAAGAGTTTTTGATTACAGACTACACACGGACTAAAAGCTTTAAGTTGGCAGTGATTAATGAGGGTGTGTAGAAAGGAATCTCGTTTGTTTGGAGCTATGTTTGCGGAATAAATCACAGTTATTTGTGCCTAACCTAACTTAAATTAAATATTTCAAAAATCGTTAAAACCTTTATAACTATGAATTAACACGAGCTCTGCTTAGCTTGGGGCTAGATAATGTTGTGTGCATTGTCCAGCATTATTTATTTATTTTAAGAACGTATATCGTACCACTTATTTTTTAATTCTATTTATTTTATTTTTTATAATATCGTTCTAAAGACCATATTCAAACTCACTCTGAGAAAAAGTTTCTATCTGCCAATTATGGTTCAAGATATACAGTTGTCGTTGAGATCGAATTAAGCTAGCCAAAAAAAAATACGTTTGTTGTATGATATGGAGCCCCTTTAGATTTTGTTGATTAATGTTCCATAAAACTACTGTTGTCTGTGCTGTCTGTAAGAATATTAACTGTGTACCTATTACGGTTATGATGCGCGCTTAGTAATACCCGTTGGTATGGGTATGGAACCCTAAAAAGGATTACTTTACGACAGTTTTAGTGTCCCCGTGTGTAGTCATAATTCAGAGAAAATGACCCAGATCTTATAAAATGCAACACTACAATAATGTTTTTCTTATGTTATCATCTCAGGCACTGTAAATTACGCTTCTGAAACTGTGCTGCCATCCGCCAAGACCCTGTATGCATATTTTTGCTTACAGCCGTTCAGTATGTTTCTATGGTACATAAAAAAAAACTAAACTGAAATCAAGTGTTCTGTTGTGTTCCTATGGTACAATAAAATAAACTAGACTGAAAATTCAATTTTGTAAAATCTATAGCGCATCAGTTTCACTTCCATACACTTATTGACTGCAAGTAGGTACGGTCAGCCAAAATAAAAAGGTGCAAAATCGTTATTGGCGGGAGGTCGTCCTTTTAGACCTTGTCACGCGGACTGAGGTTACACTCCATAAACCAGTTAGTTTTGAGAGAGGGAGTAATGTATTGGGGGATATGTTTGACGTTTTTACTGTTTGCACTATTTTTCATGTAGTTGAAGTTTGCCCGAGACGTTGTGACGTCTGAGGGCAAAAGCAAAACTTATCAAACTAAGCACAGTTGAAATTTAACGAGAATAGAGATTTATATCACGACTGCTCAAAAATGAGTGGAAATATTTTCAGGGTGCTGTACTCGAGTGTCTTTACTCCACCATAACTTTTAAAGACCTGAAAATTTGGATGTATTATATATATTTTTATGTGGATAGGTTGGAAACTGCTATCACCTCGAGTGAAAATCACTATATTTTTTTTAATAGTAAAGCTGTCGCCTTTAGTATTTTTTGCAATTTTAGCTTGTTTATCAACCATCGCCCTAGTGTCACCCTTGTTTGTGAGGACGGATGTCAGCTGTTAACCTGTATGCGATGGGGTTTGGTTGCCAATTGTATCCTTAGGTGATGATAACAATGTTGCATGTAAAAAATTGAATACAAAGTTGTATTAAACCAGTATGTAGTGCAAAGACAGCAAACAGACACTTAAAGGAACACCTTCTTTTACGGTGCGTGATGTTATACAGAATAATAACAATATCAAACATTGTAGGTAACTCCTGGTGCAATGTCACCTGTGGTAGAATGTACGGCAACTTGACGCAAAACAATGTGTGGCAAGTGTGGCCAATCACGTGTATGGACAGCACCGCTCCGTAATTGGGTCTCGCAATTTCACCCGATTTGCAAATTGCTCTCGTTACTGCGTTATTTTGCTTTTTTGCTGTTCTTTGCTCATTCGTTTGGTAAACAGATTTTCTGAATTAAAATTGCCAAGTATTTTTGTAGAATAAAGAGAGAAGAGAGAATTTAACGATGTAGTAGATACGATTTGAATTTTGAAATAACTGATTTTTTGATGGTCGATTTTTGATGATCTCAATTAATTTTCCTTTCCTTCCTGTTCAAGACGTTTTTTATGTCAAGGGATTTCAAAATTTTCCAAGACTGCAAGATGTTGTTGCGATGATTGATGTTTGCGATTTGCAATGTAGATATGTCACAACTGGACGGATTTTAATGAATGATTTTTTGTTTTCCTATCTAACTGGTCGATTTGTTTATTTCAATACTCAAAACTCAATCATTTATTGCGTTCTATAGGTGTACAGAGTTGTTTATGATTTTTATAATTTAGTATCACTATAGACCCTGCTGGGCACACAATGTGTATGGAGAGAGAGGAGGACGTCATTGGTTATTAACTTGGGAATATTTAACTTGTTTTGCATATTTCTCATTTTTCATTTAAATATTCGTCAATGGTGTGATATGCTTTTGTGATTAATAAAAGCTTTAATTGTTTTATAATTTTTTGTCGCTTTTCTCATTTTTCAACGTGTCAGGCAGTTTATTATATAGTTGAATAGTCATTACATAGGGTCTCGATGAGTGAAGTTAAAGTATGGAGTCTGGTCTTATAAGTTTGTTTTTATATCGTAAGGAGCGAGAGGTTTCTTCACGGGTTTTATAAAATTCTTTATGCTTTAGTAACACATTTCAAATAAATATTTTTTAGAACTGCTCATAATATTTTCAGGGTCCATGCTATGTGAGTTTCTGTAAAACTCTTTCCCTTCTACAGATTTCCCATTAATATAAACTAGCACTTAAAAATTGGACCTCAGTGGCCAGTGTGGAAGGACGAGGCATTTCCCCAGCAGTGGGATAGAACAGGCTAATAAACTCGCGAGTGCCACTGGCTATAATTATTTATGTTTAAAAGAGTTATGTGTTTGTATTCATGTTTTCTATGTTTATTAAATAAGCTTCTTTCTTATTTTAAAAGTTTTTGTTCATGCTACACACTTCAACAATTTCAAAATTTGTTTAAACCAAGGGAGCAAATGGTATGTTAACGTGATTCCATTGTCTTAGCTTGTTACCTGAACAAACAACTTGTAATCTTAAGATGCCTTTAAACAATTGTTATTTCCACTTGTTTTAAGTAATTCAGAACAAGGAGAATTACTTGTTTCTTAACCCTTTTGATCTTTTAAAAAGATTTAATATTAAATAGCTGTTGACACTACATACAAAATTAAAGACCCATCATCATAAATAGTCGTACTTTCTAAGGTTATCCCATATCAGAGGCGCACCGCTACCGCACAGCAAAAACATGTACATTCAAATATGGACTTTAGTTCGTAACATTTAGATGCATTTAATATTGACGGCATCAGATGACAACTCGTGGGCTACTCAATTGAAACTTGTCACTGTAAAATGTATCAAAAGATAATTTTTTATTTTTAAAAAATAGCAATTCGTTACAGACACACTTCAAACAAACAACTCTTATTTCAATAATAAGAAAACCGCGGAGAGAGCCCTAAATTCGGAGAAGGTACTCAAGCACCATTGTTTGGGCGCAAACTGCCCGCCCTAAATCAAGCCCTGCCCTGGTGATGACACTGACAAAGATATTTCAGAGTTCGACTTTCATAGTTGTAATGTATTATGGCCATTTGTAGGGAAGTGGCCTCGAGGGCCCTATGCATCAAGGACCGGTGGCTCTACACCGGCCCTTGTTTTTATTTCATTGCTGTTCATTTAAGTGGGTCAGTATTTGTGATAAATTGTTTAAGAGGAACACTCTGATATTACGTTACAGAGTTTTTCTCGGTGCCTTTTGTTTTGTTTAACCGACGCTCGAACGCTTTTTGCTTGCTCTCTGGAGAAATAAACTGTGACATACAGATAGATTTAACCAGACAGACATGATTATTTGTCATATAAAGTCGTCCTGTCTGCCTGTCTGTCTGTCTGTCCCTATGTATGCTTAAATCTTTAAACAGAATAATTCAAGAGGAAGGTTTATATGTATAAAACATGCATAATATAGTAGAAAAACACTGATAATTTTAGAGGTTTCTAATGTGATGTCGTAAATAAACACATTTTTTTGCGCTGGCTGAACCCTACGAGATAGATCAAAATAATGTACTAAAGTATTGTACACCTTAAAAAGTTCTACAAAAAAATCCGCGATGGTATATGTCTATCTCTTAGCGATAACCCACAAACAATAACGATTTTTTATCCTTTACTTTTTACGAGAAATAATGGCTTATTTACGAAGCGATTTTAAGCAATACAGCATTAATCCTTATCCAATTAAGTACCTTAGAACATTGTGCATTTATTATAGATCAATATGGCCCTTTACAGCATGTTAAAATTTAAATGAAAATTTTTTAAGATATGCCAATTGGGGGCCTATTCTGTAGTTTATTTAGTATAAGTATTGCACCCGTGCGAAGCCGGAGCGGGTCGCTAGTCTAAGAAATAATGAAATAAGTTTATTTTACAAGCACATAATTTTATTTATAAACATAGTTAAAATAACGTTAACCCAGCATAAAACAGACAGAGGTCATCCTAACAGAAGTAAACCACACAAGCTTGTAAATAACCGAAGCCAGGCTGCGCTATTATTTATTCGGCGCTACCTCACGAACTTCCGCCAGCACTTTACTCATATTTCCGGTTCTGTTACGTGAACATGTCGATGGACCGCTTTGTATCAGCCGGATGTTATTTAGTAATAGGGATTTATGAGCTTCTAAGTAGCTACATACATCATCATGCATAACCCATAGGTAGGTATCCCACTGCTGGGCCTTCCTCTATTTACGGCATTTTTGGGTCCTGGAGCTTTACGCATCGCACGAACCATGACGACCTTTAGTTTCAGGTCAGGTCAAATACTTAATTTTTTATGAATTGTATTTCAAAAATAAATTATTTTTTTGATATCTTATTATAAAGGAGTAAAATTTAACAAAGATAACCTATGAGTACCTTTCTTTTTTTATTCGGCGCAAGAAAATTTGAATAAACTGGTCTGGGTGGACTAGAATTATGTGGGACTCTTCTTGGGTATTACGCCCTGAGAAGGACCCCAGAAAACCTCTCCGGTATCCCTCTCTCGTCATTTTCGACGAACCACAGGAACATTTAAAACCTCCCGTGGCCTGACTCTTCCTTCAATACATGGCCGGCGAGCACACCACTCCAAACACTCACCAAACCCATTCTACGCCTTTCAAATCTGTCCTCCTTTCTGTCACTTTTGACAGCGTGTCACTTTTGACAATGTGTATTAAATTAATTGAAATGAGTATATCTGACACTTAGGTACATTATTTTTGGGTATATTAGGTACATTAAGATTTGACAGACAACTCATTTAATATCCATCTCTATTATAATGTCAACCTCAGTAGCGTAGTGGGCGAAGATCCGCCTGCGACGCTGAAGCTCGCGGGTTCAAATCCCGGCGCGTGACAAATGTTTTTATGATCTGTAGGCATCAGTCAGCTGGTATCCAAAATACAAGCGGAGCTTTGATTTGAGGCCAGGTGAAGCTTTGTGCAAATATCTAGTTATATTAATATTATTCCAATTCTTAAAACATTCCGGAGTAAAAAATTCTCTTTAAAAAATCAAAATAATCCAAACAATACAAAGTATATAAAACAAAGCTAAATGCGTGTCCACACGTAATAGCCCGCGGTAAAATACATTGTAACCGCAGTTTTACGATTTAATTCCGCTCCCGAGAGCTAAGGGAGGTGTTACCTCGTACTGCTTAGTTTTCACGACTTTGAGATATTTATTTAATGCTGTTTGTTTCTTCAAGCGCTGTCTCTCGCCGGTTACGATTTTGAGAGATAGCTCTCAGAACCGGGATGCCTACTTCTACAGCCTATTTTTATTGGTCCACTGCTGGGTGCAGTCCTCCCCCTGAGAATAATCTTATTGGCTTTTATCATAATTATTGGGAGTAATGCCCATAACCCCCACGCTGGGGTTTTGGATCGCAGTTTGGTGGTAAAATCGTTCTGCAGAAGGCGCTACTGATGGTGAGTTCCCCTTTAGTCTTCAATACAATGTAGTTGCGTCACGCGTCGGAGCCCCATATATTTGTACGAAACTCTAATTTATAGCTATATTTTAATTCTGAGGTTTATAATGAAATATGTGCAGAACAAGCAATTGATATTCCCACTACAGAATCTATTTATGAATTTAAGGGTCCGGCGACGGATGAATTTCCCATACAAACGTAGTACCAAAATGATTTGTTGTTTGAGAATATTTTCACCATGGTTTGCTATTATTTGTATTAGAATAGTATTTATTTAGGTTCCTGCCACAATCTTTTTTCAAAATACTTATCTACACAAAAACTAAGAATACATTCATTCTTTAATGTAAAATTGCGATTCGGTTTAATTTCATTTCAGAAAGGTATTTTGAAAAAAAAATGTGTCAGGAACCTAGATAAATACTATTTTAATACAAATAATAGCAGACCATGGCGAAAATATGCACAAATTACAAATCATTTTGGTATTACGTTTGTATAGGAAATTCATCCGTCGCCGGACCCTTAACTGGATGTTTTACATATTATTATTATCATCTACTTTCCTGCTTTGAGCCATTTTTCTATCACAAACCTGATGGCGGCAGTATACACTCGCCGAGACGTCTCACATTCGGGCGCTCATTGGCGACGACGAGACCCCGAGGCAAGACGACTGCACCAAGTCCACTCGTGCTCAGCCTGACTCGGCTCGACTGCCAGGTGCAAGCAACATATGAATGCTTGCAATGAGCAGTTACTCAGTTCATGAAACAAAACAATTGAAAAACATAAAGAATGCCTTCTTTCTTATATTTTTCAATTGTTTTCATTTTCTTGCTGCTTGAATCACAAATATTTTTCATCTCACTTATTTCTGTTGAAAAATATTCTCATAAAAGTTAATTAAAACCTTTCCGGAGCTGTTCTGTGACGTGGCAACTTTGATAAAGGAGTCAGATTGTTGCATAAAACTTTGTGATGTTTTGTACATACCAGTCAGTACCATGGGAGCGCCATGGATGTGACAATAGCAACGTATCCATGGCTACCGTTGACGATCCAATTAAAATACACAATTACATTAATTACGCAGCTGTTTATTTGTTGATTCATTCACAGAAAGCACGCACAAATATTAAATTAAAATTATAATTACTTCTATCAATTATAAATGGTGAACTAATAGGCTCACATTGTTTCATTTGCGGCTTTGAAACTAAAACGTTCAGAGTCTATTTTATTGTATCTGATGTTAAAATCAAAAACGAATCAACGGCATCCTTATCTTACCATTAAATCGACTAAGCATAGAATCTTTTTGCTCTATACCTAGGTACTTGTTGCCATTATTGTCCTTTGAGTAAAACAGTTTTCATTCGATCAATAAAGCCATCGATCAACCACCAAGGATTCAAAAACCGATCAGCGCTCATGTTCTGCATACGTAACGTTGCATGTACTTTGACAAATGCTTCCCATTATTTCTAACATCTAACACTGCCATCTTCTGCTGACCCGTACGATTAATCCAATTTGCGCTATCCCAGAAGCTTAGGACAGGTCTGGAGTTAGTGGTCGGTGGAACGGTCGACTGATACTGGACCGAATGTGCCAAGTCAGGGGCTACTTATCTGAGCCATTAGTCAGCTGAGTGAAAGGATTTGCATTCAGTTCGGGGAGTGCTTATGATCGGGCTATGCTTGTGACGTGTGGATGCAAAGATGCTGCCAATGAGGATAGGGGCGTTAAAAATTGTCTGCATAATTACTGAACGATGCAGTTAATTTTTATCCGCATCGCATGCAAATATGCGTCCGTGAAACATATTTGCGTAAAAAGCTAACGTCGACAGATCGGCATCGGACGCTCTGCGCTAATCGCAGCAGACGCGAGGGTATTGTGAGCGTAATGACGAGTGGCTTGTTCACTGTAACCGTAGCAACCGGATTTCCAAAGCGACTGCCGTTTGCAAACGAAGTTACAGCATTGATATAGGGATTTTCGTAGCAAGCGGAGTTTTTTTTGGGAATAAGAATGGTCACTCGGCGGCGAGGAGCGAGGGAGGTTAGAAAAGGCAAAGCGTTCGTGCAAGTGCGACCACTGGTCGGCAAACCAGATTATGTCATCGGATCAAGAATCCTCGCCGGCATTGCTGACAGCCCGTTGCGTTCGCTCCGTGCGGATCGTACCAGTGGACGCACTTTTATGGCAAACCATACAAATATTACAAAAATCCGTTTGATGCGGTCAGTGAGAAGCGTCCGATGCCGGAAAGCGTCAGATGTCTTCGTACTTATTCTTAGATTATTCTTATTTCTACCCAACTGTAAAGAATGGTTCCTAATGGTTTTGGGATGAAAATATTTCTCACCTTCATTATATTCAATTCGTAATCAATAATTTCGAGAAAAATGTTTGACACGAAAAAACATTTCAAGAAAACAATCCGACTCCGCTAAGAGATCACAACAAAAGAAACTCGACTCAAAAAAGTTGATTACACAAACGAAAAACTTTATGTACATCTACTTACGAAAACAAGTCAACGGAACGTTGGTTTTTATGCTTTTTTACGGCGAAATCCGCAAAACTTGAAATCATGGGATAACGAGTTCGGAATCCGCGTAAATTATGGCGCTTTTTTTGTCTCCTTTGTTCAAGATTTCCATTGCAAAGACCAATTCGCCGTCCCCGGAGAATATAATGGTTACTGCAAAAACACAACTTTTCAGGAGAAATAAAAAACATGTTTTCATTGATTACTTCATAAATACTGGACGTAGACTGATGATTGTCAGCTTAACGAAAAGCTTATTTTTTATGAATTTGACATGTTTTAGAAGAACACGCGTAACATATGCAAAAAGCAAGATATTTCATAAACAAGAAGTTACTGAAAATCAATCGCTATCCAAGATGTTATAATGTCGATTACCATTTTATTCACAGTATTTCGTAACCAAAATCGTTATTGCACCAGTGACTTACCATTTTATTCCACGTTTTTTACACTGAAAGTGGTGATGATAATGCTCGAATATCATCCTTTTCTCGTCAATGTAGTCTAATTTTTTTCTGTTAATGGCTTTTTGGTTTTCCAATAAAACTTTATCAATGGTAATCAACTTTTTCTTTATAATACTAAATTGCTTTAAATTGACGAAATTACCTCAAAATCACTAAAACTAGGCCTCAGACTTAACACAGTCATCATCATCATCATCATCATCATCAGGCTACACTAGTCCCCTGCTGGACATTGTAGCCTAATGAACGCCATAGCACCCTGTCTCCAGCTTGCCGCATCCAGCATCTACCTGCAGCTTTTCGCAGATCGTCATCCCACCTGCCCAGAGGGCGTCCTACACTACATTTGCCGAGCGACTGCTTGAAGATGTTTGAAGCTGATCCGCAAGATTTTCTCAACAGGTTTGTGACAGTGGATGAAATTTGGGTTCACCACTATACTCCAGAGTCAAAACAATAATCCAAGCAGTGGATAAAACCAGGTAAACCAACTCCGAAGAAGGCCAAGACAAACCTGTCGGCTGGCAAGGTGATGGCGTCTGTTTTTTGGGATGCTAAGGGTGTCATCGTGGTGGACTACCTTCCGAAAGGTGATACAATGAACTCGGCATACTACAGCACCCTTTTGCGTCTTTTACGTGAAGAAATTAAAGAGAAACGCCCAGGGTTAGTGCGAAAGAAAGTTTTGTTTCACCACGGCAACGCTCGCGTGCACACCTCTATCGAAATCATGGCTCAAATTCGTGATAGTGCATTCGAATTGCAACCCCATCCGGCTTATTATACTATTTCAGTACCGTCAGACTTTCATCTTTTTCCAAACCTAAAAAAACACGGACAAAGACAGAAATTTTAAACAAATGAAGAGGTCGAAGCCGCTGTTAACCTTTAATTTGAAGACCTTAAGGAATCATTTTTTTTAAGGGATAGATGCTTTCGAAACTATATGGAAGACGTGTATTGCGCTAGATGGAAATTAGGTCATAAATAAAATATAAAAATATATGTTTGACTGGCCGATCTTGACGAGATCTTGACGAGACCGCAAACTTTCTACAAGGAGGACATCATTGCTTCCAGAGCCAGTAATAGCTTGCGTCAGGAACTCATAAAAAGCATGATAGTAGCTTGGAATATCTCCCGCTTTACAGAGGCTCATCAGATCGTCATAGAGCCTTGCTTATTGAAAGTGGCTCAGTGTATCACATATATCCTTGCAATTCGGGCACATAGCGGGGATTTGGGCTTGTGACCTGTCTGGCACCCCGCTTGCTTCATGTCTTTTTAACAGGTTTTGTATTTAATTGGATATATTCAGCATCGAAGTAATATTTGTGTTTTAATATTAAAAGCTGTGAATGGGAGACACTTATTTCCATTATTCGTGTCATAATTTTTACGAGAACATAATTGTATTATTGTTTATCATACTTAAATGTGTGAATACAATATGATAATACTACAGTACAATTTTATTCTGTAATTTCAGGCATGGGTAGAATCGTCGAATAAAATTGTAATTTTTTGTAACTTTGCTAATAATGATAATAGAGCTACGAAAAAAATTGAGCCGATGTATTAGCATCCACAGATCTCAAAAATGACAAAACACTAAAATCATGGTAGTGGCGATTACCATTTTATTCTCGGGGGACGGCGATTTATGGAGGAGAAGCATTAGATTTAATGTGGGAGCTTCTTGACTCAAACGATATGATTTAGAACGAACGTTGGGTACCAGAACCTTAGCCTTACACATAGTTCTAAGTGCTGGGATACGACATCACCTATATGATCGCGTTCTAGAGTTGTACGGAGTTTAGTACAAAACACGACAATACAAACACACGTCACAGCTCATAAACTCTGATGATATTTGTACGACAACACCATATTAAGACAAAGACAATCTTTTAATTCAACTTATGACTCTCATATTATCTAGCACAATTTGAAACATTCTGGCATGTGTGCAGCCATGACCCGGAAGGACTTTTACCGACCTATCAAAATCCAGAAATATATACCGTACCATACCGATCCGAAAAATCTTAAGATTTTTTAATCCTAAGACCTCGGAACCTAGCGTATGACACGAAACCAGAGAGAATACAAAATTAGGTACCAAATCTTATACCCTAGAAAGTAGTAAGGTGAACTAGACCCTATGTCAACTAAGCTCGGGTTAATATCCCCTGTCGCCTCATCTCGAAGAGAGTCATCATCGTTAAAACCTAATCGTCTATTGTTCTTAGACATGAGGCCTGCGCGAAAGCGAGCGGTACGTCAAATTCAAAACATAATTCATCATATATAAGTTTATTTATAAAGGGTGTAAAACAGTTTGTTCTCCGAATACAACAAAATAAATAAAATAAATAATAACTTTCAGCCATATAACACCACCACCTCATTCATGCTTGGAATAAAATAACGGATACAAACTCGGTTTCGCGGTGGGCGAAAATCCGTCTGCGATAAAAAAAGTTGCGGGTTCGATTCCCGCTTGGGGACAAATGTTTGCACGAACTGCAGATATTTGTTCCGGGTGTTCTGGATGCTTAATATCTACAATAAATAATATGTTTATCTATGTAGTGTATTGCTTTAACTATGTCAGTTATCTGTTACTCAATCACAAGCTTGGGGCTAGATAGTGTTGTGCGAATTGTCCACATTATAGAGCCCCTGAACAAATATCTGCATTATCTATTTTACCTACATAGAAAATAATTAAAATCTAGGATTTAATCCCATTTTCAACCTGTGAAAATTTTCGTTTTATTTATAAAAAAAAACCGATACCTTTCATTTCATACCCCACTCGGTGAGGTAGCCCCCCCTTTTGAGAACTATTCCCTTTTTAACCATTTTTCAAAAAGTGTTATTTTTTATAAACTTATCTATATTTTTCCTGTAATATATAGATTCATAGCTACAAGCGCTTTATCCGTTTCAAATGGATCGCTCTGCAAACTTCGGAGATAGGGGGAGGAATGGGTATTTTTTCGTCTTTTTTCAAAACATTTCAAAAAGTATGAAACTTACAAAAAATTCAAAAACTATTTTGAAATGTACAAACTGATTTTACTGACCTTTCATTTGATACTCCACATGACCCTGTAGGTATCTTTACAAATTTCGGCATCACAATTTGTATGGAAAATATTCATTTTCGTTTCTCATTTATTTTCATATATTTTTCTTTAAATCTGTACAGGCGCACAAAACGTATTATTATTTTAAATTTCAAGTTGATAGCTGCAGAAGTTGCTGAGTTATTTAGGAGGGAAAAAAGGACAGATAAAGCGAGACCATAAGGGTCGAAACCGATCGAAAGGTGGAAAGGGGAGGTCTTTCCCCTGCAGTGGGATCTTGCAGGCTCTTAATAATAATAAGTGTTTTCGCCAACAACCGCCTCTAGAGCACAGTTGTCTATGCGGCCTGGGCCTCATTATACAAGATTGCCATGTCCATTAGACAGTCACCGCATCCTAACAAGTTTTTCATTGTTTAGTTTGCGTTCTCAATTTGTTAGTGTCGCTGGCTGGGCCCGCGGTGATTTGTTTTGACTAGCGTTTCCAGTTGACTTGGCCTATTCTCGTTTGAATAAATAAACTTAACTGAACTGCAAAAACGTGTTCTTGAGTGGAGACCACAACTTGGCAAACGTAGTGTAGGACGCCCTCCGGCAAGGTGGGGTGACGACCTGCGTAAGACTGCAGGCAGATTTAAATAAAAAAAAAAATCTAGTAAATAAACGAGTAGCTAAAGATGCGGCAAGCTGTATGCTAGTTTATGCTGTCTCTCAAATCAAATCAAATCAAAAACTCTTTATTTCCATAAATACAATAAATGTACACTTAGAAAAGGTCAAATCATAAAACTAAACACTGACACGGAAATAAAGTGATATTTTTGATTTCTGTCGCTTCGGTATGTAGACTAAAGTAAAGAAGCGACGAAGAAACCTTTAGCCTGTTAGTTGTTATTTTTCGAGTTGGAGCAAAACTCGTCCCAAGCTTTTTTATCCTCTAGATAATCTGATATTTTGTAGTAAGCCTTTTTACAAAGGATATGTTTGACAATTTGTTTGAATTTATTTATTGATAATTTTTGCAACTCACTTGGAGTTTTGTTGTAGAAGCGTATACATTGCCCTTTAAAAGATACATTTATCTTGTGTAGCCTAGTTGTGGGCACAGCGAGTTTATCCTTATTTCTAGTATTTATATTATGTATGTCGCTATTTTTAGGGAATAGATTGATATTTCTATGAGTGTACAACAAGTTTTCATAAATATATTGACATGGTACTGTCATTATGTTTATTTCTTTGAATTTATCACGCAGGGATTCTCTGGGACCCATATTATAGATTGCACGAACAGCTCTCTTCTGCAGCACAAATACGGTGTTAATATCTGCAGCGTTCCCCCACAGCAGTATGCCATAAGACATAACACTATGGAAGTAGCTGAAATAGACTAGTCTAGAAGTATCAACGTCTGTAAGATGACGGATTTTTTTGACTGCATACGCTGCAGAACTAAGTCTCTTCGATAGCTTATCTATGTGTGGGCCCCATTGAAGTTTACTATCTAAGGTTATTCCCAAGAATACTGCACTGTTTACAATTTCTAACGTTTCTCCTTTTACGTTTACATCAATCTTAACGTGTTTTACATTAGGTAGAGCAAATTTTATACATTTCGTTTTAGTTTCATTAAGCAAAAGATTATTGACATTAAACCAGTGTACTACTTTTGAGATTGCATTATTCACATCGTCAAATTTTATGTTTCGTCGTTTCATTTTAAAAATTAATGAAGTATCGTCAGCAAACAATACAATCTCATGATTATTCTTGACTAGGTGAGGCAGGTCGTTAATATAAACTAAAAATAGGAAAGGACCGAGGATAGAACCCTGCGGTACACCCATTGTAACTACAGACCCCGAAGACCGTTTCCCATTAATGTCAACTCTTTGTATCCTATCACTCAAGTAAGATGTAAGAAGATCCAAAGAGGTGTCTCTTATTCCATAGTGATGTAGTTTCCTGATTAATGTTTCATGGTGTACGCAATCGAATGCTTTTGACAAGTCGCAAAAAACGCCTAAAGCATCTTGCGACTTCTCCCAAGCATCAAAGATATGCGATACTAACTCTACACCGGCATCAGTAGTTGACCTACCCCGAGTAAACCCGAATTGCTTACCATGTAGCAGGTCATTGCCATTGAAATGCCTGAGCAATTGATGTAAGATTAGTTTTTCAAAAACTTTGCTGAATGTAGGCAGTACTGATATTGGTCTAAAGTTAGTGGGGTCAGACCTACTACCCGATTTAAACAGTGGAATTATTTTACTACATTTCATTAGATCAGGAAATACGCCACAATCAATACAGTCTCTGTACAGTGTGTCTAAGTATTACGAGTTAAGGCTTATATTTGAATGCTCATTTTGTGCTATGTTAGCAGTGCGGCCCAGATGAGCTACGTCCGTTATTCTTACGATTTCCCGGATTTGTGTCTGGGGTTGTTAAGGAGCCTGCGGGTATTATTGCATCGATCGTAAAGTGCCGCGTTAAGACGTCAATAGCGGCGATTTGGCCAGCGGTCGCCTTTTACACCGCTTTTCGATCGGACAAACATTGACGGGAACTTTCCTTTACTTTTCTACGTTTGGTTTCATTGTGGTTTTCTTTTGACGAACTCTGTGATGCAGCAGGCAAAGATCTGTTTGAGAAAGCGAAGGTGGAAGATTCAATTCCCACTGCTGCACAAATTTTTGTTACGGCAAATGTCTAAAAATGTTCGTAAGATCTGCAAATATTGGTTCTGGGTCTGGCTAAAAAGTTGAATATCTCTCCCCCAGTTCCCTTACTGCGACCGTGTAGTGCTTGCTTCGAATTTGCTCCCCCCAACTCTTTCCGCGGGTGTGGTAAGAAGCGATTAAGGGATATCCCCCGGGGCGGGCAGCAGCGCCTCCTACAAAACAATTCTATAACCAAACTGCCGCCCAAACCGCATACCCAGCGTGGGGATTATGGACATTACTAATAATGCACTTATTAGGCAGACCTGCGTCCAGCAGTGGACCAGTATTGGCTCATCTACAGATGCGATACTAACGATAGTTCCCCAAGCTCTGCTTACTTGAGGGCTAGATGGGAGCCGTACTTATAATATTGCTTATTATATTAAGTAGCGAAGTCACAAAAAGCTTAACTATACACTACTATACAATTTATTAATGTTTGCGTTTATATAATCCAATTAATTCAATGACATCTAATTTTAATATTTATAATACTATCTATAACTAGTTAAGTACTATCTACTCCTAAAATATTCACGTGCCCGTACTCGGGCGAGATAATTATGCAGCTTTACTGTATTATTCCACCAATTTTTTGTACCATGTCTTGTATGAATAAATGATACTGAATACTGAATACTATGTAGTCGTAAAACGGACCCTTTCCACCGCCCGAAAAGCGAATCAGAGTGAATTAAATAATCTACATTAAAATTTGTTTGTATTCACCAGAGCGGCCACTATTCATAAAACTGTTAAACTTTGATGGAATGAAATTGGGTTTTGAACTACGTTTTGAACTATAAAATCTGACAGATGGCTCCATGTATTTCCCCCGAGAGCTTCCCTTTGTAGATAGAGTCGTGTTGGTTATTTTTAACAAAGCTATTACTATAGTAAGAGATTTGTAATCTATTAGGGGACAGCAGCAGTCGTGAGTGTTGAAATAAGACAAATGCCTAAAAAAACTGAAGTGAAATGTGTGGTAAGGGGAACTTTTTAGCTAAATTACAAAACAAATAATAACATAATAACTGCCTACTAAAGTGAAGTAGCTTCAGGCGATAAATAATAATAATTCAACTTTAATGTTGTAAATAGCTATTAATTTGAAATACTGAGAAGTACCAGAACTTCTGATTTTGTTTATCTTGTTTGGTTTTGCTATAAGTAAGTTGTTTATTTATTAAACCCTCGAAATACAAACAATTTTTAGAAAATGGTTTGTGATGTTTACCCAAGCCCACAAAGTACTTAAACATAAAGCCAATTCCTGAAAATCTCGCTTGTTGTATCAAAAGGCTTCAAGCGACACGTTTCTGGTGGATCCGATGTAAAGCGATACCTAACCTACTTTTCACTGAAAACGCTCCGGAAATGAAAGAAACAAAGGCCCTGTATTTGTTTGAATAGCGATCGAATAGTATCGCACTCCGCCAGGCGACGATGTCTAAACGCCGGCGCTGTCCTGTACTAGAACGGAGTTATGACGATTTAGTTTTAGAAAACTTTAGCTGGTTGTCGCATTATAAATCTGAGTCTAAACGTTCATAAATAAAAACTAAACACCACTATATGCATCGTTAAGTAGTACAATGCTCACTTAAACTCAGACCTTACATTAAGTTCAGTCTGGGCTTTAATGAAACACCCTTTAATCATTAGTTTAGATTACTTTAGATTGATTCGAAGAAACCTCATAATAATTGACGAAAGACTCAGACACCAGGTAGATCAGAAATGAAACTTCCTACATACTGGCATTTGGTTTTGGAACACAGAAATGATAAGGCTACCTTTTCTACAAAACTAAAGAAAAAATGTCATATAAACGTTCTAGCTTTCCACAGTCCGCTTCAGATAGACTTGCGAATAAACGCTGAAAAAGTTTCGATGGCTCTCACAGCCGTATTTTAAAATTCTCTCTACAATGCCTGTGCTTTACGAGCGATCGCCGACGGCTTTCCCCTTATTTTGTGATGTGCAGTCGAATTTCGTTGGCCCGTGAGAGGGAACCAAGTTTAACTTCAGCTTACATTTTCTCATAGAACTCCTCTTGAGTTCTTAGAATTTATTCGAATAGTGCGAATTATACCAAATTGTGCGGACCTGTAAACCTACAGATCCACATAGTTCCACGATTTTTTTATTACGTGTCTCATAAACGTTTTGTGGTGTCTAGTAGTCTAGGACATGACAGATAGCCGCAAAAATAGTTTGTACCCACAGTACCAGCTCATGGGCTAAGTACCGAGCTAACTAGATAATTTGATGTGAAGGTCTTTACCAGCTCACTCACGGGCTGAGTAGCTAAATAGATACTTAGATGTTGTAAGTTGAAATAATAATCGAGTTCTAGATTATTCACTAGTTCGGTATTTACTCACCAGCTACACAATTCATATTGATTTTATCTAGCTATCAAAATAATGTCCAGAATTGAAATGTAAAAGTAATATGTTGGATCAAACAGTCGGACCACAACTTTCTATTGATATAAAGGCTCGAGCTTGCCAAACTTATTATGCGCACTATAAATTAGGTATTCGGTATTCGCATTGATCGAGTTCACTTCCGAAAGAGTTTTCGTTTCGTTTGAGTTATGTGTTTTTGAAATTTTCTTTTTATTTTTCTTAGAACGCTATTTTGTTCTTATCTTTCTCTTGGTGCTGCAGTATGTTTTAATTCAGTTCTTATAACGTCCTCCTTCGTCTCGACGAAGACTAGCCATGGGCGCGGGGCATCATTTATAATGCTCCAGTGTGTGCGCAAACACGGATGCACTCTCGATTCCAAATCGTCATATTGGATTCGTATTCACTGGTCACATTTAGGCCGTTTTCTGATTAGTCGGTAAGGTTTCGGTACGACATCAGCACGCCCGGAGGTCAAAAGCATACCGCGCCGCTGCGCCGGCAGTTTCACACTTGTCTGCTGAATATTATGTAGAAACGCTAGTGACGTCGTGAAAAAAATTCGTCTTCGGCCCTTTTCACATGCACACGACAGGTGTGACCGTGCCGTGATCGTGTGTCACCCGTCCTTATCCACCATCAACACAGGTTCCACGCGGCAACCGCCTGTACAGTTATGTATTCACTTGAATTATACTTACTCTCTTACTCGTTCACATGAACACGAGCGCAAAACAGCATTGCATTTTTATTAAGTTTATATCAATTGTATGTTATTTTTATAAGTTTCATTGTTAGTATGTAATTATAATTAATTAGTGAAATTGGTGTTTTCGAGCTTCTTATTAATAATTAAATAAATGAATAAATAAAATGGCAAGTGCAGGGAATTCCATTCCTATAGGAAAAAGGCTATTATATTTTTTTTATAGGTATATTTATTGTTCTTAGCAAAGGAGTAAGGCTATTATACATCTTTACATTATATAGTAAAAACGACTGACAACGTGGTTTCTTCAGACTGGTAGGTACCTCGATAATTCTGCAATCGCCGAGCCACCGGGCGACATGCGAAAGTGCTTGCACGGTACGGCAACGCGCGCTTCGATTCGTCGGCAATACGGTTGCCGACAAATCGGCACGCGCATGTGAAGAGGCCCTTAGGTTCGAGTAGTAAAAATACTTTTATTTGTATCGTCCGGCTCGGTAAAATGCCAAACAGCTACTTGATCACGCGTGCATTACCTAGTCTGTACCGCGCCCCAATCAGGAAAGCTCCATAAAAATAAAGTAGCTCCGCAATGTTTCGGTACCGCGTATACCGAGCGTGCTGATGTCGTACCGAAACCTTACCGACTAATCAGAATACAACCTCAATGAAGGGTAGCTAAATCGAGTAGTAATCCCATGAGGGTGAAACTGATTCTGTAAAGCCATGAAGTCATAAACGTCAAAGAGATTTTGGCTGTTGCCCACACAATATATCTAGCCTTTCAAAACCTTTATAAATTTCTAGGCAATATCCACAGTGAAAATTGAAAATCTGAATAGAACAGAGATCGTTCAAGATAGCGGACCTCGGCACAAAGAGATGACACCGATAACACCTAACTTAATAACGAAAACGGCTCCTGTGAAATACAGAGGCGGTTTTAGAAATTGCCTTTTTTGTACCGTAGAGAATGTCAAGTGGTTACCAGACACGCTTTGGTGCTAACCTCTTTGAAATAAGTTACGCCAGGTTACCGCCTAAACAGGATAAGAGATGTCCAGAAACAAACAAACGGATGAGTCATGTGACGTTATTTGTATTTATTATAGTGTTCTGTAATTTTTTGATTATTTAGTGTGTAATATACATAAGTAGTATATTATGCAATTAGTGAACAAAGGAAGGATTTAAAGCGAGGGCCATAGATGAATCTCGAGCAAGTAAAGGATTCTAAAGTCATTCTCAAGTGTTAGAATCCTGTGCGACGCGAGTGATTCATGGCTCTCCATATAAATCTGTTTTATTCAAGAGTTCATAATTGCTTAAAATAATGACTAATTAAAATAAGAAGGACCAATCAAATCTCGACAAGTTATTTGCACAAGGAGTTTGTATGTCGAGTATTCTTTGCACAAGGAGTTCGTATCATGTATTTTTTGCGCAAGGTGCAAAAATACATGATACGCAATAGTGATTTAAAGTGCTTTTAATTCACTGTTTTCTGTGAATAAAATAAACTGAGAGAGGGAATGATATATTTAAGAATATTTGTATTGTAATTGTTATTGTGATATCATGTACCTGTTACTTTAATGCACTTCCACTTCTATGTTCTTTCACGACTGCCACGTGTTCCGAGTGTTCTAGGTGAGTCATAAGTGGTACTTACCTACTTTTAAAATCTATCTATTTAGTAACCAAGACACAAGATCTGCTTAGTTTGAGACTACGTAGATTGTCCGATGTAATTTATTTTATTAAACTTAAAAACAATTCAATGTTATAATTCAAGAATATAAGACTGGTACAAGTGAATGTATCATTCTTTATGAGAAATAAATGTCTATAACCAGATAATCAACACATTTTCGGTTCTACATTTACTTACCCCTAAGAAAAGGGAAACTCTCAACTGTTTATCGATCCCATATTATAGTAAAAACCCATCCGATCTAACCTCAACTGATTTTTCACGCGTATCAGCAAATTGAGCTGAAAATAAACAGATAGAACTCGTTACATTAATGCGTGGAGTTTCGAAGTAAACCAATGTGGAATTAATATTACACAGTGATCACACTCGTTAACAAATTAAAATGCTGACTGCTGATGACTGAAGTTATTTAATGTACATAGGTAGGTATTGGATCTGATGTCATTATATTTATTTGATTCATTTATTTCCGAATAATTTTGTAGCTACGAGTAATTTTTAAATATGCGTCACAGATAGCCCATTACTAATTAAGAAGACGTATTAATGTTTCTGATTTTTATTCGATCAACTCAGAAAATATTTAAGCTTGCTTGCCTTTTTCAGTGTTCGCACATTTTTCCGAAAGTAAGTTAAATGTGACTCCTCGACATAGCAATCAAAACCATAATTTTTAAATTCTTCTCATGTAAATGTATTGAAACATATTTATCTCCTTGACAGCCTACGATGAGTAGAGAGTGATGGACTCTGCAGCAGAAGTTAAAATAAGCTGAAGCGCCTTACACTAGTAGAACTAATGCAATCTGGGACGAGGCTCGCTTCAAAACTTAGTAATTTCAAGGTCCTATAAATCAGTAAGCATATTAATATGGAACTCGACGTCGAAGACGTTATTACATTTCACATTAAACTACTAACACATGGTCGGAAAAGTCAGTCCGGCACAAAACTATCGAAAAAATTGGTGATGCGATCCATTGCCGCCGGTACTTTGTCACGACTTAATGTTCGCCTTCATCGTACAATCAACCAAAGACTTATTAGGTCATAAGAATCTTGATCAGTAATGTTTGTAATGTTGGGGCCATACGGCTTTCAAGTGGTCCCACATACGGGACGGAAGATGCAACTTGGATACTCCCACGAGGTGGAACGACGCCCTGGTGAAGGTTGCGGGAAACCGCTGGATACGGGCAGCGTCGAACCGGTCATTGTGGCAATCTTTAGTATATATCCATGCCAGGGGATATTACGAGTATGTAGACAAAAACATTGATAGACTGATTATTTATGAGATCTTTTGGCCAAGGTGATAATGATAATTTGACGGTTAAATAAATAATGCTTGACAATTCACACAACATCATAGCCCTAAACTAAGCCGAGCCTGTGTTATGGGTACCTACCTACTAAATTACTGATTTAAAATATATTTATACTATTGCATAGATATATTTTATTATACATTTAAAACACCCAGAACACTCGGAACACATGTTGCAGACGTAAAAATATAGGTCTCGAGGCGGTAATCGAACGCGCAAGCGTTGCAGGTGGACCTTCGTCCGCCGCGCCACAGAGGTTATCCATATTGGTTGGATAGTGTTGTCGGATGTTACCAACCATGCACCCAGCCCAGTAGCGGCTGAACCTGGCGTAGTAATTATAATTACCATTTTAATAACTCAGTAACGGTAGTGCGGTTTAGGTTATTCGAATCGGGAGCGTTTAATTTAGGCTCAGGATTGAGCTTGCGATGTGCTTTTGAATTTTGTACTATGCGTGTGGTCTCGTGGTTTTAATTAGTTCGGTAGGAATTTTTGGTTCACCTTTGAGGTTTTGGTATCTGAGGGAGTAATGATTTGAGGTTAATGTTAGGCACTTGTAAATAGAATAAGTAAAATGAGCATTTAATTTAAGGCGCAAACAGGAGCCGATGACCTTGAGCGAATGGGCGTGGCTATCGTTTCGGCCCCGCACCTTCCGCACCTGCCGCCGTGAAATAGTTTTCGCGCGTAAACCGCAAAATAAGGAAAACTTACGGGACGGGGCGCGGGCACGGCGTAGTAAACGAATAGAAACGCAAGAAATGCGGATTCGATTCCCACTAGATAATTTTTAAAAATCTACAATTATTTGTTCTTGGTCTGGGTTTTGTGGTACCACGATGGTAAGTAACCTAATCTAGGAACAGAACTCGGTATATTAGGTGCCTTTGTAATATGGCTGTTGGGTTGTTGTTATTACTAGCTGCTACCCGCGGCTTCGCTCGCGTTGTAGGTCCTCCTTTGTGGTATCTCCTTCAAAAGTAGTCTATATTCCAATCATTCGAAAATTTCATCCTAATATATTTAGTAGTTACGAAGATAGGTTGTAAGGGTAACAAACATTCACACAAACTTCTCTCATCTAATAATTAATGTTAGGAGGATATCAACGAATACCTAGGTAGGTACTCGTAGTAATATGGGTGGAATGATTTGAAACAATAAATCTCTGAAGTAAAGGAGAAAGGGCATACTGGACCAAGAAAAAAAATTAATGTTACATGGTACAGTCAGCGTCAAATTGATATGTGCGTCTAGAGTAGTCAAAATGATCTAAAAACATAAAAGCAATTTGATATACGCAGTTCGATACACCATAATGTTGTAAGCATCCAAGGTGTTCAACATATCTTACTACTCCTTGTTTTACATTTTTATTATGAGCAGTCAGGGTTACTGACTGCTCATATAAATAAAAATAATGAGTAGTACGATATTTTGAACACCTTGGGTGCTAACAACAATGTGATGATTCGAACGGCGTATATCAAATTGCTTGCATGTTTTTCAGATCATTTTGACTACTCTAGACGCACATATCAATTTGACGCTGACTGTACCTAGGTTTTTTACACCCGTATAGGTATATCAAAAAAATGAAGCCAGAAATACGAATAGTAATGATTTGATGAAACATTTACCAAAGCTGGAGGAGAAAGGGCATCTTGGACCAAGAGACAAAATTACTCCCTATTACGTAGCTTTTTTAGACTCTTGAAAGAAATGAAGCTTGAAATACTGGTGGAACGATTTGACGAACTTATAAATCTGTTTAGAGATTTTGATTTTATTAATGTAGATTTTTTTTTTAAATAATAAGCTATCCAATTAATTAACTGTCTGCAGTTAGCCCAATTGTTTCAATTGTATATACTAGTTTTAATTTGTTTCTATTCCTTGATTGTAATTTTCGTTGTTACTATACTAGTCCAATTAATTTAATTGTGTTTATATTAGATACGTTTATTTAAGGTCCAAAATTTTACTTAAAACTCTATTGCTCAAGGGCAAGCAATAGAGTTTTAAATTCACATATTATAATAAAATATTATAGTAGGGTATTTATTATAATAATAGAATATTAAATATATATTTTTGTTATTGACTTATAACTTGGCGTTATCTATAAAGAATTGTATTGTATTGAAAGGGCATCTTAAACCACGAGAAGAAATTACGATTACAAAATATATTTTTTAAATAAAATTCCGAAAAGTTAAAATGCCTTTCGCGTAGTATTTGCGAAAAATCACTGCCTGGGCTTTCAATATTTCTTATTTTGAATTGTAGTTCTTCTGTTTCACTTCTACTGTCCATCCACGTCATTTCTTCTTCTATATTTTCCTGTTCTATTAGTCCATCTATGTTTTCTGTGGTTACTGTTAATTCTTCTACCATTTTTCCTCTTTTATCTTTTCTTTCTCTTTCTGCTGTTTTTTTTTTTGGTTTTCAATAGCTCTTAAAATATAACTTGGGTCTCTTAATGGCATCGATCTAGAATGTCTTGGATCTACCAATTCTGGTAGAATACAATCTATGTAAAATGTGGTCAATTTTTCTTTCATAACACTTTCCCGAAATTCATCATCCCTTTCAATTATTTCGGTAACTACACGATTATTTTCTCCGTGCCATATACCAAGTAGACATTTGGAAGAATTTGTTATCTGCATTTGTCCTTGAATTTGGAAGAACCAGTCGTGGTTTTTATTAATTTATAATTTTTTTTTTATAAAAATTAATCTTTTTTTGGTTTACGGCTTCGTCAAACCCAAGTTTTATGGCTGTGATTGGGAACTTTATTTCTACGATTGTGTCTTTATCAATTATTCCATCAGGAGCTCCAAGAAATGGAATGTCTTTGTGTATAAATAGACCGCAAGCCTTTATTTCAACCTTCTCTTGATCAGCTAGTTTTACTATAAAAACTATCGTAGTTTGACGAATTCATTACGGATGTAAGCGGGTACTTCTTGTGGCGAGGTAATTATTACCTACAAAAGGACGGGGTAGCCATGGGGTCTCCGATAGCACCAGTCGTGGCTAACATCTATATGGAATGGTTCGAAAGCACTGCTTTAGAAAATGCACCCGTGAGGCCGAGACATTGGTGGCGATATGTGGATGACGTGTTTGCTATTATACAACAAGACCAAATTAGCACGCTATTAGAACACCTCAATGGCATTCATCCGAAAATAGCATTCACTGTGGAGTATGAGAAAGACGGTGCTCTGCCTTTTCTTGATGTTTTGGTTAAGCGTACACACTCGGGACGATTAACACACACGGTCTATCGCAAACCAACACACACAGATATGTACCTAAAGGCTGACTCGCACCATCATCCGTCACACCTAGCTTCAGTGCCACGCACTCTTATAAATAGAGCTTTAAGGCTATGTGACCCACAATACATAGAAGGTGAACTACAGCACGTCAAAGATGTACTACAGCGAAATGGTTACGGCTGGAGACAGAGCTGCCGTATTGCCAACATGTCCCAAAGAAAGCGGCCCCATTCCGTCGAGAGAGCGGTCGCATACCTACCCTTTGTGAAGGGACTCACGGACAAGATCGGTCAGTTGCTACAGCGGAAATATAGCATTAAGACGATCTTCCGAGCTCAAACGCAACTGCGGCAATTACTGCGCTCTCCGAAGGATAGAGTACCACTGGACGTCCCCGGCGTATACATGATCCCATGTGACTGTGGTAAATGTTACATCGGTGAGACAAAGAGGAACATATCCACCAGGCTCTCGGAACACATACGCGCCGTAAAGAATGTTGACACCAATAGCTCGGCGGTGGTAGAACACTGTATTGAGGAAGGACCATCGCATTACGTACGTTTCGACAAGGCCCGTGTCTTGTCTAGGGAAAAATTCTTTGTTCCCCGCAAGATACGCGAGGCGATAGAGATAGATCGATGGCCCAATTTCAACAGAGACAGAGGTTGGAACCTACCACCAGCCTGGAAGCCGTGTCTTCATGAGAAGTCGAATAGCAGTATGGAGCCGGGTGTAGATACTGTTAGTTCCATATGTAGTACCCAGGGAATACCAACACCCGACACAATAGGATCCTTACGAGGAGATGTTTCTCACGCCCTAGAGCATCTTCAAGCAGCGCACCCCCCACCACCCCCACCCCCGGCGCTCACGTCGCGGGCTCAACGCGCGCTCGCGCGCAGTGCTCGGAGGGATGCGGAACGCGCGCGTCTAGAACCGCACTCACCCTGAAGATGTCCCTCGTTAAGGGATGAAACGTTGGTGTTCTTCCAACACAAATAAGGTTCGTAGTTAACCCGCTTACATCCGTAATGGATCAGCTAGTTGTTTATTGCTAATTTTTCATTATCACGCCCATGTTTTATTGAGTGTACGTTATTTAAATTACTTTTATACAGTAAATTTTTAAAAAGGTTTGAGGTATGCAACTCAAGTCCTTTCTTCGCTTGATTACCTTTCCAAAATTGGATGCGGTGAGCATGTTTCTTCTAATCTGCATCCATTCACTAGAGCTACTTTGTAAGACTGTTTCTTTCTGAATTTTATTCCTTTCTTCTTCAGTTTTTTTTAAATTTTTTAGAAAAGTGTTTTTTTCTCTTTCATACATGTCAGGCAACACATCTGGCTTCACACATTTTCCCCTGTAATCTAAGTCCTGTCCTTTTTGAAATAACCTTTTCTTTTTCCTAGAATATTTTTCCATCAATTTAGATCTCCTCAACCGTCTTTCTTCAAAAATGTTTATCTGACATTTTGGATTTTTTTTCATAATAGACTTATAAACTGAAGATACAACTTTTTGGGTATTGAATTATTATTATTTTTTTTTTGTTTTTTTTTCAGCCAAGTTCATCCCACAATCATCAAAACACAAGTTCATCAATGAATTAATTATTAATATAAATTATTAATTTCAAGATAAACACGGAAAAAATGGTACCTAATAATGTAGACATAATAATATGATGATGACCTCTACTTCAAAGACATCTTCAATTGGTTCTGGTCTGGAATCCTGGTATGGTATTCTAAATGAGGTTGGTGTCATTGGTTTTAGCTGTAACATACAAAATAATAGGCTATTTCTTTGTTATGTTACGGGGTGGGACAAATAGGACGCACGGCCAAAAGATATTACAGTAACAAATATTTTTAACAAAATCAATGTCATCATAACTTGTCAAAAATGTTTACTTGTTGTTGTTTGTTTGTTTTTTTGTACCAATAAACAAGGATCTCTACAAGATGACAAAAAAAGGCTATGTACCGTTTTTACCCAGTCTCCTTTACATTTCGAACCCCATTCCCATTTCATGTCAGTAAGAAAGTCTCCGAACTTAGTTACCTACGGGCAGCGCAGTTCCTTCTTGGCTCGGATTGGAGTAAAGTGAGAGGTGTACCTGGTGCCTCACTTCGGAGAGACATAAAACGGTTGTGAATAAGTACCTATAGGTTTTTACTTATTAGATTTCAGTCTGCTCGGCTACGTATTCACATTCTGATGATGATCATGAACCGGGTTAGAACAGATGGCATACCTACTTATTTTATTTCATCGCAGAATACCTACTACCTTATTTAGCTACCTAAGCACTATGGATGTTTTACCTCTAGCGCAGGTATTTTCACTCTAGTTTTAACTTGTCCCGTCACAGTACATCTGTAAATGAATAATATTGTAAGATCAGTAATAAACGAGTAGCTATGTGTGAATGTAAGCAAATCAGTTCAAACACAAATCTCAAGTAATACATTACTTTAATTATAATCAGTTGACCTTAGAACTTTGCCTTTTTCCCTATTTTTCTAAGTTTTACATTTCTATTCTAATTCTTCTGATAAAATAATTCCCAATAACCTCCCATTATTAATTCTTCAACTTCTTTTTCGAGAGTCGCCCTGTCCCTATAAATGACATTGACATTTTGGATCGGCTGAATCTATTTTGCAGGCAAATATAATTATAAACTCTACAAGGATGAGAGTAATTTTGTGATGCTAATAGTCGGCTATCCTAAGTACGGAATGTCCTCAGTCCGATCCGGAATGAACGCAGTCCGATCCGGAATGTCCTCAGTCCGATCCGGCCATTAGATATTTATGTTGTATGTCCTCATTACAATTATACAATTTCTTACTCCTACTCAACGAATACAAAACAATACCGTATGGTTGAAATATAACTAAAGTAGATAATTATCTTTAGCGACACAGGTTATTACTAATAGGCCGAAAGAATATTATGCATATCTTCATCATCGTGCGAGTAACGCAATGGCAGTGGGTAACGCAATGGCAATGGAGAGCTCAGCAGGCGATCAGAGACTTCAAAATGATACAGGGTCTGCGTGAAAGAAAACAAGAAAACGTTAGTAGAGTTGTAAATAATAATAACAATATATAACATATTTTTATATATATATGATATATTAAAGATAGTATACAAGTGAAATAATTATTTGATGTATTATTATAATTTGAAATTATTTGAAGAATCCAAATTGTAATTTCTCATTATTGAGATAATTCTTTTCGGAGTGATTAAATAGCAAAATTATAAACTGTAAATGTTACCACCATTTGAGTCCTCGTAATCGGGCAAACTCATTATTGTGTTTTGAGTCCTCGTAATCGGGCAAACTCACAAACAGGTATTTGAGTCCTCGTAATCGGGCAAACTCATTATTGTGTTTTGAGTCCTCGTAATCGGGCAAACTCACAAACAGGTATTTGAGTCCTCGTAATCGGGCAAACTCATTTATTGTGTTTTGAGTCCTCGTAATCGGGCAAACTCACAAACAGGTATTTGAGTCCTCGTAATCGGGCAAACTCATTATTTTGTTTTGAGTCCTCGTAATCGGGCAAACTCACAAACAGGTATTTGAGTCCTCGTAATCGGGCAAACTCACAATACTTGAATCTGTAAATATGATAAAAATATTATATATAGACCCACATTTCCTTATTTCAAGTTATTCAAGGTGGCCTTAGATTTTGCTCTATTTATAACTATTAAATGCATCTGTTCTCTTTCCCTCTGCAACAAATTGTGGGAATAGGATCTATTCATACGAATACATAAGATATCAGTGTCTCTGTATTTTGAGAGTGGAATATTATATTCGTATTCAGTGAACTTTACTTATTATTATATTTTAATGCGGTAAAATTGTCAATAATTGGTATCACATTGTGCTCATAATGATAATCACATGTATATCAACACTGTATACTCCAATATAATGAAATTTGATGTATATGTAAGCTCACTTAAGCAATTTTTTATTGGAGCTAGTTCTTTACAAATACTAGAGACGTATAATAATATTTTAATAGTGTATTTGGGATCAGATATTATCATTTCGTTCGGTCATCCCCCAATGAAATACCATTATCATTTTAACTTTCGCTTTTCAAATTATAGGTTTTCTCTTTTTTTTTTTTTTTGTACTTCGAAGTAGTCTGTTTTTTTTTATTCGCTATTTCGATATTTTGTTTTGAGAATTGATGTGACTTTGCAAGGTTCTTTAATACAGCTTCTTACTTTACCATCACAAGGACAGTGTTGTGGTTAGAGATCATAATAGGATCCCCAGTGTTAAAGATTGGTTGTGTGTAGTTATTTTTATTTTATTATTTAATTCAAATTAATTATTGTAGGTGGTCGTTTGTGTGAACGTTCACTTATTGAATAAAATAATTGTAATTGGTATAGTCGTGCAAGACCCTTTTATTAAGAGCTTGGCTATAATTATTGCTGTTATATTTATTATTTCAAATCAGCATACATCCGCCACACTGTACAAGTTAGTACTCGAGATCGGGTTTCTATTAGTAGCATCTTCATGTATTTGATAACCATGTCGATAATGTAATGTAGTTCTACTACTTTTCAAGTCGATGAGTAGATGATTCAACTTAGCTGTATGTGTAGGTACTGACTGTAATTTATGATGTTGAAGCATGGATAAATTCGGTAACCAGTCGCTACTACACTACACATAGCATACTCAAAATGCAATGTCTATGGTTCTAGCTAGTCTGACGGTCTGACATCTGAGCAGGAGATCGACAGACACCATTTTGATTTGTCGCTACCGACATCTTTATTTAAATCTTTGCTTTTATTTAAATCTAAAGTAACTAGGCACCAATATTGTTATTGTTCTTTGTAAATTATAATAAACCTCTTAAAGGTGCAAGTATACTGATTTTTTTTTTTTTGTGGGCTGTAATAATCATTTGCAAATCCCATAATGAATGGTGTGGTGCAAATTTTGTAATTTATCTCACGTTCTTATTGTGACTTCGACGGCATCGTGAACATTTAATGCTTTTGCTTCTTGTGCTGCCGTGAGAGCTCACCATACTTTGAAGACAACAGGTGACGACAATACTATTTGCAACTCTGGACTAACATGGAGACAACTCTTGTGTTTTAGTTGTTTAAATGTATATTAAAGCATCTAGCAACTAGCACTAAACAATGTGATAAACATTGTTATATTTAAATACAAACTTCTTATGATTGCATATATAACATATTTTACGGCTTGCATTAATATTTTGACGCAGTTTATATTTATGGAATAGAAAATGTGTGAAAATCTATTATGTAGTAAGACCAGGACCACATTTTTTTTTTGCAAATAAATAAATGATTATGGAATTTAAATTATAATGTAGTGATCTGCATGTTACTTAACGTTGAATTGATAAAAACAATTTTTTCAATTCATTTACCTTATCCTTTATTTTCAGGTTTACTTTTATTAAATTAATTTTAAAATTTTAATTTAATGTAAAATTTAAACATCTAATGGTAGATCATAGTGTTATTAAATTTGAATTTGAAAATCTCTGTGATACCTGTATATCACAGGTTTATAAATTAACTAATTATATATTATTTTTATATATATACATAGTAATGCTTTAACGCGCGTTCCATGCTTCTAGCAAACTTCTTTACCCGCCTGACTTCTTAAGAGCTGTCTCTTTTGGACCTGGACTACCAGTACTCGATTCTCATAAGAACTGTCTTTATTTTTTTCGATCTAATCATAGCTCAGTTACCCCTGTGATTTATAAAACCAGGAAGTTATTAAAACCGGTAGATACTCAAAGCTGAGCCAATACTCAATAGAAAAACTGTATTCTTGTAGAGTAGCAACCACCATCTAGCAATTAGACCACATTGCAGTCTGTTTAAACTTAAACGTTTGCAGATAAAACAGTGATGTTCAAGCAGGTAATTAACTATCTATTATAAGCCATTATTTATTTATTTATTTGATTGGACATATAATACGAATAAGTTAACCAATTACATTAGTTACATAAAATTAAAAATTAAATAAAATATTAAAATCATTGTTACACCTTTAAATTAGTCAAATAAATTAATAGAATGATCAGGTGATAACATTTAATAAATAGATTACGCAAGTCAAAATTACTTAGTCAAAGCACAAGTACATGCATATAATTAGATAGGTATCAAATTGAAAATAATAAAAACTAGGTACACCCATTAATGTTCTTATTATTTATTTTATTAGAAAAGTTTGTCTTATTTAGTCTAACTATCAAATTAATTCTTTTATACTAAATTAAGTACCCTCGGTAAGGAACCTTGGCGTGATTATTGACTCAAAAGGACTGTTCTCTGAACACAGAGATGCCACCATTAATAAACCATATAAAAGTCTTAGGTTTATCTAAAAGTTAAGCTGTCCATTCTCTGATGTAGCTTGTGTAAAAAATTCTAAACTAGTCCTATGTAAGGAAAATTTTAGAGTATTGCATCGTTACTTCGATTGCGTGCCACTTTATGAAACGGATAAGCATAGGATTCCACGTTTACGGGAACGGGACGGAGCACACGTTTTTGGAACGTTGTAAGCGTGAAAATCAGATGTTAGCTTCTTTACACTAAAACTACACAACATTATGAACAGATCTTGTTTTCTCATAGGGATACTGAGATCTAGGACTAGCTTTAGTTCGATTCACATCTTAACTATAGATGTTACATAGGTTTTGATGACAATCAAGGTACGGAGGGTTGTAGGTAATATTTGTTTCAATTACTGATAATGTTAGGTACACACTTAGACTTAGTGAATTACGTGTGTGACTGTGACTTAGAATAATAATGTTTATCTATAACTTCATGCCAAATGTGTGGCAACACGCTGAAAATTACTACACTAGACAAACCTTCTATGTTTGAAACTTTTAAACTGTCGTATTAACAAAAATAGAATAAGTTTTTAATTAATAATTACAACACCAATGCAAGAAGCATGTGTTTACCATTTCTAAACAACTCTCGAAGACCGAAGAGTTATGGCAGACATTGTCTTTGGTATATGATTGTATATGCAACGGGTATATTAACTGTAAAAATTTGTCATCCAAATTGCTGCCTGAATACACTGCGGACCAGGACTGGATATGCAGCAACAAAACTTTATGCCTTCATGTCAACAATACTAAATATGCACATGGTGAATACTCACCTGACATTTGGTTTGGTAAAAGCTTTAACATTAGATGTTTTTTTTTTTTTTTTTTACACTGAAACTTTTATGCCTGATATTTTCAATTATTATCAGATTTATGTAAAGCGCTACATAAATTATTTATCTTTTTAAGTATTTGTAACGAAAGATTTTTTTTTATTATTTTTATTTATATTTTTACTATTATTTATTAAAGTTATTACGTAACTACCTATTTATAGTAGTATTTTACAAATGACAAGATTCTTGACAAATAACCAGTTGATTTAAATTAATATTCTTATTTTATTATCAAGCTACACCTATTTTATTTCTTTTTAATTTTTATTTCTGACACTAAAATTAATTCCGTATGTCAGTGTATTATTTTATCTGTTATTTTTTTTTATGTTTTTCTGTCTGTGTCATGTTTCATGTATAGATAGTGGTATTATAGTCCATGTAAATAGACAAAGTATGTTTACTTAAACAATAAAAAAATTTATTTACTTTACTTTTACTAACTAAGTATTAGTTTTTATTTATATAATTAATTTGTAGGTATATTATGCATAAGATAAAGTTTACTTTTGGACTAAAAATGTAGATTTTGCATTTTAGTCCATCTAAATTTCTAACCATAATGTGGTGTGAATTAGTAAGGGTAACTGGATGACCTAGGTACATATTGACAGATCATTCTTTTTTTTTTTTCATTATAATAATGTAAATCCTTTTATTGGCTGTTGGTGATTTATAAGAAAATATATATTTTTAAGAGCTGGTGTTTTGTTCATGAATAAATACCTCAATAAATAAATAAATCAAATATGTACATAATTATATTATGTATATACAGATTCGTTTTTAACTTTTAGTGGTTTTAGTTAATCGTTGGGCAAAATATCATCTCTATTATGTTGTGTTGAGGACCTTATCAGAGAGAAATAAATGCACATCTCTTTTAGAGAGTGCTCTAGTGTAGAAACAATTTAGTAGAGTTTAGCTGAACAGGTAGTACACTCGTACAACCTGTGTGTAGTGAATTATCTCTATACTTGTATGATTTTTATTTTGTTCGTATACTTGGTGTAGCAAGTATAAATATAAACAATGTAAAGTATCAAAATATCAGTAATCTGTATAATAATATTATAATGGTGCATAATGTTTGCAGAAATAAAACCGAGTATTTTTTTAAAAAATAATTATTACCATGTTTTATGTCTGCATATTAAATGTGCTTGATTAGGATCTAATATAACGCTTCATTATAATAATAATAATAATAAAACTTTATTTAAATTTGAGTGGTTTTTACAAAGTAGGAGTTTTACCTATCTTATAATTACTATGGTAAAACTATGAAGCTACTTGAGACTAATGAAAGGGTACTAATTTATACAAACAAAGTAAATAAGGAGATAAAAGAGTTGTAGAGTAACTACGTACATAGTGCTCTACTATGTGTGTTTTAAATAACAAGTAAGATTTGCCTACTTCAAGTTAAAACCTATGTGTAGTGATACATTAACTCCTTGCTCTAACTAAGTATAAACTTGTGTGTAGACATTGTGTGTGAGTGACATTTTATGTGCATTATTGAAAAATTAAATTATTCATCATTAAGGGTTAATAAAATAATGTGCAGCATATTAAGGGTTAAGTGCTGTGTATAATCAGGGTTAAAATTATGATACTAATTGAGGATTTAAATATTCGTGATTTAGGGTTAATAAAAATAATGTGCATTAGTAGGTGTTAAAATAATATTTTTGAAACCTATGTAGTTATACTAAATAATTTTTCGCATAAATTTTGTTCAACATAGAGGAGAATGATAATAGATAATTTAAGGAGGTTAGGGTTCCTGAAAAATGTCTTTTTTTTTTCTTGGTTAAATAATTATAAAAATCATAGTTAGTACTTTAGTAATGTTATGAATAGAGTTATTTGGAAAAAGTAGGTATATACATACCTCCATGCTCTTCATCATAATGCCCAAGGCTAGTAAATATAGACAGATTTTTAATTAGCATAATAAACTTTTAAATCTTTAATAAATTTAGTTTCTTATTTCTTTGAAATAGTTATTGAATACATAGTAAATACATAGTAGGAACCAACAGCCTTTCAGGATAAGGATAGCAGTTTGAAAACCATTGATGATCATGTGCATGGTAACATAACAACTACAATGGTAATAAGCGCTGAGGTAACAGTGTTAATAATGTTGTAAATTAACTCAAGTGATTTGTTTAAATGTGTAGGTAATGCAAGTTTATTTAGGCAGGTAGTTGACTAAACAATATTCATAATTTATAGATTTTCAATTCATGATCTGTAGGATAACTATAAAGTTGTTTTGTCACTGACCGAGTTAAACCAAAGTTGGTTTTGAGTTGACACACTTGAGAACGGGAGAAGGTTGCTTATTGCTATACATTACTTATAATCATATTATATATATTAATTATAATAACTAGGGTTTTGTTTAAGATTATTCTTTATACAGTACTTATTCCTTGATGTACCAATATTAGTGGTAATGTAGGTAATGGTCAATAAATTGAATATTTTCTGAAGTCCATAATGTAATTGTCCTCACTCAGTTTATTGTATGAGTTGATAACTGATCTTGAGATACCTGCCCAAAGTGGTAGACTAAATAGTATTTAAATTATGTAGGTAATAATATTGATGTGTTGTCCGAGTCTTTGGAAACTTTTATCATAACCAAAAATTTTTCTTTTCACCTTTAAGTATCTAATCTGATCAGCAGTAGGATAAATATTAATAGGTATCCTGACTATTTTTTTTTTTGGATAGAAAAATAGTCAAAGTACAAAGTTGGTATGTCCGTAGTGAGCGGACCATGGACGGGTTACTTACTGATAAGTTTTGAAGTTGCTGGTATTATTAGATTTATTGGTTATGCTATATTGATGCTGGTATTATTACCTATTTATTACCATAACATTTTCATATTCCTGTACAGTATGTGATGAGCTTTGCGTCTAGGTACTCTGTAAGTACATAAGTTTTACTCCATGAATATACATAGGTATGGATTCATTGCTTGATTCATACTCTGGCGTTGCATCTTGCTATATCCAATCATGTTGGAAATGAAGGAGTGATCTCGTGACTGTTTACACAGAACACAAAACTTCCTAGGTATGTTTGTTACTTATTCAAAAGGTTTTCAAGGGAATCGACAATTAACCTTGACGCCGAATTTACTTGTGATCCGAGCTGTGTGGCTGTTTTACTTGAATTAGGTACCTACTTACTGAAAAGTACCTAACCTTGTTGTATATAATGTGTGCGGGACCATTATTCAACAGGTATCATAGTAAAAGTCTACATACCAAAGATCCAGTGAGCGTAAGTTTTTTCTACTTCTGATTTGTAAGCAAATCAGTTCAAACACAAATCTCAAGTAATACATTACTTTAATTATAATCAGTTGACCTTAGAACTTTGCCTTTTTCCCTATTTTTCTAAGTTTTACATTTCTATTCTAATTCTTCTGATAAAATAATTCCCAATAACCTCCCATTATTAATTCTTCAACTTCTTTTTCGAGAGTCGCCCTGTCCCTATAAATGACATTGACATTTTGGATCGGCTGAATCTATTTTGCAGGCAAATATAATTATAAACTCTACAAGGATGAGAGTAATTTTGTGATGCTAATATGAAGTATTTACTTAGGTACATCTTCGTTGATTTGTTCTTACCTGGTAGGTACTGCGCTGGACATTGGAAAGCGGAGGCCATAGACTACCTCTATGGCTTGTAGATACTTTATAAACTCTGTTGTTGTTACTTACTCGATATCATTTTCATAAGGCATTGTCTGAATATTTTATTTCTGATGAATTTGCCCTTTCCTTGATCTCCTACAAAAAATAACAACATGAAAAGTCTATAATATACCTATATTGCTAATACACATAGTAGCAAGTACATAAAATTGCTGAAATAAAATGTACATAGGTAGGTAGGTAGTAGTTATACTTACATTTCTAACATCTTTTGGGCTTTCAGAGCTCTGGTTTTCTTAAGCTTACTGATCTTCGGCATTTTCAATATAATTTATTACACCTAGATACACACAACAACAATGGGTAGTCAAAGTATACCTAGGGTATGCGTAATAAATATACCTTAGCACTAGAAGCGTCCTTGCGCGACAAATATAAATAGGTACCTACTTATGAAGTCGGTATACCTATATAATTACAAACTATCTTACACTAAATAAAGCGTCCATGCGCGCACAACTTAGAATAATAAACAAATCAATTAGTATCGAAAAGCCGACGAGAAAAGTAAGCGAGTACTAGGCAGACGGACACAACCATCCCGTACGAGAGCCAGCGGTGCACTGCCGCCCGTCGCCCGCGCGACCACTTTCAAAGGTTCACGCCCCCTAATTATACGGAAATCTAGAAAAAACTGATTTACTAAGTGAAAAATCGTCGCATCACAAAATCATACGTTCAACTTAAAGATAAAGTTTTTGCCGACATATAGGTGAAGGAAAAAGTACAAAATTCTAAGTCGTTTAGAAGTAGATACAAATTTTCAGTCCAAAACAGCTGCACTTTGTGAATTTTTTTCACAGGGTAAATGAACAGCTAGAACATTTTTGTAGGTTCACTTTACAGATAAAAGGTCAATGAATGACATATATTTTTTTCAGCACATAATATTGACTCCTCTATGAGTAGAAAGCCTCCAAAAAAGACCGATCAGCTACTGTTTGCGCCTTAATGAGTTTTGATGTGATGTCATAGTGGGCAATTCGGCGGACCACAATGAAAAATTACCACTGGTAAAAATGTCCGTAAAATGACCACTTCTGTAAAAGCCCTATTCTGACAATACTTACCCACTTCTTTCAATGACCTTTTCAGGAAATTACTATTTTTCAAAAGGACACAACTTCTAAATGACTAGGTACTTAATAAAACGTCCGTTTCTTGAATTGTAATTTTGTGGACGATTTATCTTGTAGCACGGCTTGATTCGATACTATGACGGCTGAAACCCTGTTCACAAAGCCCGTTTCAACACGATCCTGTTAAAATTCGGCAACAATTTTCATAAAATTTTAGTGACAATTTTTCTTTTTACCATAACGCGTTTAATTTGCGATGTAGATGGAGCTTCACGAAAACCTCTGAACATTTTTGCTTGTTCCGCGTCATGACAAGCGTTTTATAATACATGCAAACATAATATTAATTGGTTGACTGCTCTTATAAAGCGACAGAGTAATTTTGCTGAAATATTTATTCGGAAAAAACGCTATTTTGATAAATGTTTTCCGTGTTCTTTAATGGTGTGCTTTTGATGGTGAATGGAACATATGAGGGGTTTTAATGCGTAATATTTGTGTTTATTTGGGCGTGAACCTTTTGAATTTATAATGCTGCACATTTTGATACAAAGCTGACTTGAAACCAAAAATGAATTCCGTGAACTGATATCATATTGGCATGGCAGAGTTGATGGTTACTCAGGATTTTTTAAACATCGTAAATCTTGAGTTTCTGTACTCTGTTGATAAAACTGTATTTACAGCCGAAACACCAATCTAATTAAGACTTTACGCGCAAGTAACGCAAAATAATGTCAATCTAACACCGGAGATAACGCTCAATGCGATAGACGAAAAACATAACAGAAAGGAAATCGTGTTTCAAAATCGCGTTACCTCCGAAATTTGTCGTAAAAACGTTTTTTACGAGCGCGAACGGCTCTCTTTACTATGATTACTCGAACGCCTGCTACGGATGCGTGGATTGGGAGAGTATAGGAAATTGAAAGGATTTTTACTGTCTATAACTTCTTGAGAAGTTAATATAATAATATGCTTAGCTTGGTTATCCGGTAAATCTATTTGAACTTGCAAAAACTGCTAGACCATAAACGTATGCAATGTCGTAAGTATAGGCACCCAATGCCTTAATTAAGGCATTGCTTACCTACAAACTGGTATCCAAATGTAATCACACTAATATTATAAATGCGAAAGTTTGGATGCATGGATGGATGGATGTTTGTTACCTCTTCACGCCAAAACTACTGAACGGATCGGGCTGAAATTTTGCATACAGGTAATTCTAATCCTGGAATCAAACATAGGCCACTAGATACTTTTTATCCCATAAATAAGTTCACATGGGATAGAAATCACCTTTAAACGTTTCCATCAAAACAACGAGTGTGAAGCCGCGGGCATAAATCGACACTCCCTACGTATCTTCGTGTAACTGCCAGATACACACTTATACGTTTGATGCATTTTTGGCATCTACACATGCCACTCTATCATTATAACTTACAAAAAAACAAAAAAGTCTACTCTAAGTACGTTTTTCTTTATCGTATAACTGTCCAACTTCATTATTTTCCCGCCATATAATGCTGTATCTTCCACATACACACTTTGACGCGGGGGGAATGAGGTGCGGGTGGCGGTAATTGCCCGTTACGCAGTTCTTCCGCGGAAAGCAAGTAAAATGCGTGTGCGACTCGTAAATATTTGATTGCCGCAAAATGACAAGTGAACGTTTCCGATTCCTGAACAATTTAAAAGCAGACGCTACTAAGAAAAGAAAAGTAGATATCCTAGACCCAGCTATATCTACTACAAGACCAGGTAAGTAAATCACAAATGATTTACCTAACTTTAACTAACTTTTTGTACTTTTTGAAGTCCAATCATAGTTATTATTAGGTTTTTTGAATCAGTTGTGTGTTATTGCCTTCATTGCTGACTAAATAGAGAATTATTAGTAGTACATTTTGAAACTTTCCAAAATTTTTTGGTAACCTACGTACAAATGTGTAACTACGCACTTACATATTTATACATCGGGATTCACTATGATCATAAGGTGTATCTAGGCACTTACATATTTATACTTCGAAAAGTTGTTAAATCAAAATTCGGTAACTGAATTTTACATAGTTTTACATCGGAAAGTTATTGAATTAAAGTTATAGTAACCCATGCACTTACATAGTTCTGTGTTTGTGTTTTCATGTTATTTTAATAAAAAACAATTATTTTTAACCAATTGCAAAAAAAGATGAGGTTTCTCAATTCAACCGTATATAATGTATATCTGTGTGTATTTTTTTTGTTCGCGGATAACTTCGTTGTTTGTGAACCGATTTTGTTGGTTCTTTTTTTGTCGGAAAGAAGATAATTCCAAGAATCCTTATCAGATCCTCAACATTTTAATAGGGCCACCCATTAAAATGTTGAGGATCTGATAAGGATCTTCAGAGTTATGAACAGAAATGCACTTCAAAAGTGCAAGGTGCTCTCTTCCCATGAAATTTAAGTCGATTTTCATAAAATTTTTCATTTTGCCCCTTGTTGTTTTTCAGATGTATCTCCAGTGCCATTCTCAGAAAATTTTACTGAGGATGACCTAAGCCGAATGGGTGAGATCTGACAGCGATGAAGAACCTTTTCTTGCACCGCGCATTTCCTTCTTGCATTCTACGAACACTAACGGTGATAGTCCTGCATCTTCTGAATTGCATGTCCCAGCTTCCCATATCTTACAATCTTCCTTGCAAGCTTGTGGTGGAGGCTCCAGCAATGACGCAGGGAATAATGACATTGCCATTAGTTCGTCGCCTCACTTTTGTGAAAAACCTGTAAACCTGACCCCAGAAAACTCATGAAAAACATCCTGAACCCGTGGAAAGTAAAAAAGTACCACTATTTGCAAATCTAAGTGGTACAGTACAAGGTAGTTTGCCGGAATATAGCTTCTATGACCCCACTTTGGCAGCAAACATGCCTGAATATCCCCTACTGCTACAGTCTACTTCGAGCATTAATATGCCATTATCACTGTGTGACTCTCCCAATTACGGCCACCTTATAGCTCAACAGATAGACCAATTAGGCTGCACGGAGTCGCCAGCACCCACTCCAGCGACATTACCAGTTGGCTTTCCAGATGAACAGTTATTAGGCTGCCCTGCGTCCCCAGCCTCCACTCCAAAGCTATTGCCAATGCCGATTGGCTCTCCAAGTCCAGGTATGTCAGGGAATAATTCTGAGCAGCTTGAAATCAATGACAACGAACCATCTAAGAAGAAAAGGCGATGTACAAAGAAAAAAGATAAGGGTCGATTGCGTTGGTCCATAAAAACCAATGGCTAAATATTAAGCGTAAGGGCAATAGAAATTCAGGAAATCCATGCACTGGAAGACGGTAAATAAGGAAAAAGAGAGAGATGCGGCCTGCTTTGTGGAGACAAATGCATTTTTAAATGCTTACAAAAAATTAATGACTTTAAAAGAGACCTGCAGTTTGTGGCTTTTTGGTCGATGGGAGAACTTGTTCGCCATTGGGATTTTATCAATAGATATTGTGACAAAATCACAAAACGACGTTTCACGTGTGAAGCACCCCCACAAGAAGAGAATCTACCATACGATACTACTTAGGTACTGAAAACTTACCTAGGACTGAGGAATCTAAAATTACTTAATAATCTATGTTTGCATCTACTCGTTTCTATGTCATTGTGTCTGTGTTCATATAGTAAAAAGTATTTTTTTTAAAACGTAATTAAGTAAAGTCTGAAACCATATAAAATTTGGCTTAAATAATTTAAATAATGGTTATTAATTAATGACTTGACTTTATGTTTATGTTTGATAAAAGTACCTACGTAAAAATGATACCATATTTTCGATCTCAATTTAATAATTTTGTATTTGTGTTAATTTTTATCACATTAGAAATTGAATAGTCAAGTTTGGATACCTATTTATTACTTATTATTAATTTTTAAGATCTCAATTTAATAAATGTTGTACTTCGTATTATTATGTAAATTGTTTACATAGTTAGATGTTGACATGGTCAAGTTTGCTATTTTATACTAATATTAATTCTGTGTTCACATTTTGATAAAAATTAGGTTGAAGTACCTACTAGTAAAGACAAGTAGTCGTGTTTGATAGTCGTTAAGAGTTTAAAGTTGAGTTAGTTACTTGGTTGATTTTGTTTTTCTTATTTTTGAAGGTTTTTTTGTGTTTAGGTGAGCACCTATTTCCCTAATAAATGGTATTTTAAGCTCTTTTATTTCTTGTTTTATTTAAGACTAGCTGGACCCGCGACTTCGTTCGCGATTGCCTCACCTGCCGACTACAATTAAGTTCACATTTAACCATAGTCTCTCATATTATGACACGCCGCCGTGCAAATCGTGTAGTGTCTACGGGGGATAGCATGTTGTCATCTTCAATCCCATTCTTTATAAACACGACTTTTAGCTACGACTCGGCCAGCATCAGTGTTAAGAAGTGTCATACTCGTTTCACTTCTTACTGATGGTTCCGTTCAGCTGGGGCCCTATTCTGCTATACTAATCGCTTCACTATGACAGGGGTATCGACACAGAATGACACGTTTGGGTATTCCACCTCAGATGAAAGACATTATGATGAATGCAGATGGAGAGACGTGCGTCAAGTTTGAAACTATTAATTATCTCGCACGCACTATCTGGAGTTTTATAAATCTAAGGATTCTACGTGATGATTCTGCGACGATTCCATACTGAAATTGAAAATTGTCATACTGAAGCAATTGTATTGCAGAATTGGGCTCCTGATCCATTTGACTGGACCACCGTAATTTTTTTTTCGTTAGTAGGTAGGTACAGTTGGCTGTGTACCACAGTAAAAATATTTTTCTGTGGTCTAGTTAGTTTAATTGGACCACTTACTGCAACCAAACTTCGGTAGTACAGTTAACTGGACCAGCTAAACCACCATATATCATGTAAGGTAGGAACCTAACTTATTTTTCCAAGACGCCTTAGTAAGTATAAACCTTACTAATGGGGCTTCTTGGAAAAATACATAGATAGGAACTTACCTACCCTCTATCTACTAATTTTTTTCTTCTAACTACAGATTATTTCATCAATCTACTGATTTTCTACTCGACTTTCTACTGATTTAGTCAAATTCGATCTAACAAAAAGAATGCATGAAATCGGACGACGCGTAGACCCGTCGTGATGCGCGGTTAAAGAATTCTACTTTTTCCTCTCTCCCAGGGGAACCTTACTGAATTCCAGGATAAAATGTATCCCATGTCCTTCCTTGAACTCAAATAGTACCAATTCAGTCCAACTCATTCAGTAGTTTCGACGTGATGCGCGGTGAAGGAATTTTACTTTCATCCCTTCTCCCAGGGGAACCTTACTAAATTCTGGGATAAAATGTATCTTTCCTCGTAGAATGAAATCAAATTATGCCGAGTTCCATTCGAATTCATTCAGTTGTTCCATCGTAATGCGCAGTTAAAGAATTTTACTTTCATCCTCTCTCCCAGGGGAACATGACTGAATTCCGGGATGAAATGTATCCCATGTCCTTCCTTGTAGTATGAAATCAAATCGTGCAAGGTTTCATTCCAACTCATTCAGCACTTTCGGCGTCATGCGCGGTGAAGAAATTTTACTTTCATCCCCTCTCCCAGGGAAACCTGACTGAATTCCGGGATAAAAAGTATCCTATGTCCTTCCTCGTAGTATGACCTAAAATCGTGCCGAGTTTCATTTCAATACCTTCAGTAGTTTCGACGTGATGCGCGTTTAAGAAACAGACAGACAGACAGACAGACAGACAGACAGACAGACAGACAGACAGACATGAATGAAAAAAATTACAGTTTTGGCTTCAGTATCGATAATAGAGTGCCCTCCAAAAAAAATTTTCAAAATATCTTCAATGTACAGAATTGGACCTGTTACAGTTTTATTATAAGTATAGATAATAATATAAGAATGACCAATATTAGCGAAAAAAATAATAAGATAAGTGGGAAAACCTTAATTCACGAATACAATTTTACATTTTACTACTAAAAATTACCTACCTACCTTAAAATAGGCTTAGTTTCGTAAGCAAGTGAATATTCGGCAATTAGGGCCTGCCTACCTGTATTAGGTACTGGTCACCAGGCCTAATTTGCCGAAACAATATGTAGAAGCATATTATTAAATTATACAATTTCCAACGTTTAAATATGTAAGCGCCAGTTAAACAGAATTAGTCAAATAGATCTACTAAGTATAACCGTGTAACAGGCAGTTACGATTTTGTCATTCTTCTAAATTCCCACGAAAAAGTGTGTATGTGCCACATACGGCATTTTTTTGGGTTATAAGCACCACGTAAAAATATGTAAGTGTAATAAAATCTAAACCAATATAGATTTAAATATAAAATAGTATCCATCTTAAACTAGATCTACAGTTAGAGCATCTCACCAATTTTCATAGAAATATCTCAAAAAGGGCTCCGGTTATAGGCATTTGAACATTTTCAAATCTTTAAAACGCTCTCCTGTAAAATTTGTGTTTTGCAGATACACAACTATACGTAGGGAGTGTCGGTTAAACAAGTAGTTTTCATAAAAGTGTGTACTGGCCGGTGTACTTCAAGAATACTGCGAGCTGAGCGCGGCCGCGGTGGCTCGGGCTTAGCCGGGCGCGAAATATCAAACATTATGAAATCGCCGTTTGTGTTCATACTAAGGCGGGCACCTAGCGGGCTTGAGCAAATAAGCACGCGTAATTTTTAAACGCGCCCGTACTAGGCTCGCAATTTTCGTTGAAGCTTTATAAAGTTATAACAGTTGAATGGCTAGTCGTGCAGGGAAAGGTGGAAGGTAAAAGAGGGAGATCACCTATGCTATGGAACGATCAGATAAGATCTGCCGTAGGTGTCCCCTTGCATAAATGCTCCGGCACGAACACCAACAGGGAGAGATGGCGATATCGTGAGGCGAGCAATATCAGCCCGCACAACAAAAGAATCGTCATGACGACCGTCACCGTTCTGTCAAGAACGCTACGAATGAGAAGAAGAAGAACGGTTACGCCGTGCGCTAAAATCCACTTTCGTTGCGACCGTCTTCCATGCTGACTGCACGAACGCTCGTGCACAGAGGAACCATATCTTGCTGTTTCTTGAATAGTTCAATTGATTTGAAACGTGATAAGTTTGACTGTCACTTTTAAACTTTACTCTACACTCACTACTCTAGCTCTTAAGAGGGAATTCACAAATAAACCAGAAATTCCACGCTTATTTCGTCCAAATTCTATAGTTTTCGTTCGTTGATTGAAATAACAATTACTTGTTAATAATAGTTCGTTTTCTCTTCTTCAATAATAATAGAACAAATTTTAGAAAACTTATTTATTTATTTTATAATAATCATTCTACCGATGCATGTTTACGCAAAAACTCTCGCGAGACCTATCTAATTTGATCTAATTTGTAGATTCTATTATATACATTATATACACGACCCAAGTTTTACTTTATTTATTCTAACCTTTGTTAGAAAAAGAATAAGCCGCCGATGGAAAATATTCACTTTATCCAATTCCGCGCGAATCCGTCGAGACGAATAGACGATATAAAATGGTTGCTCCCACCGCTTCTAATAAATCCGCTTATCTCATTCGCTCCTCTAGTGACACCAGAGAGAAGACGGAGAGCGAATGCAGAAAAAGACGGAATATAAAGTTTCGTTTTACAAAGCTGACTGACAAAATATAAGTTTTACAAAATTTTACAAGTTTTTTGAGGGAATATGTTTTGCAAAATTTACATTTATCGTTATTTAAGTTCTTGTTTCTGATACTGAACGTGTGTGTGATATAATATCTTTTACGGGGGTGTTCTTCATTTTAGCATAGACTGCAATCGTCTGAAATTAAAATTACCATAAACTCTTTTCATATCTAGAAAATAAGGTACCTCTGCAGTTTTAATTTCAAACAAAGCATGAATAACACTTAAACTGTACGCACACAAAAAATTGCTATTTCTATTTTTTACACAGGCAAACAATGGTGACCTCCAATAATTCGTTCGTTGTACATCTTTTTACTGTAAAATTAAATAACTTTGCATCTTATTTATTCTAAAAGCCGTAAAATCCCTAGAAGTGTCAGTCCCCTCGCTAGCGGCTCATCTGATTTATGACGAGTAAAACGCGTTCTGACGAGATGGTATGTTTCGCTCGGATGTCAACTCTGCGTTTTGCCGATCACGTACGGCGTTAGCACTGATTTGGTGCGGGGTTGGGGTGGAAATTGAGACTTATTGGGGCTTGTTGGGGCTTGTTGGGGCAAGACAACGTGGGAGATGAATGTTCTAAAACATACATCGTCTACAGGGAGTGTCGCATCAGAAAACTGTGATTAATCTAGTGGGCAATTTACTTGATTAATTTTGTGTGTGTTAGCTTATTTAAAATTAATGTTGTGATTGTACATGCTTCGTATGTATATTTATTGACCATCATTTTCAAAAATAAATTGCTGTATTTACATCGTAATATCGCTCATAGAGGTAACTCTAAAAAAAATTATATGAACTTGTGAAACCAACTGTTATATTATGTTTGTGTTTAACTAGCTGTGCCCGCGGCTTCGATAGCGTAGAATTTTAATTTTTGAGCGAAACCCTTATTGTTTGATAGTTATATCTGCTATCCCGGACGGAGACAAATTCAACAAATCAAAGATCTTTGAAATCGGTCCAAACGTTCTTGAGTTATAAATGGTGTAACTAACACGACTTTGTTTTACTCATATATGATTTGTATATAAACCACCAAACTGTAGATTAGAGCTTATAAAAAAGAACGCATATCATCAGGCGATAAATATATACAATAAATTACCCAGTGACTTAAAAGCTTTATCATATAATTTACTTAAAATAAAACTAAAATTATGGCTTATGGATAAATGTTTTTACGACGTTAAGGAATATTTTAATTTTAAAAATCGACTTTTTATGACATTATACTATTTTTTATTTGTTTTTACTCTCATTTTGAATAATTTAATATATTTTTTTGTTGCGATATCAGTTATTTTGCTTATAATTTTATATAGAGCCCTAGTGACTAATTAATTTTGCACGCCTAGACGAGGCAGAATGTATTGGAGTGTTATTTTATTATTAAGACCTATTCATTGTTCCTACATTCCTGCAAATAAATGATTTATGATTTATGATAAAAAAAATGTTTCGTAGGTCAAGTGAAGTGAAATTTCAGACGTTCCCATTCCACTGGAAAGTTAATTTGTCATGTGTTTGAATCGAAATTGCAAATGATTGATCGTAGTATCGTACTTGTTAGCTGACATTCATGATTTCGCTGGCAGCCAGTTCGTGTCCCCCTAGAATAAGTTATCTTTAAAAACGGTTCAAAACCGCGGACAAAATTAGCTTTAAGAAACGTAAGGCAAAAAATATAGCAGAACATTCGAAACAGATTGGAAGTAAGAACGTTAATTAATTAAAACTATTTCAATGGAACACCCTTCATAATGATACTCCGATATCTATAAATCTATTATGTATATATCGATAAATCTTTTATGTAATTCTTATACCTAAGTTTAAAATATAGTTGTTTGTTGTGCCTGTATTTAATAAATAAATATCGCAAATTCAAGCACCAAAATGATGTGACTATTATTATAAAACTACTTCAACTTCTATAGCGCTTGAATTAGGTTCTAAAACAGCATTCTTACTCGTATTGTTTTATACAGGGTGTTCAATTGAGCACTGTTAATGAGTGCGCGTTCTCATTAAAACTAATGAGCGCGTTTGACGTTTGCGCCATTCGAGCGCAGATGAGAGATTAACGAGGCCGCTGCCTGCGAGCGAGCTGGATGAGGCTTCGACGGTGTTAACCTGATTAGAGAACGACAAAATTAAATAATAACTAAAATACTATCGAACTAATCTATACTATAGGTAATATTATAAAAGCGAAAGTAGCTCTGTCTGTTACTTTTCACTCCTAAACGACTGACCGGATCTTAACGAATTTCGCAGCGAGTTAGACTGTGTGTATCCCAGCGACGGACCTAGCCTAGAACTCCTACTTGAAAAGATGTGCCTGAGCTTGAGGCCGTAGGCAAAAGGTAGTCTAGATAAAAACTAGATTATGCGAAAAAAAAAGATATTAAACCGGTTTTCTATTGTTGTAGCGATTGACATTGACATTTTTGGGTATCATCATTTCAGAAAGGATATTTTTTTTTACCCTGTTTAACAGGTATCAGATTCATAGTTATTTGTAAAGTTAATATTTTTAAGGTGGTTATAACTCTTCAAGATTTTTAAGTATGAATTGCTAGTACTTCCAGAAACATATAACCCCTTGCTCAGTCAATACGTAACCCAACCTTTTTACTTACTACGCGTGTTTTTCCAGTCTCGCTAAAGCTTTTTGTGATACCATAATGAGTTAACGGCGAACGAATTGCAGGAATAAAATCTACGTCTACGTCTCGTAATTACCTGAAAGGTTGAGGGTATATTAGTGTAGGTACTGAAAAATAGAGGAACCATCGCTTTACATGTTTTCTTTTAAGTGCTTGTTGATATTTCGTTGACGCTTTTAAGTGAAATACTTCGTAGTAATTAGCAACCCTGCTTTTACGCTACGTTGACTCTGTTTCGTGCCGCCGAGGGATCTATGACGAGAGGAATTTGGTAAAAGCCAATTATATAAACAGGTACAATTAAATAAACAGGGATACATTTTAATAATGCGTCATTTGACACTGAATTTTGACGGCGTACATTTTCATTGGATGGCACATAGCAGATATTTTCTGTTTTACAATCTTTTATTTAACTTGCTCTGTTACGTATGTATCTGTTACGTATATATATACGTGTAGGACAAATTTGCAACTGCATTTTAGACAGTTATCCTCAAGTGAATGAGCTGAAATTTGGCGTAAGTTCAGTGACACTGTAATCTCATGGTACCATCGCGCTGGTGTGATGATGGAGACAGAAGGTGGCCATAGGAACTCGTAAACTAAACGACGACGTAACCCCGTCGAGATTCAAAGTTTTTTAAATATTGAATATTATTATTGAAAATCTTGCAATAAGCACATAAAATTCCGTTGAAAGTTACCTGAATCCATTACTACTTACACCGAAATTGCAAAGTGTAGAGCACGCACAAAGTCAAGACTACAGAAGACTATACTATACATATAAAATTACTAAAAGAAGAGATGCGTGAGCGTAACAAACGCATTTGCATTATGAGCTTGCTAAATCAAAGTTATAAACAAAATAAACAAATCAATGAATGTATAAAATACATTGTAGTAATTTTGAAAATAAAACAAACTTCTTTCCAACTCAGCATTTCAAAGAACTGAGTTTCAGCTGAAATCAAACAACATTTATAAGAAAGTTCAGCTATTAATTGCGAGGCGACAACCGACCAAGTCGCTAAGATTCGGTTTCAATTTATAAATTAATTCAATCGAGTTTTGATTTAGCAAATAAATCGCTTCTAGCTTTTAAACCGAAGTCTGGTGTATTTTGACCCGACTTCAAAAAGAAGGAGGTTTTATGTTCGGTTGTACTTGTATAAATATGTTTTTTTTTAATATGCGTTCGGTGATTTCTCCTATTTAAATGATTCATTTACTATCAAAGAATAATTCCGAGATGGTTTAAAAATTTTAATTAGAGAAGACATTTTAGTACCGAGGCCGCGAGGGTAGTATATTTTTCCCGCTAAAATTAAAAACCAACTGTGTAAATATTAAGGAAATTGAAATCAGTTATTAGTTTATCAAAACAATAAAATATTATTTTTGTTGTTGTAGTGAGAGGTGGTGTACCTACTACTTCTAAAGATTAATCAAGATACATCTGACTCTAAAATGTGAAAGATTTTTCCATAAATCGTAAGGGAGCTTTTATAAATCCAGTCATTGCATCCAGCATTGTTTGGTTTCAACAGATAAGTACCTATAGCGGTTAGGTATTTTTCACTAATTACGCTTGGTAGTTACTTAACTCTTAGTTTAAACTTATAATAACTTACAATTACCAAACTCTTCAAACTCTTTAATCACCGTAATGAATTCACGCATAAATTACAGCAACTTTATTGAATTTCAAAATTAAATTTAACCGTTAAAGTAGTGAGAAAACTAATTAAATTTAGATAAGAAAACCACTGAACAAATTCCTAACTAAGTTTCAATTTAAAACTTCTAAAGTACTAAATCGTTCCAAAGATAGTTCTAGAATATATCATTTTAATTCTAATTGTGTATTCTGCAAAGGGTTTGCGAATGGTGGGTTGAATGAATTTCAATTGAAATACAATGTAGTCTGGTGTTCAATTCAAACAAAGATAGGATTAAAACAAGCAAATAACGTGTAACCAGCACGAAAACATTTGTGTTGTACCCATGTTGTGTTGTGTACCCCTCTTATGTGCTCTAAGCCTATTATGTGAATCACACCTCTGTTTATTTATTAGGGTCAAAATGGAGCACAGATGTAAATTAAGGTTCTAGGGAAAATTACGTGAAGACTATTTCTTAAAACTATTATTTATACAAAGTGGTAAAAAGAAGGATAAACGAAGATATTTGTCTTATAAACTGATATTGTGATATTTTGTTAAAAAATATCAAGGTGAAATTGATGAGAAGAAATTAGATGAAATTGCCGAATCAAAAAAAAAGCACCGAAATTTTTTTCACACTACAAATTATTCAAATTGTTGATGAGTCGTAGTAATTCAAATTTAAAATTTCCTACTAATTATAGAGCTACATGCCCATGTACCAATCACCGATTTCCAATACCCAGCCAAACGATTCTCGCCTTTAACGACTTCCGATTCATTTGCCCCCAAAATTGACTCGAGGCCTTTCGATTATAATATTTACCATTTCCATTTGGACACTGCTGCAGAAACGTATAATCAACTTTAATCCGACCGTGTAAAGTTCGTTTTGCGAGTGAGTATAAAGCCAATTTTGATTCGAGGAAATTTATTTCATCATCTGCATTGGTGACTGTTTCCATTCGAGATGATCATTGTGCTACAATAAAAGAAATTACCTATACAGTCGTAAAGCTGATTGTTATTACTGGATTTACCATTGAAAGACCGTACTGCGACGTAATAAGGATCACATTGGTGTTAAAAATCCGAAGTTCTTGATGCTTGAATATTCGGTCGAATTGAACAACAATACAAGTGAAGTTTTTGCACTAAAAGCGAAGGCTACGTAGAGAGTGGCAGAAATGTGTGGAGCCGTTACAACCTAATTCTACCCAGTCAGGTTATAAATGATGCTGATGATGAAACGGAAAGTTTTTTAGCTAAAGCTATGTTTACCATTAGGAAGGTAGTAATCATAATCATAATAATCAAAATCCACACAAACATAAATCATAAAATAAGTATAAAGGCTAGTAAAATTTATCAAGTATATTTTCACAGTGCTCTACCCTAAAACCGCATAATTTATATCTTATTTTAGCACCATATCTCAGACACCCACGTTTCGTTATGAGATTTTAAAGGTCTTGGAAGTTTAAATAACATTTTCGGCTCATTCGTAAGTTTTTTAATGGCTTTTGATAGGATTCCCTTAAACAGAGTCGTTTGAAATTGATTCAAAAACTTTGGAATAATGTTTATGATGGCTATTTATTGCTATATATATATATGTTTACATTAACTTAACGTTATAAAACGAACAATCAATTTACCGTTATTTTTTATAGCTAACTCCATGAGTGTCTATATATGTATACATATGTCAAGCGTGCTTTGTTGTTTTTGTGCAAAGATATTGTACGGAAAGTCATAGGATCTTTGTTTTTGTGCGAGGTGAGTGTGAGATGTGTGAGTTCACACTAGGAGAGGAAAGTATGATATTCGGTTTAAAGAAATTTATTCTCAAAAAGACACAATGTCACTTACATGAGAAAATAATATTAATTATCATCAACACATTGACTCGAGCGGATGGCACGTTCAGCAGTAGACAAATGAGTGCTCATGGGCAGTCATAGACCCATATCATAGTACAGAACCAAGATGTATTGCGTTGGAAGCCAAAATCCACATTGGTTGGATGGTTGAGCCATAGATGACTAGTAATGCTCTAAAGCCGACACATACGCGGTTTCACTTGCATGTTTTCAATTGCAAGTGTGGAGGGTATCATCCCACTATTCTCATATTTCCAGGTAGGGTAAAGGATCTTACATAAATCCGACCGTACTAAAGTTCTTCGGCCGTAAACTGCGTGCCGATATCTTGATTGCTTTTATCGAATATTGTATGTTTTCTGTTTATTTATTTTACGGGTATTCTTGCGGTTGGAAGAATTGCCTGTTTTTTCTGGAAATTCAGTTCTTTTTTTGTAGCTAAAGATGGAAAAGGCAAAATAGGCCAGCGGATATCGCTTCTCTCTTTTCTAGTAATTTGAAAATTTCTTTGAAAGTTTCTTTATAATAAACAATACCGATATCAAAATCAAAACCAGTATGTAGCTTCCTACAACATTGAAAACTAACTAAGAAGATTGCGGTCAAACCAAAATATGTGTTTGGTTATAAATAATAATAAATAAATAACAAATAATGCTCGACAATTCACACAGCATTATCTAGCCCCAAGCTAAGCAGAGCTTGTGTGATGGGTACTAGATAACTGATATACTTGATACAATACACTACTTGGATAGATATTTTTTACTGTACATAAAAAAAAACCAGAACACCCAGAACAAATATCTGCAGATCGTACACACATTTTTCCCGAGGCGGAAATCGAACACGCAACATCCTGCGTCGCAGGCGGACCTTCGCCAGCTGCGCCACAGAGGTCGCAGTTAGCTCAATATAAAAAAAGTACAAATTGTAAAACAAATATTTGAAGAAAAAAAATTAAAGCAGTCAAATCGTGAACCTCATCATATTCTAGAAAACGGCTTAAAAGAGCTCCAGAGAACTTCATGTTTGAAAGTTCTGAAAAACTTTTAGGTAAAACCTAGTCTAAACAGAAAACTAAGAACATGAAGAAACTTCCTTCGAAGGTAGTTCTGACAAATTGCGAGTTACCACAAGTTGGTAGATCCCGAATTATTCCAGGACTTTGAGACTTGGTCCGTGTCCTTTGATGAATCTACAACTAGTTTAGCTGCACGGAACTTGGTGTAGTGAGGCGTAGGTATGAGAAAAATATTCGAGAGTCCGACCCTCGAATGACATCTCTAGTGAATCTTTTTAAGTCTACGCAGCTTTGCACGCGCCATTCCTTTCCTGGATAGAAAGTAGCTTTGATTGAGTCGCTACCCCGACCCAAATCAGCAACTTTTAAAGAGGCATTAAAAATAAGCGTATGATAGGTATCACAAACTTGCCAATCGAATTTTGAAAATTCCTTCGTTGAACAGAATAATAAAGATAAAATGGGTGGTGGCGCTGATTTGGGTCGTACGCCAAGTGTTCTTGTTTCACATGTTTCACTTTTATCAACTGGACAGATCCATTGAAGCATGGTTTTTGTTTGTTCGTTGGTACGGGAACGTAGATTCTTTACAAAATTTCTCCTACAAACCACTTCAAGAAGGTGGGCTGGCTAGGCGGAGTAATGGTTACGTTCCGTTTGAATAATGCACTATACTTTTGATATCAGTGCAGATTAGAAAGTAAAGCGTGATCGTCACCGGTACGGAAAATTTACGACGGGAAAAATAGGTATATAAACGCGAAAAATACCCGAAAATACCTAGTTATTTAAAACTAATTATGGCTAAAACATATACAAGCCTGGCAATAAAATTACTGTAAGTAAATTTTATGCAATAAATTTTAATTTTTAACAACCAAAGTAAAACAGAAAAGTGAAGTTGGAAGCAAAGGATCACAGAGATACAAACAATAAATTTTGTTTCTGATCCTTACATAGAGATGGAACGCTTTCATAAATTTCAGGATGCTTCACCGATTATTACTTATTCAGAACGATTTGCAATCCCGTAAATTCTAATTGTTCATTGTTTTTGTTGTGTCTTCATCAAGACGATCGAACCGAAATATGCGTTTATATATTATACATTATTTATATATTATTTTCTTTCAATGGAAGTTTTGGTGAAACGAGCTAAGACGCAATAAGTGATTTTATTGACACAAAGGCACTGCCGGGTTTCAACGCGAGTAAGACCTGTGATAACTCTTGACCCAAACGAATAAACGGTTTTTATGGATGGATGAATATTAGTGACATCTTCACGCCTTAACTAATAATTGAACTTGACTTATAATTATGCCTAGATGTAGTTCCAAGCAATCAAAAAATATGAAGAAAAAAATCGTCTTTGACAGGACTTGGACATTGGCATCCTTCCCTAAGTACGGGAATTCGCGAACCACATACACCACAAGCTCAAGTGAAGTAGGAGTTGAAAAACTTAGGAACTTCCTTCGGACTTTAGTGCCGTTACCTTCACCTTCAGGAGAAACATTGAATTTGAACATGTGGGTTCAAGTCCCGTTAAAGTCGGAAGTTTATGATTTATTATTTGATATTTTGGAAATTAACCTGATTGTGAGGGCTTACGCATTGTAAATAACAAAAACCTTAGTTCAAACCGCCCTAAAAGCTTCCTTTTTGACGGAAAGAGCGTGCGAGGCCCGCAGGCTAGACCCCCCTAGAGAATAATATCTTTGATTTGTCGCATCTATGACAAGATAGACTAATTTTCGCTCCACGTAAGACTGAAGCAAGATCCCGGGAAACTTGTATAAGCTGATCAAATGTTAAAACTCCGCTTTTGCGCGGGAATTTTTAACTAAGCAGTGAATCACAGCACAGCGCGCTACTGCCAGAATTAACTTTGCAGTTTGGAGCTTGCTCTCGGGAGTTCAGACGAGCCTCACTTGCTTCATCTCTTTACCTGACGAAAAAGGAAGGTAATGTTTTCCAGGTGTACGTTTTTAGGGATGTGAGTTTTGTTGGCTGTCACTACAACCTAGAGGGAATAGAGAGTGCATTTGTGTTTTCATGCACACTTGTGCACTATAATATGTCCTGCGCACCTGGCTAGTCTGCGGTGAGATTGGCCGCCGTGGTCGAAATTCGGCTAGGGGGCATCTTCATCACAAACGGCTGGAGAGATTTTGATAAATTAAACATGCTTTCACCTGAAAACTTATAAGTATAACGCAGCGAAAGATAAAAGTGAGGTTAGTAGGTATTTACAATGGCCGCAAAACTATGTACTTTTCTGCTATATTACTTGTAGAACGCAGAAAATACAATAAAGCAGTATTATTCACAATTTCCGGATAGGTAATGATCACGCATTACTTTATAATCTGCACTGATATCAAAAGTATAGTGCATTATTCAAATGGGCTTCTTGAAACGGTTTTTATAGTTATCGATATTTGTTAAACCAATATAAGCCCAAAAACCCCCCAGACAGGCAGAAAATGCCTCGGCATTAAGCCCACCCTTTACTTTATTGCAATAAAGTTTTAAATGAATGAATAAAAAAAAAAAACTCTTATTTATCTTTTATCGAAACTTCAATGTGTCATCAAGCTATTTTAGGTAGGTAGCTACATAGTTTTTTATTTCTGTAGTAAGTAATCCCTCCACAAAGCTTTGTGTATGTTCCCTAGGTATTTCAGAATTATTGTCAGAGCGATTTGAAAATTTACATATATTTTTGGGAAACGACGATGCGACAATTTAAATCCAAATCAATGTAATCAGCAAGTTAATAAATCCCGAAGCTACCATTTAGAAAGGTTCGTTAACAGGCCAATAAATACATAATTAATGGAATTCAATGATCTAAAATAAGAAATCCATTGTGAGAGTAAATCCCTCGGAGACAGTGTTTGAATAATTCAATTTATTCGATTAAGGTGGCGCGTATTAATTCTACGCGCTTCTGGCATCTGTAAGGATCAGGGGAACTCACGGGATACTGTTTCAACCGGGATGGACCGGTGGTGTTTCAATCGGGATGGAACAGATATATTGGTTGGGCACTACTCAGACAATTTATGGGAATAAACTTATTTATTTATTTATAAACCTAGTTAGTACTTTGTTTTCTTCGATTGAGATTAACAGCTGCAGTGTCATTATCAGCGAATTTATTTATGCGGGGTCTTTATGTTTATTAAGTACACAAAACACATAACAAACAATATTAATGTAACACAAAAGAATTCAAAGCCAATACGAACTGACTTGAGACGTGCACATCACAAAATATAAAAAAATATATTTTAGATTATAGCCTAGTCTACTGAAAATAGGCCTTCAATAATGGCGCGATGTAAATTGTGTGCATTTTGAAGTTTCGATTAAGGTTTCCATACCTTTTTGTCATAACAAATCATAAACATGTTGAACAAATGAGTCAAACATTTTCCTAAAGAAAAAGTATTTTCTTTCGATAACAATTCAACTCTCTTTTTTAGTCTCTTGGTTGTAGCTTTTGTAGAGTCAAGTCTACGGGGCGAAATCTTATCCGAGTAATCTTTACGATAGTGGGCGTCCATTAAGGGCCAATTTACTATCAAAGTTACAAACAATTTAATTCTACTAACGCTGTAATCGGACGTTTCCATACGCAATAATGGACCTTATCGTCTTCAACTCCAAACATAATGAAAGGGAATCGTTTACATGTAATTAGACAGAAGTAAGAGAAGTAACTCTATGAAGTCAGATGTAGTTGATTTGGTTTCATGTTAAGGTAACTATGTCTCATCAGAATAATATCACAACAACAAACAATAAACCAGTGAAGCTCGAAAAAAAACGTGTCGTTTATGTACCTTAGGTTATTCAAGTAGAAGTTATTAGGTAGTAGTGAACTAGGGACGGACTTCTATTTATTGCGTATTTGTCTTTCCCGACGTTTCAACCGCGTTACTGTAATTCGCATATTGTATGTAACCCCGAGCTATAATACCGCCCAGGATTATATCTCGGGGGTACCCTAAATAGATTTTCACTTTAAAAATAAGTACCTATTTACAGGAATTTTCCTCACAAGCATCCAAGCATCTTTCCAAGATGCTACCTCGTCTCATCTGCGTCCAGCGAAGCATCCCAACCGTTCTCCCTGAGTGTTCGTAGCGAGATAGTTTTTCCCGGGGTGCTTCAAAGGGTGACTCCCCATTAAGCCTTCTTGTTCAGTAAACAAGTTAAAACTTCAACGTTTTTCCGAGCTTTTGTTTTGATGAGTTGAATAGGTAAGTAGTCCCTTCCAGACAGTTTTGTATTTACAATGAGTTTAGTCATTGTGCGTAGACAGCAAACGGTGTTGCGTTGATTTTGATTTTGATTTTTGGCTGTACATGCAAATATGTTTTCAAATGCTCTTGGAGGATCTAAATGTCAGACAAATACATTTTGGAGTCAGTTGCCCGGCTGTTCAAAGACTCAAATTACGTAGAAATTCTTCACTAAGGATAAATATGTACTTTATTTACTATTAAATAATATTATCTTCTATCATTACAAAAGAGCCATCTTTCTATAACAATGTGGTCGTCTCTCGCATGGAATCGTCGTGCACAGTAAAATCCAGACGATCGACCTTCTCTCTCCAGACAGCGCCGCATGGCACTAATTCTTCATTCGGTTTCAATCCATTCTCCTATGGCCTGCAATAAACTTTTCTTAAATCTTATCCAAGATTTTTACGCAAATTACTCGCCTAATTAAATTTATTGGGTCGTAGCGAGCGGTGCCCACGGTGGCAGCGGGTAAGAGTTCTTTTCGGCGCAAAAACTATAGTTACTATTATAAATTTGCATCAGTGACACCATAGTTTCTACTGAATAAAGGTAAATAATACAGTTTTGGTGGCATTGCCTTGCATTTTTTTAAATCTCTTGTACTTCTGACTCCATTATTCCGATAGTTAGAAATAAAATCTTAATAAATTTCGAGAATTAACTATGTACTTGCCAATTTGGCGTAAACATCCGAGTCGCCGACAAAACGACATTGTATTAATATTTAAAAAAAAAAATGGATTAAAGATTGTCGCACATCTGGAAAGTACCGCTGCGCCACGGTACCAAAATGTGCATTCAAATATGGGTTCATAACATTTAAATTAATTTTTAACCCCCGACGCAAAAAGAGGGGTGTTATAAGTTTAACGTGCCTGTCTGTGTATCTGTGTATCTGTCTGTGGTATCGTAGCTCCCAAACGGATGAACCGATTTTCGTTCAGTTTTTTTTTGTGTCATAGATAATTTTATCCGAGTGTTCTTAGACATGTTTCATAAAAATCTGTGGGGGGATTTTTAAATTTTAAATTTTGTTCTTTTATATTAAACAGAAGCCCTCCTACCAGCAGTCTCTCGCATCAATCTCTCAAATTATTGGTAACAACCAATAATTTGATATTTTTATTCCGCTATCAGTATCAATGAACCCTGATAAATAAACAACAAAATCGTTCGTCGCCCTCTCCTTTACTCTCGTTACTTTAAGAAACTATTTAATTTTGAAGCTCTGTTAGTTTATTAGCTTAAAAGATACTTACTAAAAGTAGATGTCATTTACTTGAGAGAATTATAAATTGAATAAAATTTCTATAACATTATCTCAAAGAAAACTTATAATTTTAGGTTTATTAGTATCGTAGTATGAGTGAAAAACTGCCAGAAAACATCTGTTCAAATAATTTGAATCCAAATCCAATAGCGATTTATTCATTAGATAGAAATGAATGCCGCGCGGCCGCGTTACCAAGTCAGGTCACGTCCAAAACGTCATAATATCATGAGGCAGCCCTGTGCCCTGACGCTGACGTCGCGAAATGTTTACGTGACAGCCCTAATGCGACGACGCTGCACCTGAGCTCACCACTATTGCCTATTCTGTGCACTCTGCCTAGAATTTGAACCTTATTTTGATGCAGTTAGAATTTTAAAAAGTATTACATACTTGTTTGTTGTTGAGAGTTTTACATTTTTGACTCTCCTTTTAAGTGTTCTGTGTTTGGATCATATTAAAAAGAGTATAAATATTTTTTTTTGTAAATGGGCGATTAAGCGTTTTTAACAACGTAATTCAAGATTCGGACGTGCTAGGGGTTAATAATTTTCTCGTCTATTTTCGTTTATTATCTTTTTGACAGATCGAGTAACAATCAATTAGGCTCATCCTTATAATATGCCCATTAGATTTTTTATGACAATCGATTTTGTTGATGAAGAAGCTGAAATCGATTTTGTAATTTAGGCTCAACATTTGTATTATTTTACAGACTTATTCAGTCTCAAAGACATTTAAATCTCAATAATTATACAATGTTCAATGCAAACACACGTTTTTCCGGTTAATAGTAAGACAGTTGTAATGTTAATTTCTTAAATTCTTAAATTTCTTAAAGAAAAAGGAAAAATCAACAAGAATAATCTTTCTTAATTAATCTATCTGCTCGATAGATTTATAGAAGCTTTTGTTAGATTCACATCACTATTCTTAAAAAGAAACAGAGTCTATGAATTATCGCATTCTTCAATTTAGTCTTCATTTACTCACTTGTCAACAATCAGAGAACTTAATAGACGTACATGTATCAAACATAAAATAAACGCGTGGTAGGTATTGCTTTCGATTCGTTGGCTTTAGTTTAGAATAGGTTAGTACCCTTCTGTAATCAGGCCGCTTATTCACAAGGAAGTTAAATTCCAGCATCAAACCAACTTTGATTAGAGCTGAAGCTCTATCTAGATAAAAATAAGGTTGTTTTCGGCGTGATCTCGAGCTAAGAGACTTAAGCGCGGGTAGATCAACAAAAGATAAACACGAATAGGTAAATACATGATTCCCACTTTTTCCTTAAACAGTTTGTTTATAAAACTAAACTCACAAATTAGATAGTTACTCCATGGCTTTATATCTTGCCAGTCCTGTAAAGTAATAAAAATCAGTAGAAACGAAACAACTTTCTGCCTTTTTATAGAACTATCAAAGGTACAGCAATGTTTTTCTAAGGATTCAGGTCGAAGAAGGATTACATCCTCAACTTTTTCTTTTACTTGTAACCATAATCAACACGTGACAAAAATAATACTTTACCAGAAAATTTCGCAAACTCGGCTACAATGACAGAAAAATAATAAGTCACATGTTTTTACAAGTTTCCAACTCAAAATCGAGTGAAACAATAAAGTTCGCAGTTCACGTGGCGCTTGCCGATAGAGCAGGTAACGTAGAATAGAATAGAATAGAATCGTTTATTCACAGAATACATGTCAAATATTACAATGCTGTTGTTGTATCAGTGTGGTATCAATGTAATACTACCAGTAATCTTGGACTGGTGTGTGAATTTTAATAAACCTACCTGCGTAAATAATAACAATGATAAAAAATTAAATCAAAAATGTCTGATCTGCCCTAAATTAAAATATTCCTCCACGCTATAAAAACAGTGAGTCAGTAACCATTTATTGAGTCTATTTTTAAACAATGGCAATGGCAAGTCCTTTAATTCCATTGGTAACTTATTAAATATCTTAATTGCCATGCAAAACGAATTTCGTACGACTTCATGTTTTGTATAACGTTATAAATTATAATGTAAAGTTATTAACCCACATGGAATATTATTTATATTATATTTAAAGGTAATATATGCTGATAGGCCAATAGTACGAGCATTGGCTTGCTTCATGCGAATCCATGACGTATGAAAGTGCCAGCTCTCTCCCGCTCTACCTTATTGCTACACAGGAGGAAGTTTCTAAGAAAAATAACGAAAAAGTAACATATCTTGAAGTAATTTACTTTCGATAGGTAGCTCGCGAATCAAGTAATTGTTTGTTTTCGGAGATTTTCCTTCTCTTTGGTAACTTAATTATTAAATGGTTAAAGTTGGGAAATGCAGTTTAAGTTTGTTGAGAGAAAATCGTAAAAACCGCAAGTTTCCTTACGCGTCTTGCGCATACCAACCTTTTAAATTATGCCTTCACATTTTAAGATAGATTCTTCGGCAAATAAATAAATAATCCTGCATAATCCACACAGCATCATCTAGCCCCAAGCTAAGCAGAGCTTGTGTTATGGGTTTTAGATAACTGATATACATAATACAAAACATTACATAGATAGATATTTGGTAAATATCCAGAACAAATATTAGCAGATCGTACAAACATTTGTCTCAAGGCGGGAATCGAACCCACAACCTCCTGCGTCGCAGGTAGACTTTCGCCCGCCGCGCCGCATCGGTCTTCGAAATGATTTTACTTTGTTGTCATTAGCACAGATTAACGAAATACTTATAAATTTTTGCAGATCTACATTTTATTCTACAAGCATTCATTATACAAAAAAAAATATTACTCCGAAATACTACGAAACAATAGACGGTAACAGTTAAGTAATCTTAACCTTTTTAGAATGTGCCATAATAACCGATATGACTTTTTTAATTAAAACTAAATACAATGAACTTAGAAACTTCATAGTAGGTTATCCAAGAGCCAATATCGACAGTTAGAATTCAAGTCACGACTACACAGTCGTGCGCGTGACAGCTTTGCGAGTGCACGTATTGTGCGTTGTTTCGTTGGTTGCGTTTTTGTGTTCGAATAATACCCGTACGAGAGCTTAATAATAATGGACGAGGTCCATCCTGGACCTTCGTCCGTGGATTCTGAGTGCCTATACTCTGATATGAGCGAGGAGGAGATTCGTGAGAATGTTGTTTCGCAGAACAGTATCGAGTCCCCAATCTCGGTTATTCTAACGGGGAAACCTGTGAAGAGGCATATTGACCCCGGGAGCGATGAGCGAGTACGTGAAGACAATGAGGGGTATAATTTAGTGCAAAGAAGACATAAGTACAGGCGATTTGCGAATTCTGTTGTAACAGGATTGCAAAAAAATAATTTGCAAAATAACAACAATCAATCCATAAACAATCAGTTTGAAGTGTCATTGACATCTTATGACATGTTGCCTAAGCAAGTAGGTCTTGCTAAACTATTCAAATCTGAGGGAATAAACAATGCTTCCAGCATTAAATATAAAAATGCCTACAAAGTTTTTGTTTGTTTTGATAAAAGAGAAGAGGCATTATCCTTGATAAACAACCAAAAAATGATGGAAATAGGATACCGCTGTCATTTTACAAACGAAGTAGATCTTACATATGGCGTAGTTAAATTTCTGGAAGTCGACTTAGATGAAGAAGAAATAATGAAATCGTTTACAGCTGACTGTAAGATATTGTCTGTTAAAAGATTGAAGAGGTTGACAGAAGAAAGGGAATGGGTTGACAGCGAGACAGTTCGATTTGATTTTAAGAGCTCAGTTTTGCCGTCGTATGTATATGGTTATGAGTGTAGATTCAAGGTTGAGCCCTACACTTTTCCAGTATCGCAATGCTCAAGTTGTTGGAAGTTCGGACATTTAGTTCGCAGTTGCCCTTCAAAAAAGACCGTTTGTCCCAAATGTGGGGGCAGTCATTCCAACTGTGATACTACAAAATTCCGATGCGTCAACTGTAGAGGTAAACACATCTCTTACGATAAAACCTGCCCGATTTTTTTAAAAGAAAAAGGAATTCGCTGGACTATGTCTCAAAACACTATGACTTATAAAATGGCACTCATTAAACATACAGAGAATAAATCGAAGGACGTGCTGCAGCCAGTTATTTCTAACGTACTTAGGGAATTTGAAGAGAACAATGTTGTGATTCCGGAAAAAAATGATGGCATTCAATCTCTGACGTACAGCCAGGTGGTCCAAAGTGGGAAAAAAAGAGAATCAAGGATAGAGAGTGAAGAAAGCAGTGAAGACAATGTGATAAAAAGAGTAAATCCAGTGATGAGGAAGGAAAAGAAAAAGAAGAAGGACAAATCACTTCAATTGCGACCCTTCGACAACCCCAATGTCTCGCATGCGGCAGTGGAAGAAGAAATGGGTAAGAAAGAGAAGAACAGAGAAAGGATCAAAGAGAACAAAGAGCAATTTAGTTTTAGCAGGATTTTACGAAAGTTACAGGAGGAGCTTTTATCAAGCGGTAATTTTGCAGAGAAGGTACAGAATATTTTAAAATTAGTTTTTGAAGAATTACTTGCTTTTTGTGTAAAATCTTTAAGTCAGGGAGAGGTATTTTGTAAAATATTCGGCCTCTCTAATGATGGATAACACCAGTAATCCAGGTACTGATAGGCTGGCATCAGGTTCTGGGGGTTATACTGGGCAATTTTTAAATATTGCGCAGTGGAACTCGCAGAGCCTGATGCCTAAACGTTTCGATTTCGAACTGCTTTTGAACCAGGGAAAAATCGGTATTTGCGTTATAAGTGAAACATGGTTGAATGCGGATATTAGTTTGAAAATAAACAATTATACTATTTTCAGAAATGATAGATCGGACTCATATGGAGGTGTAGCAGTAATTGTACATAAAACAATCAAAGCCCACGCTTGTTATTTGGATGTAGGAAATTCGGGAATAGAAATATTACATGTTAAAGTTCGTAATTGTAAATATTTGGAACATGTAGTTGCTATATATTGTCCTTCCTCAGTAAGAACATCTCAAATAGAATGGGAAAGGATATTTTCGAAATTCTCAGTGAAATCCATTGTAGCCGGGGATTTTAACGGTCACCACACCAATTGGTCCTATAAAATTGACAATAGAGGTTCACAATTATTTGAAGCATCATTGGAACATAATTTTGTTGTTTTAAATACCGGTGAATTTACCAGAGTTAAATTAGTAGGAGGGGCAATACAGGAATCTTCTCCTGATGTTACGTTCGTAACTGCTGATATTTCAATTTACTTTACATGGAAAGTGACGCAAGAAAATTTAGGTAGTGATCATTTGGTTATTATAAGTACCTTGCTATATCAAGATTCTCGTAGATTTATACGGCGCCGAAATTTCAAAAAAGCTAATTGGAAACTTTATGGGGAGACTCTTGATGGCTTTGATGATTCAGCGGTTAGTGAAAATACTATCCAGGATTGTTACGATTTATTCGTTGATAGGATTAATACTGCAGCTGACAAATGTATGCCTTTTACAAGGATTGGGGCAGGTCCAATTCAAAAGTTTGTAGCGAAGCCGTATTGGTGTTCTGATATTTCTCAAGCCATTGCCGAACGCCGACTAGCTCTTAAAACATTCAGAAGAAACCCTACGACAGCTAATTATGACAAATTAAAAAATAAAATTGCGGCAGCACAAAGAGTTCACAGAAAAATAAAAACACAAAATTGGCAGGCATTCTGTAGTAGGGTCGATGAAAGCACTAAAGCTTCTGAAATGTGGCACATGATGAGGTGGATGAAAGGGCTTAAAAGGCCACAGGTTTATGCCCCAGAAGAGAGCAAGGAGGAGCTATTGCGCTCATTAGGACCTGACTTCGTACAAACATCTAAACCTGTCTTCAGCTCTAGGAACGCTCTTCTAGGGTCTGAATTTACATACCTAGAATTGGAGAAAAGCTTGAAAAAGAAAAACACTGCTCCTGGAGAGGATGGCATCACCTATTCTATGCTATATTATTTACCGCAACAATGTAAGGTATACATGTTAAAAATCTATAATATCATATTTAGGTCGTCCCAGATTCCTAGTCAATGGCGTAATATTAAAGTAGTCCCGATTCCGAAAGCTAATAGTGACCCCAATTCTTTACCTAAATTAAGGCCTATTTCGTTAATTTCTTGCATATGCAAAATTCTACATATTATGATTTGTAAGCGTTTAGAGTGGTTTGTGGAGCGAAACCAGGTTTTATCTCCTATTACTTCTGGGTTTAGGAAGAACCAGTCTTGTTTAGACTGTTTGTCTCGCTTAGTTTCCCAAATACAGATAGGATTTTCAAAAGGGGTGTCTACGTTGGCAGTATTTTTAGACGTGGAGAATGCATATAACAATATTCTTATAGACCAACTATTAATAATAATGGACAACTTAGGTAAAGGACATCAAATTTGTAATTATTTCTGGAGCTTTTTAAATGAAAGAATTCTTAAAATTTGTAGTGATGAGGGAGGAGTACGAGATAAAATTAGGATAACCAGAAGAGGTTTAGCTCAAGGAGATCCTATATCTCCTCTTTTGTTTAATATTGCAACTCATAAAGTAGGTTCAGAGCTGGATAATGTTTGCGCTTTGCAATACGCGGACGACTTTGTTTTATATGCACAAAAAAGGGATGCACAATTAAATATGACTAATATTCAAAATGCACTTAGTTGTGTTGTTAGGTCACTCGAACAGCTGGGGCTTCAGGTATCCTCTGCTAAAACACAGTGTTGTTATTTTAAGAGAGGAATAGTCAGGGAACAAATTCAGATAAAGGTAAATGATAATATCTTACCTTTAGTGGGGCACGTTAAATATTTGGGTATGTGGCTAGATATGTCTTTGACATGGGGGAAGCACGTGAATGAGATAGTTTCAAAAACTACAAAAACTATCAATCTTTTGAAAGTTTTGGCGGGTGCCTCTTGGGGTCTCCATCCGAAGCACATTCGGAGGTTGTATATTGCACTAATACGTAGTAGGATGGACTTTGGTTGTTTTTTGTATGATGCTGCTGCTAGGTCTCACTTGTATAAATTAGATAAAGTGCAGAACACTTCCATGCGTGTAATAGGCGGTTTCATTCGAAGCACGCCAATCCACGTCATGGAAGTTGAACTGTGTATACACCCACTTCATTTGAGGCGTCAATACCTGGCTACAAAATACTGTTTAAAAGCTCAGTTTTCCTCGGCATTGACTAATAAAATTATAACAGAACTAAGTAACTTGAGTGAGTCTGGATACTGGACAAGAAGGAAAAGACCTTTGCTAGCGACGGTTTACGCTGAGACAAAATCTGAAAATATCGTTACCAAAAACTCTTTGTGTTCCTTTATGCTACATGTCTGGGTATCACAAATAAACACGGATTTTATTGTAACTGAAGTGGAAGGTATAAATCGAGCCAAAAATAAATCTGACCCAAGAATACTCAAACAATATTCCTTGCACATGATTAACGTAGTGTATAGGGGTTGGTATCAATTGTATACAGACGGTTCTAAAATGAGTGAAGGTATTGGTGCTGCAATTTACGACGCTAGAAACAAATCAAGTGAACTGTATAAAATTGAGTCCAATCTAAATTCTATTATGTCGGTAGAGTTACTAGCGATATCTGAGGCTCTATCATTAGTCCGAACTTTGAGCTGTAAAAAAGTAGTTATTTTTACAGACAGTCGAAGTGCGTTACAACACATCGCTCGATGCACCTCGGACGTCCGAGGTGCTTCGGTAGCGTACGAAATTCTAAAGAAGGCTTTATATCTCTTAGAAAACGGTGTGTCTCTGAGGTTACAATGGATTCCGTCACATGTAGGTATTGAAGGTAATGAAGAAGTAGACAAATTAGCAAAAAACGCTATTGAAATTGGCTCAGAAATTTATGTCATGCCGGAGATTTCGGAGATATTATGTAAATACAGGTACAAAATTTTTGAAAAGTGGAAGTCGTCATATGATTCGATATCAATCAATAAAGGGATTTGGTATAAAATTTTGCAAGAACAGCCTGCATATCTACCATGGTGGAGTAATTGTAAACTTAAAAGAAAATATATTGTTATAGCTCATAGATTACGCTCCGGGCACATTCCTCTTAATAAATTTAAACATTTGATGAAAATCACGAACTCGCCCAATTGTGACACATGTGGCGTCCTTGAAGATGTGCATCATCTTCTAGTGGAGTGTGAACGAAGCGAGCCTATAAGATCAGAATTGAGGGACCTCTACAATGTTAACCTAACGGATACTGGTGTTATCCAAATAATTTTAGCCGCTCCATTGAGTGACGCGGCAATTAAATTATTTAGGTTAATTTTAAATATAATTTAGTTTTAAGCATGTAGTTAGTTCGTTAAATTACGGGACTGACATAGTCAGCAATGACTCAAAGTCCCACAAATAAACATGAATAAAAAAAAAAAAAAAAAAAAAAAAAAGTCACGACTAAACAGGACGGAAATCGGACGGTAAATCAATTCTAAATTGACAAGCGCTGCATCGATAACTTTGCCCATTGCGTTGCATCGATAACTTTGCCCACTTGCTATCTCCCAAGTTTCGTCCTCAGCTAACTCTGCTCTGACCTACTTTGTATGTTTCGGTTCACTATCGTCCCTTGAGCAAAGTTTTGTAACACACTTACCATGTGTCCTTGATAGTGATTAAAGTTATCTTACACTACATACTTGAGCACACAGGTTGCAGGTACGTATCGACGTAAATTGACGTTTAATATGAGGATAAATAAGAACAAACATACACATTAATATCCTTAATCTATACTTATACTTATTAAGTATAGCAGTTATCTAGTACCCATAACACAATCTCTGCTTAGCCTGGGGCTAGATAGTGCTGTGTGAATTGTCCAGAATTATTATTATTATTATACCTATTAAATTGAAATTTGTAATTGTGTATTGTATTTATAAAAATGTGTATGGATTTATGTCTGAAATAAATGATTTTTATTATTTTATTAATATTAATCATGGTCACCAGCCTAAGCTAGTCAATAATACCTCGAGTATAGAGAGAGAATACCTAATACCTACTGAGTGCCTAGGGCCCTATCTTCAGGTTGGCGTATCTAGCGTCAATCTTCAGGCTCGCAGTCATTTTTAAACCATTATCCTATTTGGTTATAGTTCGTCCTCTTCTACCTTAATATAATTGCGAAATATACATAACTTTGACTGTATTTTTGCTTGATACCTTTGCAATATTAGCGCGATAAAAGTACAAATTCGCAGTAAAAGCTCGCTGCGGCGCGGTACCGTAATGTAGGGAACATTTTAAATGGGCAAATAGCTCCGTTTAAAATCATAAAACTTACACCAAGAAAATCGTACCCAAAGCCCTTTACATACATTACCATGCAATAACAATTGAGACAACCCTTACAGCGGAATGGTCAAGATTAATCAAACTAACTACATAGTTGACTCCATACAAGCGTTTAGTGCTCCAATAAAACGGATAGGGCTCCGGATCCCTTTAATTAAGATGAGACTTTCGGATGGGCAAAGATGTCCGTTAAGGGTGAAGATACCGGTTTGAGATACGGATTAGAGCTGGATTTTAGGGTTAAGGAGGAATTACTACTTAGGACTCTACAATTGTCAAGTTATCTAATTATCTTGGTCCGGTACCCAACCTCTTTACTTTTATTAATAACGACTATTCTCAATATTAAAATTCAGAATACTTTCTTGTATCTTGCAAAACAAAAGCATATTTAGCCTGGACATTTAGCAAAAGTACATTGGGCCTCATTGCTAAGAAACTGTTTCTTCCAGGCCAACTTTGGATAGAAAGTCCTGACCAACAATGTATATGACTGAAACAGATACTGAAAAGTGAATAATGAAAAAAACTAGTAGTTGACGAAGTTCCTACTTAATTGTAACTTATTTTGAGTCAACTCGCCTCGATCACGCAGCGAATAACCTCCCCATTTTAATACCTATCATTTTCCGTCGGCTAATAATATGTACCGACGGCGTCTGCAATATCTAAAACTTGCTTCCAAAACTCTCGTAGACATTTTATGGCATTCCCGTAGAGCTCGTAGCACGTTCGTAGCACTAAAAATAATTTCGTAGACATCTCGTAGCCTCGTAGCAAGTTCGAAGCTTTCCTAATAAAAATCATTAGCTCCGAGAAAGGTTCTCAGTTATTTTCATATCAATAAAGAGCCGTCAGAACCTGAAGGTTATTGCGATAGCTTCACACGCGTCATTACTCCAGGCTACATTACCGGTTACCCCAAAGAATATCAATCACTATTACCTGGGGTATAAGGCTCAGTATCGCAGGAGCGAGCTGATGAATATTTATGGTGATCAGGATATTTTTACGGTGTGTTTTTATAATCTTGCTGTAGTACGCCTTGTTTGTGATGATCACGTGTTTTTGTAATGCGAGGTATTTCATGAGAAGGCTTTATCTGGATTAACGGTTTTTATACAAAAACTTAACAAACAGTAAAAAGAAATCTTAGAAATCACATTTTAAGTTAATTCATAAGTCAACAATTTTAGAACGAAAATGAATAATTTAACAAAATAACATGAGCAACGTAATCTGCACATCTCAAATTCTGTGGTGTTGTGAACAAAGTTATAGAAATTTAATATCATGTAACGCACAAACTTTACGCGCACTAAAAAGTAATTTGTTATCTGTATTTTAGCACCTTTGTCTCGAACCCGCAGCTACGGCGATAATCCTCCAAATCACCACTCGTCCATTACGTCGCCGATATACGGCGCGTAAAGTTTACGAGTCAAGAAACCCCAGAATTTACGTCCATCATTGTAAGGGCGGTGTTTTGTATCATGCCACTTTATGCTTACGTTATGAGTCACGAAAACCAACTGCTTTCAACAAAATGTTTTGACTAAAATGTGTGATAAATAATAAGGTAAAATAATATGTATGACCCATGCTTTCATTTTATTGTTGACTATGGCCGAAATGAAGCAAATCACTCAAAATCATTCAAAAACTATAATCGGAAGTTATTTTTGTAAGAAACTATTGGGTTGTTGTAATACTACCAAAAGTAGTTTCTCTGCATGCAGTAGGAGAGATGCGTTAAATATATAGAAAGAAAAAAACGAAAACTATTATAGTTTTCGTAAACTTTGCACAACCCATAGTAAGGAACCAGGATGGGTAAGGGTATGATTCAGTGAACATCACATGTAGCTGAAATGATTGTCCACTGAGCGCGCTATTTCTTTTATTAGTTAACAAAACTTGAAACCAAAATTGTGTTTATAGCAAATCGATATAAACCCCGGGTCAAATGTTTTTAAAAGACACCAAGACAATAAACAAACCCCAAGACCCTTGATCAAAGAAAGTGTTATAGCCTGAAAGTGTTTAGGTACTCAGAGATCCGCTTGTTAGCCCCGTGGCTACCCCACGCTCACCGCCTCCTGAATTTACCTGCGGTCGAGTGGGGTAAGCTAGGTTCAGCGACACTCTGTGAAGGGTAGCTTGTATATGTGGATAGAAGTGAACTTTTATAAAATAAATCATGCTGGACAAATCGAATCATCTAGCCCCAAGCTAAGCAGAGGTTGTGTTATTGGTAGTAGCTGATATAGTACTTAATACATCCTCACCTCACCTCACCTCAACAGCCTATATTGGTCCACTGCTGGACGCAGGCCTCCCCCTGATAAGTGCCTTATTAGCTTTTATCGAATGGAGGGTAATGCCCATAATCCCCACGCTGGGCTTGCGGGCTGGGGATTGCAGTTTGGTGGTGGAATTGTTCTGCAGGGGCGCTGCTGCTCGCCACTGGTGGATATCCCTTAGCTGTGTGATGCCGTCTTAGAATTTGCACCACCCCAACTCTTCCCGCAGGTGTCGTAAGAGGCGACTTATTAGATAACATTACATAATTAGCAATAACATAGAAACACCCAGAATAAGCGGAACAAATAACTTAGAAGTATCGCAGATCGTCCAGACATTTGTCCCGAGCCAGGAATTAAACCCATTGCGGGTTCAATTCCTAAATTGGGGCTCCTGCGTTGCACGCGGACGTTCGCTCGCTGAGACACAGAGTCCCAAAAAAAGAAATTCACCAATTCATCTCTTAGCCCGTTGATTTATAGGTATCATCATCTTCATTTGTAATTTTATTTTCGAATACAATTACTGTTTGGAATTACACAATAACATTAAATTCAGCAGTTTTACAAAAATCAGGCAATATTAAACTGGGTCTGTTGGACACGGTAGCGACTCCTAGCGTATCAAAACAGGGCGCGACTGCGCAAGTGTTAAGCCTCTCCCAATAAATGAATATTTTCTCTTCAGTTGTACGACTCAACTGTCACTTCGGCCAGTTACGGTTTCGATCGTGTTTTGTTATTCTCGCCGCTGACTTATGCAAACAATTATAGAGTTTCACTTCTACACATCATTAGATTTAATAGCTTAGGTTAGGAGCTAAACCCGCGCCTTAGTTGTACTAATACATACTAGAGATTATTGGAGCTTTTGTGTCCCGATAGGTAACACCGAGAATTGTAACAGAATTATTGAACCTATGGACTTTGTACCTTCATATTTTAAGCTTCAGATACAGAACCTTGTTGTATTTTAGGCTATCTTTTGGGTTATACGGAACGGAGTGTTGGGAAATCCACTCGATGGACCGACGACATTGTAGCAGTTGCAATTGATGGAGGCGGCTAGGGGGGCGCTCTTATGGGGAGGCCTATGTCCGGCAATGGACGTGTGTATGCTAATATGATTTCGGTTATACCTACTCACTTATCGGGTCACCGTCACACTCAATTCTCCAAATAACTATTGTCTTGTAGTTGACTACACCACCGGTCTGTGCAATTTAAAACTTTTGGAGAAGTTGTATAGGAAGACATTAAGTTAGCGAATTGTTTTGTCTATTGACCGTTGTCTCGAGGAAACGTTGCAGGGAAAGCATTTTGGATTTCTTACTAGATCACCAGAACAAATCTTCAGAAACGTCAATAAGAATTCGGTGCCTATCTACCCCGGAGTGTCCTGCAAGGGTACGCCTAATTTCCAGCAGCCCGAACATAAGTTCATAAGCACTCCCAAGTGTAAGTAAAGCGTGATATTATAAAATTTGCAAAAATTTTGACTTTATTGATAAAGAAAACTACAAAATCAAAAAACAGAAACAAAATTTTTACCAACTTATTTACAATTGAAATAGTTCAGATAACTGCAGACTATTCAAAATTACTGTTTAGGTTTATCTATTCAATCATACCAATTGACCGACCATAACAATATTTCATCCAACCAATCAGAGCCTCCCAAACCGATTCAAACCCACAAGCCATTCAATTTACATAACAAAAAGATGGCCATAGTTATACCCCATTATACAAGCTCATGGTGTTATAAGGGTGGTTATTTTAATAAGGGACTGTTTTATGGGGAGTAATATAGGTTTATGACGATTGTGGCAAATTTCGCAGGGTGTTGGATAGAGTTCGGGCTGATAGTGGGTGTTGTGTTCTTGTTGATGGATAGTCAGCGAACTTTGAGAGGTGTTTTTACGGTTATTATGTCGTATTCAAGCACAAAACCAAACCCTGGAAGGGCTATTCGTGTGTACAGAATAAAAACTGTTTAAAATCTCTAGGCCTTTCTGTTAATAGTCCGCATTTTTTAAAGTAGATCTTGGTAGTTAAAATTTTCAATAGAACTGAGATCTAAACATTCATGGTAATTGAGAAATCAGAACTCAAGCTTTCTGTTTTTTTTTTTACGTGGAGTATGCTTTTTATTTCGTATTTTATGTAAGTCGATTCTATGTAAGATTATTTGGGCAAAGGTCTCTTAAAAGAAATTGCATAAACAACCGTCACAACCCTTTGCAGACTTAGGGATCTAAGTAGGCATCTTAAAAATGAATGATCCAACTTTTATTCGTTAGAAACTTACAAAAATGGTTAATAATTGTAAATCAGTATATCGTAATGTAATCCAACTATACTTTATAGTGAAAGTATAGTTACGCTACTTCATAAGCTTAACATCTTGATAGCTAGGTAATTTATTTATTCTGAAGCTTCATTTGAATTGTATTTTCCCAAGCCCGTTATTTCAAAGAGGAACAACTAATATTTTTTTAATAAACCTTATGCACCTCAGTTTCCTTCGGTGTGTTTTTAACACGTCAACTGCGATCTTCGATTCGCTGGCCTAGCGTGGTGATTCTGGCAAAACTTCCCTCGTTTGGGGAGGTCCCATCTTCAGCAGTTGACGTAAGAGTGCTGATGAGGAGAAGAGATGATTAAATCTGTGGAAACGAGAGTGGAAGTGGATTTTTTACTGGTTCCAAAAAGATTTTTCACCACTCTCGGTCGAAAACGTTGACATTGTTGCTCAAAAACAGTGAGCATAATTGGGTTTTGCTCACCTGTGAATTAAAGAATATTATTCAAAACAATACTACAGAAAAACAATCGTCCGTTCTAGATTTGAAAGAAGAAAAAAACATGAAGAAGGAAAAAGAGGTTTGTAGCATTTTTTCCCTCCAAGCATGTTGAACAAAATGATTTTCTGACATTTGACCTCTTTTATATATAACAAAATATTTTTTCACTAGGCGTGGTGGAAAGTTTTATGTTTAATTCGAAGGCAAATACTTTTGTCAAGTACCTTTTAAATCCCTCGCTATCTCAGCAGTCTACTTAAGAGCCACTCGCTACGCTCGTGACTCTATTCTAAACTGCTTCGCGAGCTCGGCAAGTTCAACAAAAAACCCTTTTGCCCACTTGTTCAACAAATAAATTTTGTCCACCGAGTCTCCGTGTAAATCTATCAAAAATAAGCTTACGCTTCCGCTGTACAACAAAAATGCACCTTATAGCACCAAGTAAGTATTCAGTCAGACACAGCATTAGAACTTTACATAAAATTTTGAATTATTCATCCAAATATTCACCGACAGTCTTCACTTTGTCTCAATTCAATTCAACGTTCAAATCTTTGATAGTCCCAAGAACCTAATTCTCTTCTAAGCTTAGATCAATATCCATAGAACCTCTTCAATATTCATCAGACACTGTATAATAGATTAAGGACCAACCACTGATACCGCTTAATATTCCATTATGAAGCTTGGGAACAGGTGTAGACTCGGAGACGGTGGGGATTCACTTATGTTATTCAGATTGCTTGAACCTTGAATGTTTTTTTATGAGTTGGTTTAGGTTGTCTTGCGTTTTCTCTTTATGTTCATTTCGATAGGTTTCTCGATAGGCAGCTTCCTTGTTACGTTTGAAGCCTATTCATATTAATCCAGAAATAAGTTACTGAGTATCTAGTAAAATGAAATTAATAATATTAATGCTGCACAATTCACACTGCATTATCTAGCCCCAAGCTAAGCAGAGCTTGTGGTACTAGATAACTGAGATACTTAATACAATACACTACATAGATAGATATTTTTATTTTACATAGAAAACATCCAGAACGCCCTGGACAAATGTCTGCAGATCGTACAGATCGTGCAGATCAAACATTTAAATAGGTTACGGACAATGTGGCTGCACTTTCTTCACATGTGCACTGCACGCACTTGTCGATATAAGTTGATAATTACGCATATAATACACTGCACCTTATATTGAGGTGAACAGATGACAGGTAGACAAATCATCTATATTTTGTTCTCTCATTGACTCAATTCAATAGGGATTTCTTTCTCGTACCAGCACCTCTTTTGAGTCTTTATCTTTACCATCGTGATCACTTGCAGCAGCTAAGACTTGATCAATAATCTGTTCATCGCCAAGCTAGCATGACGTAACAGCATTGCCAACATCTCCCGATCTATTTCCGATGAGGGAACAGGTAGTACATTAGAAGGACGATTGTATTAGTGCAGCAACAGCAGCATTTACCTAACATACGGGCGGATTAGGCTGCAAATGATTGCTATTGCTAATAGGAAGCTGATGCGGCTATTAAGCTATTACTAGTTCTGAGACGAATTGGCAGCATTAGAGTTGCAATACATGTTGGAATGTTATCAATCATGTATAAGCCAGTTTTAGTACATTCAGGTACTGTATGGTAATGATATATTATAGGTTAATGATAATTTTACCGATCGACGATGGCGCAGCGGGGGAAGTACCGCCTGCGACACAGGTTGCGGGTTACATTCCTACCAAATCAAATCAAATCAAATCAAATCAAAAACTCTTTATTTCCATAAATACAATAAATGTACACTTAGAAAAGGTCAAATCATAAAACTAAACACTGACACGGAAATAAAGTGATATTTTTGATTTCTGTCGCTTCGGTATGTAGACTAAAGTAAAGAAGCGACGAAGAAACCTTTAGCCTGTTAGTTGTTATTTTTCGAGCTGGAGCAAAACTCGTCCCAAGCTTTTTTATCCTCTAGATAATCTGATATTTTGTAGTAAGCCTTTTTACAAAGGATATGTTTGACTATTTGTTTGAATTTATTTATTGATAATTTTTGCAACTCACTTGGAGTTTTGTTGTAGAAGCGTATACATTGCCCTTTAAAAGATACATTTATCTTGTGTAGCCTAGTTGTGGGCACAGCGAGTTTATCCTTATTTCTAGTATTTATATTATGTGTGTCGCTATTTTTAGGAAATACATTGATATTTCTATGAGTGTACAACAAGTTTTCATAAATATATTGACATGGTACTGTCATTATATTTATTTCTTTGAATTTATCACGCAGGGATTCTCTGGGACCCATGTTATAGATTGCACGAACAGCTCTCTTCTGCAGCACAAATACGGTGTTAATATCTGCAGCGTTCCCCCACAGCAGTATGCCATAAGACATAACACTATGGAAGTAGCTGAAATAGACTAGTCTAGAAGTATCAACGTCTGTAAGATGACGGATTTTTTTGACTGCATACGCTGCAGAACTAAGTCTTTTCGATAGCTTATCTATGTGTGGGCCCCATTGAAGTTTACTATCTAAGGTTATTCCTAAGAATACTGTACTGTTTACAATTTCTAACGTTTCTCCTTTTACGTTTACATCAATCTTAACGTGTTTTACATTAGGTAGAGCAAATTTTATACATTTCGTTTTAGTTTCATTAAGCAAGAGATTATTGACACTAAACCAGTGTACTACTTTTGAGATTGCATTATTCACATCGTCAAATTTTATATTTTGTCGTTTCATTTTAAAAATTAATGAAGTATCGTCAGCAAACAATACAATCTCATGATTATTCTTTACTAGGTGAGGCAGGTCGTTAATATAAACTAAAAAAAGGAAAGGACCGAGGATAGAACCCTGCGGTACACCCATTGTAACTACAGACCCCGAAGACCGTTTTCCATTAATGTCAACTTTTTGTATCCTATCACTCAAGTAAGATGTAAGAAGATCCAAAGAGGTGTCTCTTATTCCATAGTGATGTAGTTTCCTGATTAATGTTTCATGGTGTACGCAATCGAATGCTTTTGACAAGTCGCAAAAAACGCCTAAGGCATCTTGCGACTTCTCCCAAGCATCAAAAATATGCGATACTAACTCTACACCGGCATCAGTAGTTGACCTACCCCAAGTAAACCCGAATTGCTTACCATGTAGCAGGTCATTGCCATTGAAATGCCTGAGCAATTGATGTAAGATTAGTTTTTCAAAAACTTTGCTGAATGTAGGCAGTACTGATATTGGTCTAAAGTTAGTGGGGTCAGACCTACTACCCGATTTAAACAGTGGAATTATTTTACTACATTTCATTAGATCAGGAAATACGCCACAATCAATACATTCATTGAATATAAAAGCTAGATCTGGTGCAATCGTATCAATTAAAGGTTTAATAATTCTAACGGAAATGCCCCAGAGATCTGCAGTTTTTTTTATATTTAAAAGTTGAAAGGCTTTTTTAATATCTTTTTCATTGACATAGTTGAAATTAAGTTTATTTCCGCATTTAGGTACATTTTCTATAAGTAAGGACTCAGCGATTAATTGAGAAGAGTTTAGACACTTTGTAGTAGAGATTGGAATGTCAGTAAAAAAGTTTTCAAAAGCTTGGGCTACTTCAATGTCATTTTTGATTGTGCAATCATTAATCTTTAAATTGTAATCATTAAAGCAGGTACTGACCTTTCCAGTCTCACTATTTATTATTTTCCACGTTGATTTTATGACATTTTCACTATTTCTAATTTGGGAGCTAATATAATTTGATTTTGCTATATGACAAACTTTTCTAAACATTTTTGAATAATTTTTAACTTTTTCTTTAAACTCCTGGCTAAAATTGTATTTTTTTTCACTATATAGTTCATACAATGTTCGTCTACTCTTATGTATACCTACTGTTGCCCACTCACTAAAGCTAAGTTTTTCTGAGACCATGATCGATTTGGATGTGAATATTGAATTGAACGCATTGGTGAATTTATTAAAAAAACTACAATACGACTCATTTGGGTTGTTATGTGAGTAATTAGGTGATGGTTTAGAATCCCAATCCAATTTCAACCGTTCAAATCGACTTGTGGTCACAGGTATGTATTTTATTTTTTGTTTACAATTATTATTTTTTACTTGTATTTCCAATTTAATTAGTTGACCCAAGTGGTCTGATTTTAAATTGCTTATTATTTGTTTACTAATAAGTTTTTCATGTTGGCAAGCAAATATATTATCTATACATTTTGCTGAGGTTTCAGTTATTCTGGTAGGTTCCATAAATATTGGCCTTAGATTATAAGAGTTAAATAAATTAGTTAATCTACTACTGAGGGAGTAAACTTCTAAAAGATCAATATTAAAGTCTCCACATACCAAAAGATTTTTATTAGATTTTGATATTTTAAATAAGATATCATCCATAATTTTTTCAAATATTTCAAAGGAGGCAGATGGTGGGCTGTATACGCTTACTACAATACTTTGCTCCAGCTCAACACATGCTACTTCAATGTGGCTTTCAACGGATAAGCATATTATGTCCTTACGTTCTTTGAACTTTATGAGTTTATTTAGTAATATTAAAGAGCCTCCACGAATAGCATGTGATCTGCAAAAAGAACTACCAACCTGGTGGTTGCTGAAGTTAAACATGAGCTCATAGCTTTTCAGCCAGTGTTCTGTTAAGCAGATGATGTCAATATCAAATGAGTTCATGTACAATTCCAATTCTAATAATTTACATCTCAATCCTTGAATATTTTGGTGCACCAGGTTAGTAAACTTTGCCTTAATTTTACAATCTTGTTTTCTTGGCTTTTTCTTGTGATTAATAATATTTGACTGACTAGGGCTAGAGACTTCCTCTATTGTCGTTATTTCTAATTTAAATGACTTGGAATAACTTCCAAGGTCTTGTTTTTTAAATCATTATAATGCTCAAAAGAAGCATTTTTGTTAGCCAAGTTTTTGGCTGTTATTTTAAAATAATAGGATAGCGAAATTGCTATCTGTCTTTTATAAAAATTGGATAGGTAGTAATTACCTTGAGTCAAATAATATTTTTTACCAACAATACTGTTAGTGTCAATCACATGTACATTGTTGTTGCATGAAATAGTGTGCAACATCCTATTAAGCTTATATCTAAGGTTATTCTCTGATTGTGGCAAGCTGTCGCTATAGGGGAATGTGAACATTACAATTTGTTTTAAATTTAACATGCAGAGTTTGTCCATATATCTAATCAAGTCAGATTTGTTCACATTACCCCTATTACCAAGGCATATTATTAAGTTTGAATTACTATGAAAAGTTTCATTGTCAATTTTTTGCATAATATTATGCAGGTTTGAATTTGGAAAACAATAATTTATTAAAGGATGTTCCATACTCATATTTAAGAACTGACCCATATTTATTCCAATTTCATCGCAGTACATTATTGTTTTTATACCTGAGCATGAAGTGCTGAGATCCAGATGGGATGCGGCTGACACAGTACTGTCCGGACCTGAGTGGTCACCGACTGAGCCAGGATCACAGCAGCCGCAGCCCTCCTGAATCCTGCCCTCCAGACTCTCCTGGCTACTGAGGAGTGCATCCATGGCCAGATTGAGTTCCCTTGTCTGTTTTGTAGTTTGTTCATAAAGGCTGATGTAGTGCCCTAGGGAGTGCTCGGCCTGGCCAAGTTTACATCTCAGCTCTTGCAATTCAGCCTCATATTGCAGCTGATTATGATTTAGCTGTAATGTACAGAGCTCTAATTCTTCAACAAGTTTTCTATTACTTTTGAGTTGAGATACCTCAACTTTTTGGTTTTCTAATAAATTTTGAGTATTTTTTATAAATTTACTTATTTTAACATTTTTTTTAGACTTATTTTTGCTAAGATTGTGTTTGTTGTTTCTGCTGCTAGCCTCCACATTACACACTGAGTCATCTTTAATTAAGTCAATAGTTTGCAATGTGTGTAAGTTGCAGCCTGCAACAGAAACTTGGCCCGAGGACGATTCAGCGGATACTAACTCATCAAATAAGCTATGTATTTTCGCGGTGGCAGAGTTATCGGCTGCTTCCTCCAGCTGGGTGATATGGTGGTGGGCGTCACATAGTTGTTTCTCCAGGACTGAAGTTCTATGCAGGACGGACTCAAACTCAATGCCACATTTTTCATCGAACCTATCTATTATCAACTGAAGCCTAACACATTCCTCAGTAATAGAAGCATTCTGGGAATGTAACGCAGACATCTCGCTTTTTAACTTTTTATTATTATCAAGGGCTTCTATGAGGATATTTTCACTATCAACTAATTCCGCCTCTAATTGTCCTATCTGCCTCTTAGCTGACTTTAATTCTTGTAAAGCCTGATTTAACTGATTCAATGTGTTGGCTTTACGAGTCATCATTATGAATTAGTGAATGACAGATGCTGTCAGAATTACAATCAGCATTGAAGGAGGTATTAAAATTCTGAGTGCTAAGTAATGTAATATAGTGTATAATACTGATAAGTACGGTTCTGACTACATGAAAAAGTAACTGAAACTTTAACTGGGGACAAAAAATGTAGATTTTTGTTCGATCTACTATTTTTTCAGGTATTTTCCATGTATAATAAAAAAAAAACTATCTGTATAATGTATTGTATTAAGTTTATCAGTTATCTAATACCCATTTGTGCGTAACTCTACTCAGCTTGGATAAAATGTTCTTGCTGTTTGACACAACAAATCGTGTCATAGGAGTTTTCTCTCCCGTGTCTCTGTGACTTTAGTAAAGCTTTTTATTTCCATATTGCCCGTGAACTTGGCATTTTTCCCGTGATTAATGTATCTACTGCATATTATTTTTCGACATCCTCGTCTCTAACATAAAAACATAAAAATCATATCGACTTATTATAACAGAAGCTCTGCTTAGCTTGGGGCTAGATAATGCTGTGTGAATTGTCCAGAATTATTTATTTAATTATTTACAACTAAAATATCAGCTATGGCACTTCAGCACATCTGTCCTATTATTTTTAAGCTTTCTTATCAAAGAAAGTAAACAAATTAGACTTAATATTTAGAATCTATTTGGTTGGTTTGGTTATTTCGCTGGTTTTTAAAATTAAATGAAAAAGCTTAACTGCTTTTTGGTTTTGCTTTGAAGTTGTGCCCTGAACTTCAAGAAGCTTGAACATCAAGCTACATTAACTCACAAACTATTTCACTGAAAACTTTGAAGAATGTAATTGAAAATCTGCTAATTGGGAAGAGAAAAGTCAAGGCTTCCTTCCGAATATTGTTGCTGAGTGTTCAGACACATTTAAACTTTAAAACATTGTAATTTTAATAAAATGTACCTTACAAAGGTTAAACGGATAAGTACGAAGTCTAAATAATAAGCTAAATTGAACCTTAATAACTGGGTTTAGAGGTCGTTCTCCATAGTACACCTACAAGTTTTGCTTTGTTTCGGGGCTAGGCTGAACCACATTTAGTTGATTGATTTGAGTTGTTGCAGGTTCAGTTGTTTCAAACCACTATTGGTTTTCTTTGTAACAACGATCAATAGTGACCACCGAACTTTAGCCGCACGTACAGATGTTTAACAGTAGCCTGTTACAATGAATCATTAAAAATTCTAGCATTAACTGAAATTCATCAACCTCCCAATATTCGAAATATTTGCAAACCTCACTTTAAAATTCATGAAACGGACGCTCCGTTAGCCTTTAGCAAACACCCAAAAAATCCGCCATTTTCTCGTTTTTCCCTCCCTATTTATCCATGTAACCGATACATTCCAATTTCGCTCATTCTATTTTATTTATGCGAGCTCTTCCCTAATTTACGTATTCCGACGATGTTACAACTGTGCCCGAAACTTGAAGGTATACGCACCATTGTTTACTTCGGCCTTACCTTACCAGCTGAGGTTACCTTAACAGCTACCTCACTACATCAGAGAGATATATATAATAAATACTCGGATATTATATTTTGTTTATTGGTAAATCACAGCGCAGCTCATAGTTAAATGGTACACCATATTGATCTTATAATTAAGACAAAATATATTTACGTCGAAGTAAATATTAGGATTAGGTAAGATTAAGTGCTTTAAATACCTACGATTAATATAACTTCGACAGAGCTTTACTAAATAGATAAGTAGGTACAAAGATACTCACTTGTATGTTTGTGTGTATGTGTGATTGCTCTCTCAAGGCACCAATATCTTAAAAGTTTGGGCTAATAAGTGTTCATTGCAAATAACTTTACACGAATATATATTTTAGGATTTGATAAATCGATTGTGGAACACGAGGCGGGATAAATAAATAAATGGCTTTAAAAACTTACTTCTGGTAAGCTGCAAAAGAAGCTGGAATTTGTGGGAGGCGTTTACTCTGTGACATAAAAGAAGTGCTTTCAAGCGCACTTGTGGATAGACCCTTTAGCCGCGCTTTTACAGTTAGAATAGAATAATAGAAAAATATATTTATTTGGATACATCTACTAAAAAAGTTAAAAATTAACAAATGGGAAACAAAAACGGTATAAAATGCAGGTAAGTGACATGAAAGGGTGGTAGTTTAAAGGTGGATCTCCACGTCCCTGCGCCGAAATAGGGGTTGGCTCAGCGTGTGCTAAACATTTTATGCTCAGCGGTGTTTTTCAGCTACAGACCCTATTATTATTAAAAATTGACGTTATAGACGGCAATTTTGATAAGTTTTTTTTAATCAGTTGGACTGCAAGTGCAGGGGCCGTTTCTAAAGCATGATACCCTGGACCTCTTGAAGACACGTTGACTGACCTTGCTCTCTTCATAGTGCTGACACTAGGGTCAGGAAGGGATTCGTTTTACTTAACAAACGCCCGGAAAGGGCGATGGCCCTACGTGCTCCCTAGACTTATTCGTTTCCGGCGCGGGATGGATTCGGATCACCGCGGAGGGAATTCATGCATTCTGTTTTTTAAAGTCCACTTTGCATTTTATTTGGGTGAGAAAACTCTTTTCGTTCTGGATGTACAGTGGCGGTCAGAAGTGGTGACCTAGATTCTAATCTAAAGACATTGTCGTGCAGCCATTCGTGGTGCGTACGACCTTTTTAAGATTTATTATTATTTGTGTCCTAGGTTCAAACCCACAAAGTCATTTACATTTAATACCATAATGAGGCTCAATATACCTATTATTTATTTAATTAGGAAATAAAACAGCAATAAATAGCATAATTATAAATTGAATATTATAAATTATAATATATATATATTGAAACAATTTGGCATATACCGTGTAGCATGATATTTACTATTTTAAATCGTAGTAACCTTCAAGCGAGTATGATCTTTAAGGTATGTTTCCAATTATGACCGCAACTGTACCTACGAGTATTGCAATTGATTTAGTATGTTCTTCCTAAATGTACGTACGTGGGTAATTAATAATAAATTATTAATTACCCACATTTTTTTTATTTTTTTTTTCATTTTTTAAAGATAGGTATACATATATCAGACTATATAATGTAGTATTCTAATGGTGAAAATATAATTTTTGAAATCGGTACAGTAGTTTTTGTGTTTATTTGTTACAAACTTACAATACGAATCCTTCTTCTTTTTAATATTAGTGTAGTAGGTTTTATTGGCTTATTCCAATAATCCCCTGCCATGATCCCCTGCGAAGGGGATTTCTGGACTTTTTGTCCAATAATCCCCTGCCGGTTCAAAGAGAAGAGGCGCAGGGGATTTGTGGACAAGAGTTCCAGAAATCCCCTGTTCCACTTATTTACACCGTAAGTAGTTGTTCGTTCTTGAAATAATCAAATGCAAACAACTAAGTAACCTAACCTTATAAGTAGAACATAACAAAATATTCAATACGAAAGTAAGCTTAGAAAACGATTGTGACCTGCAGAATGATGTGGTTACTATGTCCCAAATTACGAGTACTTAGTGACACTGCACTAAAGGCGATTACAAAGAAACTTTAATATTATCATTTCACGAACGGAAAACATGAAGCCATTGTGTCATCTCCTTCAACTATCGACACATATCTCATCCCATGCCGCGTCTCGCGAAGACATCCCCACACCGATAAATATACATAAAGTTGACAAAAGAAACAAATTGTACTCGTAAACGTAAATTGCCGTTCATTCCGATGACGCATGGTACCTCATGAGCGGTGTTCCGGTAATGGGGTTTTTTATGTTTTTAATAAATATTTATTTTTTTAATATTTGCTTGTGGATATGGAGCCTTCATAATTGGCAACGCGTTCATCTTTATCAACGTTGAGAGTGAAAAATGCAGTTCTGGGTGTTGGCTACGGTTAATTTCAGCAAAAATGATTTCGCTGGTGTTTTATTTGCTTTATTGTGTTTTCGCGTTAAGTGGTAGTTTTTTGTGTAATTGGAGCTCCACTATACTTCTCGATTTAAAACAATTTTAATCAGGATTTCGGTAAAAAAAAGCACGATAAGAGAAAACGCAAAAACAATTCTGTGTTCGAATTTTTAGGATCTGTGGGATTTTTTCCCAACAATAGGACGTGTCCATTACGGATGTAAGCGGGATAACTACGAACCTTATTTGTGTTGGAAGAACACCAACGTTTCATCCTTTACGAGGGACATCTTCATCTTCGCGCGTTCCGCATCTCTCCGACCACCGTCTAGAACCGCACTCACCCTGAAGATGTCCCTCGTAAAGGGATGAAACGTTGGTGTTCTTCCAACAGAAATAAGGTTCGTAGTTAACCCGCTTACATCCGTAATGAATTCTTCAAACTACGATAGTTTTTATAGTAAAATAGGACGTGTAGTGTCAATGTAATTTTTTTTGCAATTTTACGTAAAAGCAGATCAATGAGGCATACTCTAGCTAGAAAATATAGGAGTGTTACTTTATTGTCTCCTGATAGGTACATAAAGTTATCGTAAAGTTTATACAAAGCCGCGGAGGAAGACTAAAGTAGGTACTCCATAAATGTAGAACAGAGTAGCCGTGCTGTGGTAAGTAGGTTTGTGGGTCAGTGACCTCATCATTAAGCATCTCGTTAGGCGCTCGCAAACTCCGATGGACCGCTACAACAGAATTTAACTCCAATTACTAAACACTAACCACAGTGCAGCGGTATCAAGCCGTATCGTCTTTCAGACGTCAAAGCAAAATGTAGTGTAGAAGTCTTTACTTGCATCCAGGGTCTTGAGGACGCTTCCGATTGGTATTGATATTATATCAGGTAAGCTACCTCTAGATTGTTCGCAACGGTCTGCAGCAGCTCAACGGTAAATCTAGTGTGATTTGTTTATTTTATTACGTGTAATTTTTTTTGTTAATATAGTGTGTTCAATGTTATATACCAGCCTTTCCCAGACTTGTGTGTGTTTGTCGTGCCTCCTGGCCTGAGTTCGCAGAAATGTCTGCCAGTTATTGCGGCGTAGGCATGATTACGTAGCTCAAAACCCGCACAAATTTCCACGTGGGCATATTAAGTCAATTGTTCAGCCTACAGTAAAATAAATAAACTACAGTCACTTTAGTTTGTTACGGTGTTCGTAACAAGTTAAAGCCATTTCAAGGGACAATTCATGAAAATGAGAAGGATAAATAAAAAAAAATCTGCAGTGCAACTTCATCCATTATGACCTTCTTGGTCTTTTATTTATAATTGTTTCCTGTGAAATCGAAGAGACAGCTCTGCTCATTAAGGGTTACTCATACTTAGTGAGTTTATTTGTTAACTAAATGAGAAGAGTCTTGGCTGTTTTCTCTAAGCTGGCAATAAACGCTTAATAGCTATGTAATTACCCTGAACGGGTAATAGTGGAGTATATAATACAAGATGTTAGTATGAATCCTAAAACAATAATGTAATGACAGCGAAGTTCGGTTGATGACTTCGGCGATAGAAGAGTTGAAATCTTGTCTTGTGGTGGGATTCTCTATTCCGTTTCTGGAAAAGAGTATCACATGATTTAACATAAAATTATTAGTTGACTTCTCTGGCACAGCGGTTAGTAGCAGAAGGGTCCGTTTGGGACGTTCATGGTTGCAGGTTCATTCCCGCGCCGGAAAAATGATAATAAGATCTGCGAAAACCTATTAGTTCCGGATTCGGGTGATTCCTACCGCTGCGCATCCGACAAAGGAGATAGCGGGTTCGATTCCCGCCTCGCGGCATCGTTTGTACGATCTGCAGATCTCTATACATAATAAAAAAGGGGTTCGATCCCCGCCACGGAACAATTTTGTGTACGATCTGCAGAAATTTGTTCCGTTGGTCTGGGTGTTTTCTATGTATAATAAAAATATCTATAGAAGTAATGTATTGTATTAAGTATATCAGTTATCTAGTACCCATAACACAAGCTCTGCTTAGCTTGGGGCTAATAATGCTAGATAATGCTGTGTGAATTGTCCAGCGTTATTTATTTATTTAATCTATTTTTGTAATGCATTAAATATTTCAGTTAACTAGAATCCACTCTACTTTCTTCGATACTAGATAATGCTTTGTGAAATCGTGCATCACAAATGTCCTGTGTAGGTGACTCTCGACACACGTAATTGCTTGTAATTGATTATTAACAGAACCATACACACGTGAGTTTTCATTATTATGTACTTATTGAACTCATTATGGTATACCTGTGTGGCGCGGGCGTGAAGATAGATAGATTATGACTTTACCATGCACCATCTAAACTTATATAACAATTAAACCAGAAATATATACTAACACGGCCTTATCGCCAAAAGAGTTTTCTTCCAGGTGGAGGTTAGTCAGTTTGATCCAGAACGTTGTGACGTTTGATTTCTGCCAAGGGACTTGTATGTTGTTCTTTTTACTGCAGGTACCTACGTATTTAATTTTATTTCTGCAGCTCAACAACTATTTACAAATCCGTTGATTCTCTTACAGAAGCACTGAAAAATCGTCGGTATCTCGGGTAAAAAACGTTCAAAGTGATGACCAAGTGAATTATGCAAGCTTTGTCTCTTAGTCTAAAAAGTCAAAGCATCATAATACTAAGGCCGTAAAACCATGATAGGAACCAGCTGAGGTTGTTCCCCGATACCTTATTTAACCTTATTTCCCCTACGTCGTAATTACCCCCATGACGCACCTCCATGACATTGCGTGTGCTGATACACCTATCTCACTACAACTAAAGATTGTTGTGAAATAAACCATATTCAGTTCACTTTCGGTTCAAAATAGGGACTTTGAGCAGATAGTTGAAAGAAGAACTCCTATTTTATGACGTTCACGTCTGAGCCATTATATGGCGTCACAGAAAAAATAATGTCAGCATTTCGTGAATTTAATGCAGCTCTAGAAAACACTTATCCCTGCTTATACTCTTCCTGTTAAGTTTGTATAAGAAATGAGCTTCAGTCCCCAAAAGTTGCCTATGTCCATTCCCTGCATATAATCTATGTTTTCTTACCTCAAGTTTGGCAGTTTAATCGTATAATTGTCACCTCTGTAACCTTCTGACGACTTTAAATCTGCATTCATGTCTTTGTAGCAGTGTTAACGTATTTGGACAAGAGTTATTTTTGCATTCATAAATTAGTATAGAAGTATGCATGGATACGGTTGCTTTAAAACTCAAAGCTCAAAGTGCCTTATTTCTTATTACACCTACCAGTTCCAGTACACGTTTTGGACACGTAATTTTTTTTAACAATTTTTCCTCTTCTTCATGGTCACAGTCTACCTATATGCATACAGTAGTTCGACAAAGGCATTTTGACGTGGTTTTGACAGAGCAATCGTGTGAGGGGCAAGGGACGGGACGGGGAGGGACGTCCCGAGTTGCATATATCACCGCCTTAGTAACTCGGGAGCGTCCCTCCCCGTCCCGTCCCTTGGCCCCCGCACGATTGCCCTGTCAAAACACCTTCGTCACGACTGTACGCCTATAGGTAGGCTGTGGTCATGATCATCCTCAGAAAGTGAAGAGTGATTTTTCAACTTCGTCACGTGTAACACAGAAAGTACAGAGTGAAGTCCCCGGCGGTAGACACTGCCGCTAGTTCTGTGGCTAACGGCTCGTAAATCTTCACGTGCAGACCTGATTACACGACCTTGTGGTAGATTGATGCTTTATTCGCGGCTGTATTCACCTACTTACTTTACTTACACTGCTTACTTGTACGTTTTGGCCTTGGATGTACCTACCGCCATTCTTTGATATTCCAATGTGGTATATCAAAATCACTGATTTCATGAAATGTCTCAGTAAAGTCATATCCAACGGGAGATGCAAAGGGGGTTGCTCTTTGCATCCCTGTCCCGTTAAATATGACTGATTTTAGTATGATATGATAAACCATGATAGTTTTAAAAGATGTATCAATCAAGGCAAGAGCGAGTAATAATAACGTATGTATGTAGGTTGCTTCAATCTTTATGTCGAGGTAGTGAGTATAAAATTATCCAAAGTAGTCAGTTTCCTACATCTAAGTGGGTACTTTTTATCAAAGGCAAACGTCTTGAGATAGGTTCTCGAATTTTTTCCTCTTGAAATTACTTAACTTTGCATTGTGTGTGCAAATAAATAATTATCATCTTCATTGGAAAATATCGTAACAAAAGGTGGGAATACCTTTTGCTAATATTAAAATAGTTCTAGATTTCTACAGTAACAATAATATAATAGTTTTAATATCAGAAATATAAAGTGCTAAGCCGCGGGTGGAAGGTAAACACCTTCCACCTTAGATAAACACCTCTCACGTGTAGACTACTATACACTAGCCAAACTCAATGTGGAATGCTTGTAAGCAAACCACGACATGAAAAGCTAAAATTCACTTGCTTGGCATTGAGTTTCAGATAAGAGTGATACCAATGTTTATTATAGGAAGGATCTAAAATCGATAAGTAATACAGGGTGTAACAAAAATGATTAACCAAACTTTCAGGTGGGGTGTAGAATCGAACACTGAATTCAGGAAAAATATTTAAAAAAAATCCCGCCCTTTAGTTTTCGAAAAATAAAATAAATACGGAATTTTCACTACATTACGCAAACGACTGATGCACGTGTTTATTTGACATTAAAATATGATTAAAAGGTCTACGTACCTTGTGTACACCTTTTTAGCAGATAAACATCTTTTTACGGGGGGCACCCACGACCGGACACGCGATATCGCAGCAGCGCGCGCGGTGGCGGGCTGCACGTGTTGTAGTTATGTAGGAAGCTAGCCAATTCATTCCAATTTTCCCATTTCAATTTTCATCTCGTGGTATTCAATATCTGAATAACGCATATGAGCCATTTTTACGCACAAAAACCGATAAGCGCCGCCGCGACCTTCACCTTGCGCTTGCAATGATGCAACTAAACGGCCATTGACCCTATGATAACATTTCTGTGGTGTGACAGTTTGACAAAACTAACAATAAGCCTAGCATTGGGTGAGCATTCGCATGAACTAAGTTTGTATACCTATCTCGCTCTCGCGCGCTAAAAGTTTGTGCCTTTTCTTGTCTCAATCTGGTGCTTCGGAAATGCAAATTGTAACAACCTTTTATGGGATTCATTGTTAGTTACTCACCGTGTTATTAAAGGTCAATGTGAAGGTAGGTACTTATGTAGTCAACGATATGAAAAAATAAAAGCTAGTAGTGCATATCTTTTAGTAGGAAGGTGCATGCTTAATGAATGTACCTACTAACTATGCATTTTCGCGATAGAAAGTGTGTAAAGACTTAAAATAATTTATTTATTTTTTAATTCCTAGAGGAAAATTGGAATACATTTGTTGTACGTAGGCGCCATATCTAAGCACGCCGTGCAGCCTGTTCGCTTCCGTTGCAATGATGTCGCGGGTCGATGACCGCGGTGCCGCTCATTAGGGCACCGTTTAGGTGTTATGGGCTTTTATAAGAGATGAATACAGGTACGCAGGCCATTTTTTTTTATTCCAAATAGACACATGTATTAGAGTCTATTGCCTAATGTTGTGAAAATTTCGTACCTATTTATTTAATTTTTCGAAAACGGCATGATTTTTTTCAATATTTTTCCTGAATTCAGTGTTCGATTCTACACCCCACCTGAAAGTTTGGTTAATCATTTTTGTTACACCCTGTATAAATTGGTAATAAAAAGATGCGGAAACAAAGAGAATTTTCAGGTTAAGTATGGGCGGGTTGTTTACAAACATCCCGTATCGAGTACGGCTAGTGTAGACGTACGAATCCTTAAGATAATATCCGTACCTATAGACAAACTCATCTTAAAGTTACACGCCCATTGCAATTTACGAAGTCATGAGTTTGTTCCCCGCATGTCTAAAATAGCGAGATCCAACGGCCAAATAGGTAGCGGTGTTTACTTATAAGTAAAGTACAGAGAGCTCCGTCGATAAGTAACTTCCCTGACAGGTGTAAGGTATTAACTACTTAAGTTAAGATTTTTTATGTTAAATTAATATGTGAGCCTCTTAATTATGAGCATTACCTCCCCATGAGATAAAAGCCAATAAGGCGCTTATCAGGGGGAGGCCAACGTCCAGCAGTGTACCAATACATGCTGTTGAGGCGAGGAGGTGAGCATGCCTCTTTAGGTAATAAGCCTTATTGATTGCTGAGTTGTTTATTTAAAAAAACTAGCTTCTGCCCGCAGCTTCACACATTCTTCTCCCGGATAAAAAGTAACCGAGCTACTGTGTTCTACATGTGATCCTACGATCGAGATCTGTTCAGTAGTTTTGGAGGTAAGTTACAAAAATGTTCATATCTTGACGACCTCTGTGGCGCAGCGGGCGAAGGTCCGCCTGCAACGCAGGAGGTTGCGGGTTCGATTCCCGCCTCGGAACAAATTTGTGTACGATCTGCAGAAATTTGTTCCGTTGGTCTGGGTGTTTTTCTATGTATAAAAAAAATCTATCTATGTAGTGTATTAAGTATATCAGTTATCTAGTACCCATAACACAATCTTAGCTTGGGGCTAAATAATGCTGTGTGAATTGTCCAGCATATTATTTGTTATTATATTTAAAATTTTTAGGTAACATTAAGATATTATGTTTGTAACCCAAATGGCAAATAAATTATTTTGTATTTTTTTTATGATTGGTAAAAAATAGCGCCACCCGCGGCTTAGCACGTTATATTTCCTAAAAAAATAGGAATTATCTTCATATTCCGTCGATGGAGCTGTCTGTACCTCCCTAACATGTGCCTATCGAAAAGTCTGTGAAACACTCTGCCGCTGAGAAATTCAATCACTCACCGTGAAAGCCTTGAGAGGGTCTGCTAATGGGGAAATTACTCTGAACTTAGCGCGATGGGACTGTATCGATGGTACCTAGAGGTCAATACGCCTTGCTTTCATGGAAAATATAATGATATCTTACTCCTTAGTTTTTTCCCCTAATTTAGACGAAAAGGAAGTCGGTGTCTCCAAAAAACTACCACTATTTTAATAGAGATGAAAAATTCATCATAATTATAATTTAAAACCTGACTTCATCTAGGTATTTCTGGGAAAAACTATTTACCACTCAAACTATTGGGCCTACTAACAAAAAATTAAATCAAGAAGAACTTCGTTGAAACAAACATACTTGTCAAACATAATAAACATACAGCCATATTGTATTTGTATTTGAATTGTATGTATTTATTAAGTATATTCCTGTATAATGTGTTTTATGTGCACTAGTACCAACTGTTGTGTTAAAGTGACTTGTATCTTTTGGTAGTACCTAATAAGGTTGCCTGGAAGAAATTGCTTTAAGCAATAAGGCCGCCTATTGTATGTTTTTATTTTATTTAGATATAAGTTATTTTATTAGACACCGACTTCCTTTGACGACCTCCGTGGCGCAGCGGGCGAAGGTCCGCCTGCGACGCAGGAGGTTGCGGGTTCGATTCCCGCCTCGGAACAAATTTGTGTAAGATCTGCAGAAAATTGTTCCATTGGTCTGGGTGTTTTCTATGTATAATAAAAAATATCTATCTATGTAGTGTATTGTATTAGGTATAACAGTGATCTAGTACCCATAACACAAGCTCTGCTTAGCTTGGGGCTAGATAATGCTGTGTGAATTGTCCAGCATTTTTTTTTTTTTTTTTATTAATTTTGTGCAATAAAGTTGAAAATGTCCCTCATAATAGGTACGCCCGAGGTAAAACAACATGGTCTTTGTGAAAATTACTCAGTCAACTGGACAAATATTATCATCCTCTATCAAAATATCCAAGCAAATCAAAGTTTTTCGAAGCAATCCTTACCCAATCGGACTGGTCTTAAAGTTGGGAACCTCAAGCAAACAGTAAAGTTCTCTAAGCACGGATCTCCACAACTTGATCCTTGATCGCGGTCTCTTCTAATCCTTTCAGACAATCGAGAGATTTCACTCTGAAACCTTTTCTACTTCACTTTTTGTCTTAAACACACGTAGGTACTCGTTTTCGAACATTTTAAGAGATAAAATATTTTTTATTCACAATTTTGTAAGGAGAGACATTGACATTAACATCAGAACTGAGGGGTGAGTCTATTTGACGTTAGTAACGAGTCGTGATCGTGACGTCTCCTTTTTTCCATACAATTTGTTACAGCGCCTCTGTCGTACGGACAGGGAACTACGCAGATCTCATACAAAATCAAAATTAAAAGTAGTTACGATCACGCGTCCTTACTTATGTCAAAAAGCTCACCCCTAAGATTCATGGACAAAAAGTATCGAGACATTGCGAGACTAATTTGAAGAACAGTTAAGTAGATTCTGTGACATCACACCCCTCTTTGGGACAATGTGAAGTCTATATGGATACGTTAAGAAATCAAATTCCACGTGGACGAAGTCGCGGGTAACAGCTAGCTTAAAATAAAATTGTTTGAATCAAAACTAATATAGTGGTATACAGACTACAGACACAAAATAATGATATACTCAGAGATTAAAATTTTTACTTATAATAGAATAGAATAGAATATAAATTAATTTGTTAAAAGACATACATACTAAACTTAGACTTAAATACATAATTAACTTAGATTAAAATACAAGGTGTAAACCCAGTAACAAAATGACCTCAACATGAGTTGGTTGACTAGCAAGCTGGCAACCAGCGCTGGTCTTCAGTCAGAGCCACATGTTGGCTTTACTAAGGACTAACTACTCAACAGACTTTACGCAGTAACTGACTATTTTAGGTACTGGTTGACTTTACGGACTAACTACTCAATAGAGCCAACCGACACCTAATAAATAAAGCACTAAATAGTGATCCGAAATCAAATTATTATTCATGCTTTTAATTGATATAAACTACTAGACTATTAGACTACTACCTGACATAAAATTTATCTAAAAATCAAATGCTTCGTATCGTGTATTATCGCAATCAGAGCCAAATGAACGAACTAGTCATAAACAAAAGTTCCGCCAAACTGGGGCGTAAAACGATTGCCACCATTAAAAATGCCAAAATTAATTAAGCGAACGCACCGGCACAATCGTTTTATGGCAATAAAGTAGGTGGCGGCGATGAAGACTGCTGAGTTACGGTCATTTAGAGATTGGTTCTTTGGTTATTATAAAATAAAACGTTAAGTGCGAGTCGGACTCGCGCACTAAGGGTTCCGTTTAGTTGTAAGACCCTTGTTTCTTGCCAAATATCATGATTCTAGGTCAACATGAAGTAGGTACCCTGTATATTTTGATCGAGGGAGAGAATCTAAAATTATAATTATTGGTTAATAAATTACAAATTTACGGTTTTCAGATTTTTATCTATATTTGTGCCCTTATCACTATTTTTATGATATTATTATGACCTTGCTTCTTGCCTAATTTTATGATCATACGTCAACGGGAAGTACCCTATTGGTTTTGGTCCATGGCGAGCATTCAAAGTAATTTTTTTTTTGTGAATAAATTACAAAGGTATGGTTTTCAGATTTTTTCCTTTACTTGTGCTGCTCACCAAATTTCATTATTCTAGGTCTACGGGAAGTACCCTATAGGTTTTGTGTGTATGTGATTCCCTTGGAAATTTCAAAATATTCGAACATAAACGGCTGTAACTTTTGAGTGTGTTGACTTAGAAGTTTTATTTATATCGCGGCCTCAAGAGGTTGCGGACTATTTGACGTTAATTTCAACGCGATACGTCCACGCGTTCCTGAGAAAAGAGGATTGACAGATGGACAGACAGACAGACAGACGGACAACAAAGTGATCCTTTAAGGGTTCCTTTTTTCCTTTTGAGGTACGGAACCCTAAAAATGAGCTTTTCTTTGATGGCTAGTAGCTAATTCATGAAAAATCGACCTATAAGTCCTTACTCTACTCCACCCATTCTCACTAAATAATGTTTGTAAACAAATCACAAAGCGGAAATCCGAAAAAAAAACTTTTGGCATCGTGTTTGAAATGTAATCAGCACTAGCATTGTAGGCAGGAGCTAGAATCGACAAGTAGTGTGCACTATTTGTCGATTCTCGTACAATGTTTACAAATAATTTATCAATGATTACAAACAATTTGCATTATTTCTAAACATTGTACTTCTCTTAAGTTTGTCAGGAGTATAGCTATGAATCTTTCTATATTGGCATTCTTTTAAGGATTTTCGAGTTTTTTCCATCTTTGAAAAAAATAACATAAAATCCGCTAAGCAAAAGAAATGTAAGCAGGTAAATGAAATGTCTTCTTCTTGGTTCTACGTATCTAGGTACGTGGTAGATGCGCACAATAAATAGTAGCAGACTCGGTAATCGTCGAAAGTGCCGGCGTCGCAGGTGAACTACTATAGATCCCGGAATTACCAATAAAACTTGCACGGTGTTTGGTCCAGGTTAGCACTCGCTGCGTATTATTTATTTATAACCAGCTGTCTAAAAACCAATGTTATTAGTTGAGCTACCTGTACATTGCTAACAACAGTCTGCAGTTAGGTCAATTGTTTGAATTGTAAATACTAGTTCTAATTTATTTCTATTACTTGATTGAAATTTTCTTTGTCTTTAAAGGAAATTTTATCCCAAACTTCCTAATAATTTGGAAATCTCAAACAAACGCAATATCTATAAATGATATCATAGTTTGACGAATTAATTACGGATGTAAGCGGATTAACTACGAACCTTATTTGTGTTGAAAGAACACCAACATAACGTTAAGGGATGAAACGCTGGTGTTCTTCCATAGCAAGTAAGGTTTGCAAAATCGCTTAGAAGTATTTGCTTGACAAACATAGTCGGAAGCAGAAGCGGTTTTTGACGAGTTTTCAATGAAAACTTTATTATTACGAAAATTCATCCGTTGATGAAGTTTCAGGCGTTTTCTTATTCAATAGGTTGATACATTTTAAAAGTCTACATTATCAAAGTTAGAGGCCTGCCGACAAATTGTCATAACACTGTCGTCGGCTGCCTACATACAATATTCGCACAATGAAATATCACACCAACCCGCCGCTGGTCTGTATCAGCAAGTTCCTTAAAAAATGCGAAAAATCTGTATATCCGTAGAAACAATAGAGGAACACGTAAAAAAAATCATATTCCTAAAATTAAAATAGACATGGAAATCTATACTAATATTATAAAGAGGAAAGATTTGTTTGTTTGTATTGAATAGGCTCCGAAACTACTGAACCGATTTGAAAAATTATTTTACCATTAGAAGCCCACATTATTCCTGATAAACATAGGCTACTTTTTACCGCGGGAAAATGCTTCTTTCTTACACGGGAAAACGGGTAATAGGACAACGGATAGTAAGAATGCAGCTACTAAGTTATATTTTTTATTTGTCGCATCGATATCTAGAGTAAATAGCACATGCAACGCGATGAAGACATTGCGTTGCGGAACTATAGCGGAAGTGTGGCTGACGTCGGAGCAGATCGACGAAACCGCGCGGAGAAAGAGATAGACTTATAGTCAAATGTATGCGTTAGAACAGGCAGTTTCGCTAGTGATCCGCTTTTCCTACCTTTTCCTACCTGACAAGTCATGGCGAAATTACTGCGGTTCCGCTGTTATGGACAGGTAGTCCTGCAGCAGTAGGCGTAAGAGAAAATGCCCGCCTGCCAAGCCGCCGCGCTCGTGTTTTTTGTAGTTATTTAAACATGGTGATTAAGAAAATCATTTTATCTAGTCAAACTCTGCGAATTTGTTTAGAAATATTAAGTGTCCTTAGGTGAGTACAAAGTAGTTACTAGTCCTATTATTGAAAAAAAACATTAGAAAAAGGGGTAACTTTGGGATTATTTTCTACTGAGTGAAGTTCATTAGATCTTAATTGATTCATTGATTTAATTTGACAACCTCCGTGGTGCAGCGGGCGAAGGTCCGCCTGCGACGCAGGAGGTTGCGGGTTCGATTCCCGCCTCGGAACAAATTTATATACGATCTGCAGAAATTTGTTCCGTTGGTTTGGGTGTTTTCTATGTATAATAAAAAATATCGATCTATGTAGTGTATTGTATTAAGTATATCAGTTACCTAGTACCCATAACACAAGCTCTGCTTAGCTTGGGGCTAGATAATGCTGTGTGAATTGTCTAGCATTATTTATTTATTATTTATTAATGCGATTTTGACTAGACTAGATCCTTAGGTAAAATATATCTTTTTTTCAGAATTTTAAACACCATTTTCTAAGCCTCAGATGGTTTTAAAAATCACAAAAATGCGGCCTCTGCTGGCCTACCAAGCTTTAAGGTTTCGCAGTGGAGTTGTGCTACGGGCGAGAACGCGATAAATACTCGGTAAATACAATAGGTACAATCAGAAGTGTCAAAGACGCGCCCTCCTCTCAGCTGAGGCAAGTGGGTTCGGGCGGAAATGGCTCGCGGTTTCAATTAGTAGCTGGGTAGCTCTAACGCCATCTAGTGCTGTACAAAATTCAGTAGGTCTTGTTTGTTGCCACTATACCTTGCCAATATTACGTCTACCTAGGCCAAATGGTCCAACAATGTAAATCCAACTTTGATAAAGTGGTCAGCCGACGAATCCAACTTGGCTGCCTATCCGTTCGGGAAATTCCGTAATATCTTCTAGTGGCAGATACCGCAGAGCCTCAAGACGAAAGTCTTTAACGAATGCGTGTTACCAGTAATTTATTCATTTATTTAATTAAAAAGGTTTCAAAACCAATTATATTAATTTAAAAAAATACATTATAAGTTAAGCACATACATACATTAGTCATATTATAGAATTTCGGTAAAATTAATAACAAAGAAAAAATTATATATTAATTATGACGTTCACAAAATATAAAACAATCTTTCATTAATTTAGTCCACCTGTCAGCGAACAAGTCAACATCGGGGTAGTCGTCCAGGAGAGCGTTGAGTGCGTTGAGTACTCGAGGGACGGGTGACATGGACCGCGCCGCCGTACGGGACTGCGGCACGGCCAACGCACTCAACCTATGTTTCCGACTCCGGCAGTAATTGTTTGGGACGTTGAGTCGACACAGCTCGTCACTCAGATCCGAAGCGTCAATTTTTCCGTGGAGGATCTTGCAGACTATGGCTGGCTATTTGATCAAAAGCACGCCGCACCTCAAGTGATTTATAGCCTAAGCATCCCATCAAGAACTTGGTGGGATAATGGTAAGGGTAGTATCCAAAGCATCGCCTGTAGAGGAACATCAAGAATTTTTTTTTCACCTTCTCACGCAAGTAACCTCGTGCGGGTTCCACACACACGCGCTGCTCTCTAACTTGCTCCTAACAAGTGCCGAAAAAACAAGGCGAATAACGTGATCGCTTTCGAAGTCACGGGTATTTCTGAGGACGAACCCAAGACGCCTGAACGACTCCTTGGCCAAGGAACGAATGTGGTCATGGAATGTGAGCTTTCGGTCGAATGTGACACCTAAGTCGCTCATGGTGATGGCTCTGTTTATTGATTCGTTATTTATTTTATAATCAAAGTGAATTGGGTGCAACATTCGGCTGAAGGTCATGACGTAACATTTGCTCGGATTGAATTCCATTTCGTTAACAACGGTCGACTCGAAGATGGCGTCAACATCCTGCTGCAGTAATGACTTACAGATCAGAGACGAGTTCGCTGACTATAAGCCTCGTGCTCGAAGTCGCTCAGTGAGCTATGGAGAGAGCTATGCTCGGAGTTTCTCTACGCAATAGGATCCAGAATACGGAAATTCGTAGAAGAACCAAAGTAACCCACATAGCTCCCAGAGTTAACAGGCTGAAGTGGTGATGAGTAGGCCATATAGCTCGCAGAACCCCCTGATAGAAGTCAATTAGGCGTTCATCAGGGGAGCCATGTCCAATAGTGGACTGGTGGGACTATTGATGTGTTTGTTATAGACAAAATGCTCAAATGAGAATTGTCAAAAATTAGTTTTCACTGCCCTCTGAAAATTCACCCAAAGTCTAAATAGGAGGCGTAGGCTTAGCTGAAATAGTCCGTTTCCAAATTAGATCTGAATCAACCTTTGAAAGCTCGCTGCAAATGCCTAAAATATGCATCAGTCGGTATCTGTTCTGTACGGACCAATCATGTTTTGGAATGGCAAAATTGGCTCGTTCGGACAATCATACATTGAATTGCTTTCATATCGGTCCGGTGTTGAATAGTTAGAGGGGCGTTTTTGTAAATTTAACCATTAAAATACCCACGCTTTTTGTGTGTTATGTTTTATGTTCAAACACATTTATGTTTTAACTGGAAGGACTATTCTTGACCAATTATAGTTCAATGGAAAAGCGACTATCATCGTATTTTTTTCAAAAACCGTCTTTTTTTTATACACTGTAGTTCGTAATACTTTTGAATTTCGAATGACGAAGAATTAAAATCATTCTATCTTGTAAATATGATTAAATTTTTTAGTGGGTTCAATCGACAATAATTTTGGGTTATTTAAAATTGTTATTTCGACCCAAAATTTGTGAGATGAAAATTTGGTTTGAAACAACAATACACCGATTAAATCAGATAAGGTATTTTTTTCATATAAAAACTTTTTAAAAACCAGCTTTTATATCATTTAGGAAAGGTGCTTGGGAAGACAAATCCAACGAACCTAGACTCAACTCAACTGAATTACATACTTCGTTTCGTTTAACAATTACTATGGCCAGTGGCCACCTTCTGTTTCCATCATCATCGTAATTTTTTCGACTACGTGGCCAGTCTCATCAAAGACTAGCCAGATAAGCAGGACGTATTATAGTGCACAAGAGTGTGCGCAAACACAGGTGTACTCTCTATTCCCTCACTCTCATAATTCGATGGGACGGCAGACCGACACGACCGGGGCTCTCCCCGGTCAAGCGCAGGACCAACTGCTTAAAGGCATGGGGTTGTAACACCGCCAACTTCCTGACTCCGGGCTGCTACTGTGAATATTTCTTGCTAGAAAAATCCCAATAACTACTATTGGTTCAACCCGATTTTGAACCCAGGACCTAATAATCAGCGGTTGAACAAGCTGACCGCTAGACCAACGAGGAAGTTAATCTTCCATTATCATACCAGCTAGAATATGGTACCATAACATGACAATGTCACCAAACTTACAATATGTGTGCCTAGCTTCAGCTCAATCGATTGAAGCTGTCCCACACATTCTAACGGGGCTTAATAAAGCCAATTGAAGATCCATAGATAGAATGCCACTTTCAACCTGAATATAATTAATTATATAAATTAATAGCATTCCGATATAATATCTTCAATGTAGATAGGTACAGTATTTGGTCAGGAGCGATAAGGCACGATGCTATAAGCACTTGAGTATTGTACAGTCGACTGCGCCCTTACACCTTACACTTTAGCACCTTGTCGCTTTAAAGTTGACTGACTCGACGACCGTGTTTCGTCAGTCGATAAGCGCTCTCTATTATGACAAGGTAATATCATGTGGTACATGTTCTAACTGAGCATCTTCAATAGAGCCCCGGGCTTAGAGGCTGAATAGATAGCTCAGGCGAGTCTTAAACGCTTATCGACACGAAATTGTAATTAAAACTAATTGAGCTTCAATACTTAGTTAGCTTAGTATAGTAGACGACTCCTGTGGCGCAATGGGTTGTGGGATCGATTCCCGCCTTGGGAAAAATTAATAAATTAATAGGACAAATCCACACAGCGTCTGCCGGATCCGGATCGTGGCTATATTTGTACGATCCGGGTGTTCTAAGTGTTTTCTATGTATAGTACAAATATTATATCTATATTATGTATTGTATTAAGTAAGTACCTATATTAGTTACTTAGCATTCAGACTGTCTCGTTGGTTTAGCGGTCAGCTTCTTCAATCGCTGAGTATGATCCCGGGTCGGGACAATATTTGTTATTGCGGTTCTTCTAGCAAAAATTAACAGTAGCAGCCCGGAGTCAGGAAGTTGGCGGTGTTACACCCCCGTGCCTCGGAAAGCACGTTAAGCCGTTGGTTCTGCTCTTGACCTCTCCCCGATTGTGTCAGTCTGCCGTCCCAACGGATTATGCGGATTAAGCGCCAAATTTAAAGACTCCTGTAGAGAACATTTCAAATATCTAAAAATACTAACCTCTGCCTCTCTATACATCTATGAAATTTTAAAGTTTGTTATACAAAATATGTCTCAATTTAAGGTAAGAGGAAGCCAAAGCAAATACAGTAATAGACATCAAATGTACTCAGAGTCAACTGCTCATAGACTCAGATACATCTCTAAAAAGCAGCCGGAAGTTATTGGCCCTAAACTGTTTAACAAACTTCCATTGTGTATTCGACTCATAACTTGTGAACAACCATTTTTAAATAATGTGAAACTTCTTTTGCTCGATAAAACCATATACTCTGTAAGTGAATTCCTAGTTAATGACTATAAACAATTTGTAATTCCTCAAAGACGAACCTTTTCCTGATCTCTACATGCCTATTTTAAACAGGGTAATTTATGTAATTTAATTTAATTTATATTTAATTTTACTTGACGAGAAACTGATAACACCTAACTTTAGCTTAACATTGAGTTAACCATTGTTATTATGTATTTCTTTTTTAATAAATGTTTTCATTTCATTTCATTTCATATGAGAGTGACGGATTAGACAGTGCAACTGTGTTTGCGCCCACACTTGTGCACTATAATATGTTTTGCGCAGCTACATGATGCTGCGTGGATCGTCTATCATTATTTTATTTATTTGATTTAGTATACGGTGCACACACGTTATAGCCATCAAAAAACAAAATTTAAGTCAATGTAGCCAAAGCTTGACTCGGCCAGCATGTAACTGGCTGGACTTTAAATATTATTTTTTCTCGATAACTCTATAAGCATTTTCGACTTACTAATTATCATAAATGCAGCTTTGACGAGACGATGCGTAATACGGCTGAAACGTCGGGAAATAATAAAGCTAAAGTAAGGTTGGTACCTTATTAAGTAGCCTCATGCCTAACTGCTTACTGCAAAATCTCAAGCGAATGCCAGTCTAGATTTAAAAAATCCTAACCAAAAGTTAAATGCATACATTTTCTCAGAATCTTAACCAAAATGTCCTAACGCTGTACTTTTCCCTTCACTGTTCATACATTATCAGTCAAATGTTCTGAATAATCTATTCGCAAACACTAACAAGAATGTATCAGTGACGTCATCGATATAGGTAATCAGGGTGCGATGACGTCACGACCTATTTGCTCCCTCCACTTCATTACTCCATCGATCTGGGGTATCTGTTGTAATAATTATAAGACGTGATGTTTTTTTCTTTCTCATTAATGTTGATTGATTTTGATTCTTATGTCGTTGGGTTTAGTCTCAGATTCATAGAGGTCAGGAAAGGAAATCCTGAATATTAAATATTTTTCTAGATGAGTAAGTAGGAAGTAGGGCAGATATGATGACGATCTGGAAAAGATTGCAGGCAGATGCTAGACGCTTCAAGCTGAAGACAGAGCCCGTATACTAAAACAAAATCGAAGTTTTTAATTCGTTTTCGTACAAACGCTAATCCAATGCAAAAATGAAATGAATGAAAAGAAATATATTTATTGTAGAAACTGTGTACAAAAAAGATCATAAAAGCTAGGTGGAACAACAGTTTATCCATTAATTATGGACTTACAATATTTAACTTATATGACTACTGACTAGGTAATTTATTGATTATAAAATTCTTTAATGTCATAAAAACATTTATCTAAGAGCCACCGACGGAGTTTTGTCTGAAATTTACTAGTAGGCTCTCTTATGTCTCTAGGAATTTTGTTAAATACTTTAACAGTCACGGTAGAGCAATTTTTCCCACTCAGTGCAGTTTTGTGTGGGGGCGATATAAGCCTAGTGGGATCTCTATTTTTTATAACAGAGTTGTTTTTATCTTTATATTGGTTAAAGAATGAAGCGTGCTTTTTTACAAAACAGCCAATTTGAAAGGTGTATAAACTAGTGAGCGTTAAGAGTTTGTGTTTCTTAAAGAGAGGCTTGCATGACTCTAATGGGCCTATTCCAAAAACGGCTCTTACACACTTTTTTTGAATAATGAAAGCTCTTCTGATGTGCGTAGAGTTACCGAAAACAAAAGACCATACCCTAGTACTGAAGTGACGTAGCCAAAATATGCGGTTAATGCTGTTTGTTGGCCTGATGTTCTTCTTAATCTTTTCAGAGCAAAAACGAAACGATTAAGTTTTTTGCTTTATGTGCGATTTCCAAGCAAGTGACATAAGAGTTGGTTTTGAAGAAAACGAATCAAAAACTTTAAGATTTCCCTTTTCCAAGTAGGCCCCCAGGGCGCTATGGTGCTCGTTAGAGGTTTAAATTGTCCAGCATTGGACAAGCATAATACCTACCCCATCATGGGTTAATGCCGATGACGGGGTAGGATATACCTATGTTATTTATTTATTATTATTTATTATTTATTTATGTATTTAAGGCTAGAGCTGTATGTACGTAGGCAGCATACTAGAAATAAAAATACGAACTAGTGTTTGACAGAAGCTGGTTTTTTTCAAGTTGAAACGAATAAATCATACTTTAATTTTGCTTTTAGTATGATTCATTGCACTACCTACATGAATGTCGCTAGACCACTTTTCTAAAATACCCGTTATACAGGATATATCCGTAGAAAGCCCGAATATCGCAAGCAAAACTTATATGCCACAGTTCTGTGTGTGACACGTACTTCCTGCAGTGTTAGGAGTATAATAACATCCTAATTTAATGCCAATAACCTTGATATTTCGCGTTAAACCACGTAAACTATTAAACAGTATTATGATGGAAATGTTGGCCATACTACTGATATTTTTAGCACAACTGTTGACGTCCTACAGCCTTATGACTATTACACTGGCGATTTGCGAAATGATAGGGCTGTAAGTTGTGTTACGTAGTATTAGGTACACATCCTATCCAATAGGAACTCTGTAAGCAATCGAATTAATTGAATTGTAACAAATAAATTCCTACATTTTTTCTGACTCAGCATGAATAATGTAAGTATAAATAGTCATTAGTATCGTCATTTCAAAAAATCAATTGCGAAAACGGAGTCGGCCGTTGGTTGGTAAAATAATCTTTGAAAAAAATACTACCCTGATTGCTGTCTCAAAAGTCATGACACAAAATTTTTAATACTTTTCCACATAAAAAAAGAATTAATCAATATTTTGCACGCCTAGACGAGGCAGAATGTATTGGAGTGTTATTTTATTATTAAGACCTATTCATTGTACCTACATTCCTGCAAATAAATGATTTATGAATAGGACTTCTCTGTAAAAAGTTATGGTCATAAATAAAAAAATATATAAGCGTCGACTTGAAAACCTCCTCCGTTTTTTCGAAGGTAAAAAATTAATAACTGTCACTTTAAATAACTAGTAACTGTCACTTTACCATAATTTGCCGACCTCCGTGGAATATCAGTTATCTAGTACCCATAACACTAGCTGTGCTTAGCTTGGGGCTAGATAATGCTGTGTGAATTGTCCAGCATTTATTATTATTATTATTATAAGTACTATAGATCTACATAGGTCCTTAATTTTGTGCCTGAAATAAACGGATTTTATTTATTTATTATTTACTATAGGTAGTGTAGTTAGCAGCCTTGCTAAACAGTATATCCGCTTGTTCGCCTCTGTCGTATAAGTTGTAATTAATGATGCTGCCTCATGCGGGCCGCGCGCCCTACTTACCTCCACCACTAGACTAGGTACCTCCTTGTCATTTAATACCTACTTCAAACAGATCTTCGTTATGATTACCTACTAGCTTCTGCCCTCGGCTTTGCACGAGTTATTTCTATGGAAACGTTAAAATGTTATATTATATCTTACCCATGGGAACTGTTTTATAGGATAAAAAGGATATGTTATGTATGTTTGATTCTAAGTTTCAAGGTACATCTATACAAAATTTCAGCCTGATCGGTTGAGTCGTTAAGGCTTGAAGAGGTAACCAACATCCATCGAAACTTTCGCGTTTATAATATATGTAAGTGTGATCTTGACATTACATTGTTGATTGTATCTCGATTTACTAGTCGGAGGCCTTTGGGTTATATTTTGGGTAGTAATTAATATTATTACGTTTTTGCTATGGCATAAAGTTCGCAATATATTTTAAATTAATTATGTGTACCAAATTCACACTGATATAATAAATTCAAAAGTTTGGATGTTTGTATGTTTGCTACCTCACGCCAAAACTACTATTTAACACAGATCTTCATTCGCCGTTGATTGCTATGTGTGTACAGTCAGCAACGATAGTCGCATGACGTTTTATATTAAAACTAATTATTAAAACTCAAATAAATCTGGAAATTGTAAGATATTCTTTTAATTACAATCTAAAAGAAAACAGCCATGCATCATAATCATGAGCTAACAAAAATAGTAATATTTCATTCAATTCAGATTAAGAAGGCTTTGAAAAATTGCAACTGTTAATGACTTTCGTTGCCTACTGGTATCTATCTATACTCTCCATAGAGTATAACTGGTAGAATAATCGATTGTACATTAGTAGCTACAAGCACCTGGTAATTCAGATTCAATTAGTTTCTACTGCCTGAGCGACGGACGGCCGGATTGTTCTCGGGTTTGATGTCTGTGGCAACCGGCAACAATGCCAGCTTAGCATATCAATGTAGATCAACGACAACATTACATACATAAGTAGGTTTCTATCGTGTAGATCCAGGTGTCATATGCACTCAAGGATGCTGTCGAAATCAAGTGTGTAGTCCACCGACACAGATGTTTTGTGCAAGTAGTTGCTAATTAAAGTAGGTATGATGTCCAGCCAGGTGGGATGACGACTTGCGAAAGACTGCAGGCAGATGCTGGATGCGGCAAGCTGAAGACAGGACGCTATGGCGCTCATTAGGGGAGGCCTATGTCCAGCAGGGGACTAATGTAGGTTGATGATGATGGGGTATGATGCAAAAACAATGAAAAATCAATTTTAGACTATAAAAAAAGGAAGAGGGTTGGTGTTTTTATACTATATTTTTTTCGGTGTTTTTACTTTATATATTTTTATTTATTATTAGCGATTTCTCAGTCAATCGTGCAGGACCAGTTATAATGATTATTTTACTATTAGAAATTATCCCGAATGAGTGTCAAAAAAAATATATTTCCGAGGTACTTGTCCCGCAAAATGGAAAACAGTGTAAGTATTAAGGAATTTAAAATCATTAGGTGTATCAAAACAAACAAATGATTATGTAAGCTAATAATTTATGAAATATTCATGAATTATGTACTTGGTATTTTATTTTGAAATTGTTCATTCAAATAATCCTATCGAGAATTAATTATTACCCATCCATGCAAAAAATTTCATAATCAATTTTCAGTTACAAAATTTAGCCTTATATCAGTTCAATAGCTAAAACATTAACCAGCTTATTAAATGCACAAATTCCTAAATAATCCTACCATAAATCAAAATGGCGCGTTATTAAAAATCCCAAGCGAGTAAAGTATTAATATGTAAATGTGTTTTAGGGTTGCTTATGCAGTACAAAAAGCCGGGAAAATAATTTATTGCAGACAAAGTTCACCAATATTTCAGGTGTTTTGTTCAATCCATAATATAATATTTAGATGTAAGTAACATTTTCCCTGTGTGTGGATCAAGCTAAAAGAGCTCGATTTTGTAGTGCATTCTACTTTAATTTTTATTATTATTATTACTTTATATGTATTTTTGAAACAATAGTTTAACTAACATTATATTTTTCTGATATTTTTCCTCTTCCCCCCGGACCGCGAAAGCGTTAAGACGTCTACGACCCGTACACAAATTATTTAAATTTAATCAAAAATTAAATACGTCCTAAATATCACAAGTACCAGGCAAACAGAAATCGAAAGGAGCTACGCTAAACTCCCGGTGCAGCAGAACGAGACAACAGCACGCAGACACCACGGACCCGACCGAGACAGCAGTACTATTGTGAGTACACATTGCCTTTACGTCACTGTCCCTGTACGGAAACAATCGAAGTTGTCGCTAGGCCCAAGTTCATAAGCGTAAGCGTGTTCGAGCGTTCTTGAATAACAAGTAGCAATGCCTAAACTCCCCAAACCTACAAATTTAGCCGAGAAATGTCCAAGTGAAGGGAACATAGACCAAGCATCTGTCGAAATGACTACCCCCCCAAGCTTTGTTTTTCTTCGTGGCAAGAGAGATAGAGATGATGAACACGACCTCTTCAAGGAGGAAATAAGGGACATGATGGAAAAGCTATTGTCTGACCAAGAAACTGAACTTAAGAAATACTTCGCTCCCATGCTTAGCGAAATTCAGAGCACAAATAAAAACATAGAAAATTCTATTGCTCTACTTATGAACCAAAATGAGGAACTCACGAAAAAAGTTGGTCTTCTAGAACAACAACAAAAAAAGGATAAGGAAGTAATTTCAATACTTGAAAATAGGATAGAAGATATACAAAGGACTGCTAGGAAGAATAACATTGAAATCAAAAATGTACCCAAGGGAAAGACAGAAACCAAGGAAGATATGATAAATATGGTAATGAAGCTGGGAACATCTATTGATTATAAAATAAATAAATCTGAAATAAATGATATTTATAGAGTCAGAGTCAAAAAAGAAGGACAGAGTAACACTCCCATTGTGGTTGAGTTATCTTCTACTGTTCTGAAGACTGACGTGCTGAAGATGAGCAAAGCTCATAACCGTAGACACAAGAGTAAACTCTGCGCCAAACACTTGGGCTTTACAAGGAATGAAGACACACCAATTTTTGTCTCAGAACAATTGACAGTCAAGGCCTCTCGTATATACTTTCTCGCACGAGATCTTGCTAAATCAAAAGGGTACAAATTTTGTTGGACTGCCTACGGAAGAGTCTACGTAAGGAAGGACGAAACCTCTCCAATAATATCAATTCATAGCGAGGCCCAGGTGAACGCCTTACTCAACTCAACATGACTAATAACTGTACCTTTAAATACTAAGTCCCACATAATCATTAATAATAATCATATATTGTATACACAAACACACAGAAAACTCACACTTACACTCTCACACTCAATTCACCTTACATACAATAAACAAAATATTATTGTACATCTGTGTACATCTATCGTCCTGGAAGGGATTTCAGACCTAAGAGACTATTTGATAGCGACTGAAAACATTTATTTACATGTTAATGATGGATAATCCTATGAATATTGCACATGAAATCGATGATACTGAGATTGCTAATTCTTTTACATGTAACATAGATGAACTATCTCTTAGATTGACTAAAGTAGAACCATCTGATTTAAGTATCATATCGCAAAATATTAGAAGTATACACGCAAATATAGACGATCTTCACATAAATGTAGCTAAACTTAATTTCGAAGTAGACATTTTAACACTAACAGAATGCAGATTAAAAGACAATAGACCTATTCCACACGTTCTAAATTACGAATCATACGCTACTAAAAATAATTTAAATCAAAACGACGGTGTCGCTGTTTACATCAAAAATAAACATGTTGCTATTGTCAATGAAATAATACTTGAACATGCTTCATGTCTACAAATAATCATCTATAATTCAGTCATATTGTGTATTTACAGGTCACCATCAAATCAAAATGCGGAAAAATTTATAAACTCATTGAATGAACACCTTAATAAGATTAGTATGTATGATCAAATAATAGTGATAGGAGACATCAACATTAATCTAACTCCAAAAAGAGTAGAACGAAATAATGAACAAAACAACAGACTAAATTATTTAAATGCATTGTCTATGAATGGTTTACTACCAGGTCATTACCTACCTACCCGTGAAAATAATTGCCTAGATCATTGTATGCTTAAGTTAAAGGGAAACAAAAGTGAAGCTTCAGTGGTTGTTCTACAAACAACCATTAGCGATCATTTTATGGTACTTCTGATATTACATAATAATCCTAACCTAAAGTGCATACATAAAACTAAAGAAATTATAAATTTTGATAAAGCAATAGAAGCTCTAAAAGGAAATCTAGATGACCTACTAAAATTAAATGACCCTGATAATGTATGTGAACTACTTATAAATAAAATACAAAAAAGTCTAAAAGATAACACTAAAATAGTTCACATTCCTAGGAGTAAAAGAATAATAAAACCGTGGATAACGCAAGGGATTCTACGATGTATCAACAACAGAAACAACATGCAAAAAAGAGTACGTCTAGACCCCAAGAATGAAATACTTAAAATAAGCTATAGAAGATATCGGAATTTCTGCAACAATCTGATAAAAAAGCTAAAAAGACAATATGAACAAAAACAATTACAAAATGCAACGAAAAATACAAAAGAACTCTGGAAAACAATCAATCATTTAACTAACTATAAACCTGCTAAAATATCAAATACTCACCTTCTTACCCTTACACCTTCCTCTGTCGATGCAGCAAATTCTGTTAACCTATATTTTGCAAATATTGGAAAAACTTTAGCGGAAAACATCATTCAAAAAAGTCCATTCCATTGTAGAAACTCTTTTAAACTTTCCTTTAACCATAGCTCTTCTTGTGTTATGTTAGAAAGTGACATATCTGAGATTCAGAAAATTGTAATGAATTTAAAATCAAGAAGTGCCCCAGGATGCGACGGTATTTCAACCAGCTTTCTTAAATCATCATTTAAGATTATTGCCCCTATTATCTGTCATCTCATAAACCTATGTCTAGCACAAGGACTCTTTCCCACCATGCTCAAACAATCAGTTATCACGCCAGTGTACAAGAATGGAGCCAAAGATGAAGTCAGCAACTATCGACCTATCTCAGTACTTCCCGCAATTTCTAAAGTTCTGGAAAAAATAATTAACAAAAGAATTGTGTCCTATCTTAATAAATTTAATATAATTTCAAGTAATCAGTATGGGTTTAGACAGGGTCTCTGTACGGAAGATGCTGTATCAACATTATGTGATCTCATCGTGGACCATGTAGATAAAGGGCGTAAATGCTTAACAGTCTTCCTCGATCTTAAAAAGGCATTTGACACCGTCTCAATCGCTATACTTACACAAAAACTGGAACAAATGGGAATAAGAGGTATACCCCTTCGTCTTTTAAAAAGTTATCTTCATGAACGAAAACAAAGAATAAGGATTGGAAAGGTAGAAAGCGAAGATACCCTTATTAACTATGGTGTCCCACAAGGTAGTGTCCTAGGACCTACATTGTTTTTAACGTACATAAATGATCTTTGTGAGCTAAACATCCCTAATGGTAGCATTTTTTCTTATGCAGACGATACCGCAATTGTATTTGCAGGATCATCATGGGAAGAAGTAAGGGAAAGGGCGGAAAAAGGGCTTGAAATAATTGTTAATTGGCTTAACCTGAACTTGCTGTCCCTTAATGTTGAAAAAACAAATTTTATGTGTTTCACTATGTACAATCGTACCCAACCTCCTTCTGATTATACAATTAAAATCCATGAGTGTGGTATGAGCAATCATTTGTGCTCCTGCTCATCAATTAAAAAAGTAGAGACCACTAAATACCTGGGTGTCATAATTGATCAAAGATTATCATGGCATCCACACCTCGAACAACTCATGAGCAGAACTAGGAAGCTCACTTGGATATTTAAAAATGTAAGGCATATAGCGACACAAAATCTCTTACATAAACTATATGTTGCTCTCGCACAATCAATCTTAACCTACTGTATACCAATTTGGGGTGGAGCGATCAAAACAAAATTTATAAATCTAGAAAGAGCACAGAGATCCCTTTTGAAAGTTATGTTTTTTAAACCATATAGGTTCTCGACTGAAAAGTTACACGCATTAAAGGACACACTATCTGTTAGAAAATTATACATACTGCATTCAGTAATTAAATTACACAACCATTACTTATGACCCTAATATCATAAAAAGTAGAAGGAAAAATAAAAACATAATAAATAAAAAACATACTAAATCATCATTTGCTGCTCGTCAAAAAGTATCTAAATCGGCGCATATGTATAATAAATTAAACAAAATTTTAAATATTTATACAATGAACAACTTTGAATGTAAAACTAGCTTAGCTAAATATTTACTTAAACAAAATTACGATGCAACTGAAACAATCCTAGATTAAGATAGATGAATTTGGTTAAATATAAAATTATTAAAATATTTATGAGTATATAAACTATAATAATAAGTATTGAGTTAAAATTAATTTTTGCTATAGAACACTCACACAACATACTAACACAACAACAAACATACATGCATTACGTAAACACACATCACTCACACACTAAGTAGGTAGCTCCTGTTGCCCGAACTCTTAAGAGATCGGTGGCCTCGGGAGCATCTTACAAAACACACATTCACTACACAAACAAGCACTACTCTATTCGCACCCGCTTGCACTTGTACCACACCACACATCACGACAATGAAGTTCACCTAAACCTACCCTCTACTTATTTGTTAAAAATTGTAAAAAACTGTTCAACATTTTTATTCCTTACTTCATTTTACGCACTTAGTTATGTAAAATGTTTTTTTTGGTAAGAAACTTAAGACTATTAATATTGTATGTTATGGAAGAGCGTTACCTCCTAATACAGGTATTTCATACTTAAAAGGAGGTTTCGAGCACGGATTAACGTTTAATTGTAATGTTTGATTAATGAAATAAACATTTTGTATCTTTTTGTATCTTGTATCTTTGTATCTTGGTTGATATTTTAATTATTTTGGAGAAATGAAATTGGAAAAAAATCGCTAACCCTGATTCCAACTTAAATACTAAAACGTTTGCAAGGCGCGGTATTTTTAATGTATTCTTGATGTGTTAGTCTATTTTATAACGATTTGAACGATGTAAATTACTGAAATAGCTACCATAACAAAAAATCTGTCATCTCATTTAATCTCACGCGCGATTATTGCGCTATTTTTAATATATTTTAGATATTGGACTAATAGTTTATTTATTTATTTATTTATTTTACAAAATCCACAGCCCTTAAAAGCTAAAAAATACAGACTTACAAACTAAACATATGGCCAATAAAGGATTTACTTTTTATAAGTAAAACAGTTATATATAGTTCTGCACATAGCCTTATTTACTTACTATCACCGCTCCTGTGGATACTGGTCGCGAACGAACTCTTGGACTCACTGAACAAAGATGGTATTCTAACGATCGCATATGCAGACGACCTTGCAATCATGATATCGGGGCTTTTCGAAACAACTCTTTGCGAAAAGATGCAAAAGGCGCTACGGACTGTGGAAACATGGTGCACCAAACACAGTCTGTCAGTAAACCCGAACAAAACAGAACTAGTACTCTTCACTCGCAAAACTAAACTACCAAAACTAGAACTCCCCTCACTACTAGGTATAACACTGACACTAAGCAAGGAGGTCAAATACCTCGGCATATGGCTAGACAGTAAATTACTGTGGGGCAAGCAACTAGACCATATCACAACAAAAGCCACAAACGTTTTATGGCAATGCACCCGAGCGGTAGGCAAGGACTGGGGCCTAAAGCCCAAGCTATGCCTGTGGCTGTATACAGTCATGGTACGCCCGGTGCTAACGTATGGTGCAATAGTTTGGTGGCCTAGAACAAACTTAGTCACCACTATTAACAAACTGCAGCAAGTTCAAAGAATGGCCTGCGCACTCATTTGCGGATGTAGGAAATCGACCCCATCTGCTGCACTGGACATAATTTTAGGACTAACGCCCTTGCACGTCCACATACAGCAAGAAGCAATGGCAGCGTCTCTAAGAATTAAATCAACAGACCAATGGAAAGGTGATTTAGGCCTAACAAACCACTGCAGAATATTAAGTAAAGCTTTAGCTGCAATTCCAGAAGCGGCGAATGGTACTGACAGAATAGCGTCTACCTACTTAACCGGTAAGACCTACACAACAACGCACGAAGAGAACGCAGTTGCGAACACCTCACATGATGTTACCACATATAACATCTACACTGATGGAGCCAAGAACAAAACAGGAGCTGGCTGCGGCTACTTCTGTCCGGAAACTGGACTCTCGAGAGCTCAACCACTAAACTCAGCCACCACGGCCTTTCAGGCGGAAACACTGGGACTACAACTGGCGGCAAAACACATGCTGCTGGAAACAACTATCAAAGAATCGACCTGCCAGATGCAGCTGGTCTTCAAGACAGACAGCGCGGCACTATTAAACGCGCTCAAAAGGACAGACACAAGATCAAAATCAATTGTAGAATGTCACAGCGCTCTACAAAGTCTCTCTGACCAAACGAAAGTCAGCATAGTATGGACGGAGAGCCGATCCGATCCAGGCAACATAAATGCAGACAGACTTGCAAAGGAAGGAGCGAGACAGACCCCAACAAAACAGGACATCAGTCTGTCAAACCCACCCACAGCAGAAGTAAGAAACAGACTAAAACTATACTCTGAAAAAGAACACCAAAAACTATGGGAGCGCCGAACAGACTGCAAACATACAAAACTAATATTCCCCTCCAAAGATAGGAAAACCACAAACACATTGCTCAAGATGAGCCGCGAGGACCTCAGAACAATGGTGGACATCATCACAGGTCACTGTGAACTGAACCATCATCTTCTTAAAACTGGAGCCACAGACAGTAGTCTGTGTCGTGGCTGCTTCCAGGAAGAAGAGACTGTGGAACATGTAGTGGTACACTGCACAGCCACAGAGGACGTCAGACGGGAAACGGGACTGAAGACTCTTATAGAGGAATCAGACCCGTCCACGCCTACAGAAAAGCTGAAACGAAGCTGTCAATCGCCAAGGGTCCTGCTCCGATATTTTAAGGAGCTGGGCTGGTTAGGGCCTGGTTAGGCAGGGGGACAATGCACAATACACTCCTATGCGAGATGTCAGTGCAGATCCCGGTACCCCCATTCAGAATTAGAATTAGATTACTATCCTGGCGCGTCGACTCCAAGGTGGGTCTTGACCCCCGACAGAATAGATCGCCACCGACTTCTGTCCTGCGCCGTCTCTGTCCAGTCCAGTGCGAAAATTTTAAGTGAGCGAAGGTCCTTCTCCACTTCTTCATTCCACCTGTATCTGGATGGAAGGAAATCCTGTTTTGCAGCTCGATCTTCCTCCATTCATAACACGTGGCCGAGCCAGGGCAGCCTAAGTGATTTTGTTTTGGCAATGATGCTGAGCTTGGCTAGCGATCTGCCGGTTCTTCATCTTCCACGGTTCGTCTTTGCGCTGGAAAAGAAGACTTTGGAAGGAGAAAAAAAGCTAAGCATGATACCAGATCCAGGTATCTTTCTTAGCCTTTTTTTCTCTCCGTCACTAGAAGCTTGTGTTCTTCTTACTCAGTGATTGTCCAGGCTTCACATCCGTACATCAAGATCGGGCAAAATGATCGTCTTGAATTAACAGATCTTGATTTTCGGGAAAGAAGTTTGGACACCAGGATTTGTGTAGTACTGCACTCCATTGGAGCGTGTTCTGGGCACTGGTATGTCGATCTCATCGCCCTGCACATAACCACTTGCTTCAAAATAAAGAGTAATTTTGTGGTTAGATAATTTTATCCGGCTTTTTGAGATAAGCCGGATGTTCCCATCCTTCCTCGCATACATCAATCCGAGTGATGGCGCACACAATGAGGTTTTGTTCCGCGGATGTTTCTTTGTTTCTACTGAGGTGAGCGAAGCGTTTGCATAGATTACAATATATTTCAAACTACAACTACATAAGAATAAAAACATAATGGAAATCGGAGCTATGTTTAATCATGTTTTGGATAGCAAACTGACAATTCCGATCAATTTAATTTATCTAATCAAATAATTTTACGATCCATTGTGTTAATGGGTTTACTAGGGGTTAGTATTAAAAAATAATTCTCGATTTTGTCCTTTGGACCAATGCTCTTAGGGTGAGATAGAAGAAGAAAGAATAAAGACGTCTTTTGGTAGAAACAGAATTTCACTTACAATAATCTTCTAAAAAGCATTAAAAAAATCATATTTATTTGGGGGACTTTGTGTCATTGCTGACAATGTCAGTCCCATAATTTAACGAACTAACTACCTACTTAAAACTAAATTATGTATAAAATTAACCTAAATAATTGAATTGCCGCATCACTTGGTGGAGCGGCTAAAATTATTTGGATAACACCAGTATCCGTTAGGTTAATGTACAGGTCCCTTAATTCTGATCTTATAGACTCGCTCCGCTCACACTTCAGTAGATCTTCAAAACTAGAAAGACACAACTGGGTTGCAGGTTTACTGAAACTACACATAATCTAAGTTAGACTTCGGTTGCATTTTTCGTACCTATGCGTATGTATTGTCCCTCGAAAATGCAGCTTACGTTCGCAAGCAAAATTTGTCATAACACCTTTGGAGGTAGATAAATTATATGCATGGGTGGGAGAACGACCATCTCCCGTGTTCTAAATTTCGGAAGAAGGACTCATAGTTTATTCCGATCAAGATAAAAGTCTTCTAAAATCAGGTGAAAACCCTCCTGTTGTGCAAAATCCTATTGCGCACTTCTAACAAGCACTCGAAAAGATTCACTGTAGAATGAAGACGGGTAAACCCGGATCAAGGGGATTATAAAACGAAGGAGAATCCCGATTTCCACCTACCCACTTAATTTTCCCGACCCCTGTTCAAGGGTGAAAGTAGCTGAGCACCTTGGAAGTCAAAAATGCTGTACCGCAAAAGTACCAAATTGATCAGGTTGGATATAGCTGGACATCTTCTATGTAGATTCAAAAGCAGTAGGTACTTTCAAATTGAATGGTGGTGCCAGTAGTTGTTAATATTAAAATTATCGCAGAGTCTCCATCCGCAATACCGCACATTTATGCAGTAAACTTGGCCTGGTCTTTGAGGTTTTTAACTGATAACATCGTCAACCCTAATTTACTTGTCTGCTACGTGCCAGTGTTGAGCTAATTGATGAAGTTTCTGGCTACCTTATCCTTTCTAATCTTGCCAACACTACCTTTCCACCTATCATTGCCTTACTAATGTACCACATTGCAAGACATGGGTTCACCTAGTTTTCTTGTTAAGATCTCAAATAGTTGATCAGCTACTTTTGTCTCCCACTGAACTTAAATACGCCTTTAGTCTGTGGCCCCGCTTAGTTCCTGCAACATTTTTAGGTAAACAACATCGTTCAAGTATTTTAAGTAACATCAATTAGAACTTTGTTGGAATTTACGAGGTAATCTTTGGGGTGAAAAGTCTATTTTTGAGGAGGAATTTTCTGTTTCATTGAAGTGCCGCGAAAATTGGATTATAAAAGGGTCGTCTGCTGATCGATTGATCTTTAAGGTTAAGCATTTCTACTAAATTTAACATAGCTTGTTATCTTCACGATATTTTATGCTCAAGATTTTCCTATGGGCTTTAAACATTACATTTAGGGCTTTAAACATTACATATATTATTACAGATAAATCTTGTAGAGTAGTCTTTTAATAACATTATTTAAGTAAATCAACAAGCAAAATAATAAATACAGGTGTCACTATGCAAAATAATTCAGTACAACAATAAGCAAATTAGTTATATACCAATTTGATTTAAATTTTCTTCGTGAATAAATTCAATTAAATACAAATGTCACTCAGCAAAATAATTCATTAAATCAGTGCGCAAGAAATAGAAGTCATAATAATTCCATGACTCATAATTTGATTACTGGCCTAAATAAAATACTAAAAAAGTTATCATTTACCATAACACAAATTTAATAAGATAAGCCCTTACGAACTCGCTCTGTAAACAGTGGTCGTCAATGGTCCTCACTACTATTCTAGATTTCCAATCCAACCATACCGAAAACGAATAAGGTTGGATTCAGTCAATTGCAATTCTCGGTAGACTCTGGTTTTCATGGAGTTCTTGAAAAGTATCAAACTATGAGAACTCGCTAATCCAATAAATATCAGCTAAAACATACATCAAACATATTGCTATGTATAATGTAAAACTTCTACGTCATCAACGGGATTAAAAATCCATTACTTACCTTTACAATTCCCTGTCAATCCATGTCAAATGAGGCTGCGCCAAAAAACACCATTATGCTAATACCCGTCCTCACGCACCTGCCACTTTCACGCTTACACCTTTGTAACACAGTTCAAAGTGCTTTAAACGAATTTATATGTAAAGCCGACTTTGGGATATGAACGGGGTTCAAAGGATATTAACTTCACAGGGATTTGTTGGAAATTTTTAATTTACACTCGCACGTGTTTTTTATGTGTGAAAGTGGAGGAGTGTGTGTGAATACAGGATGGTTCATTCTGAGAGGAGCTAACGAAATATGGCGTTCGGAGGTTCTAATATGCATCGTAATTTTTTTTCCATATGCACAGGATAAATTATGATATCGTAGACAGCAGTTTTTTTAGTTCTTCTGCGACTTAAAAATGCATTTATTAATGAAGATTATTTGTCATTCGCGCACCCCAATACGTTTGATCCTCTTAACGTGTAATTAAAGAGTAGGATCTTATTAATGAAGCACCCTGTATACAGGTTGTTAATATGTGAACACGTTATTTGTAGGCTCTGCGATGAGTTTAATGAGGTCTGGGATAAAGGCTAGATATCTGTTCACATTAATTGGCTCTGAGTTTGATCATCCAATTTGCTCTTGAACTGCAGATTCCACGCTTTTCTAATTTTAATTCCCACAACTCAGCTGGAAATTTTAACTCCGTTTGTATGTTGTCAAATATTATATTTTCGAGTCTATTATGCATCAAAATGGTCATCAAAAGAGGCAAGATAAAGGACATCTAAAAGGATCCAGGCTAACCAAGTGATCTACGGATACAACATCGGAACTAAAGAACTATTGATGAGCTTAAGTTTTGCTACGAAATAAATTAGAACTACATAGTATTTACAATTGAAACCATTGAGCTAACTGCAGCCTCTTGCAAGTTGTTTTGCAGTGTAGCTTTAGGTAGGAAATCTTTTTATAAATTAAATTGGTAAGTATAAGATTTAACAGTTGTTAAAGTTCCGTTTAAAACAAGAACAAACAATCTAGCATACGATTCAGAACTGAATGATAGGAAAGAAGTCACTTTACAGCAATTAAGTAGGTATAGCAGCCGACAAACATCTTGTCTGGTGGTGTGACAGTTTAACAAAACTATCATTATGCCTAGCATTGGATGAACATTCGGATGAACTAATGTTTTTAAAGTTCAATGTGAAGGTAGTTAGTCAACGATATGAAAAAATTAAAGCTAGGAGTGAATCTTTTAGTAGGTAGGTGCATGCCATGCATGTACCTACTAGGTAGGTGTTATGGGCTTATAAAAGTACGCAGGCCATTTTTTTTTAAATTCAAAATAGACACGTGTATTAGAGTCCTAATGTGGTAAAAATTTCATACCTATTTATTTAATTTTTCTAAAACTAAAGGGCGGGTTTTTTTTAATATTTTTCCTGAATTCAGTGGTAGAATTTACTAACAACCGAAGTAGCTATTTATTTATTTACCACTGTAATACCCTAGTTTTACTATTTAACTATATTTGTAAAGGCCTACTTTTACTAATTTAGTTATAGTTTCTCTATAAGTGAATTTGTAAATTCTTAAGAGAAAAAATAAACATCTCAAACCACACAACTAATAAATTTATTTTCTTTCTTTCATTTTCCTTTCTTTGTCACGTGATTCGCCAGAGGACAAGAAGTTTGGCAACTACACTAACTACTTGAAACCGAGTTCAATCGACTTGTTATGATCTTTTCAAGCGATAGTTAAAGGGCAGCGAGTGGTCGACGTGGCCACTCTATTTACTATCTCGGGCTATTATCGAATACAACTTTACGAGTTCGCGTGCTCTAAATAAATGTAGAAACATTAACACTAACGATGTAATTTTCTGTTAGCGAGCCTCTTTGTCGCATGGTACAAGGTATAGAAGTTCTTGACTTTCAAAATGATAAAACTTGAAGATAGATGAGATTTCATCATCATAATTATCGACATTATGTTATTACTAGTTTCTGCCCCCGGATTTGCACGCATTGTTTCTATGGAAAAGTTTAATGTCAATTTCTATCCCACTGGAACTGATTTATGGGATAAAAGTTGCCTATGTTCCAGGATTAGAATTACCTGTATGCAAAATCTCAGCCCGATTCATTTAATAGTTTTGGCGTGAAGAGATAAAAAACATCCATCCATCCATACATCCATTCATCCATCCATCCAAATTTTCGCATTTATAATATTAATGTGATGTGATTAACATTGCCCCAGTAGCGGATATAAAATATGCTTAAAAGAAAAGTGTAACGGTCAACATTTTGCTGCATACATAGGGCTTAATTACCTACTCTTTTGTAGTTTATTAAAATTCTAGCGAAAGCGTAATATGAGCTTTCTGTCTATTTTTTTTTTATTATTAAATTCAATTGTAATTAGTTGAGCTGATGGCAATCCGAATTATGTAAATAAATAAATAGTTGACTCGAAGAAGAAACTCTATTTTGTTAAAGCTACGTGTACCCACATACTGGCTGTAGCGCGCATGGCTAATATCTTTGCTTCTTAACGCGTATACTATTTTCCTAGATATTTTGTAAAGTCTAATAAAACACGAAAATTTTCCGTGTTCTCCGAAATAATATACAAATTATTTAACACGTAGAGTGCCGCCGGCACCGCTCACGTAGTAACGAAGATGTAGCATCCAACCAAAGTAAGCTCAATGCTGCCCCTTACGTTGGCATCACTGAATTCAGAGGGGCGAGTCTATTTGACGTCTCGTCGACAGCGCCTATATCGTGCGGACAGGGAACTACCTAAATACCATACTAAAAGAGACGTAACGATCACGTCTCGATACTAACGTCAAATAGACTCACAAGTTACAAGCATAACGAGTTTACGAAGGCCCTTCGTAAACTCGTTATGCTTTTGAGTTGTACCGCCTCTCAAGTGAGTAAAATTAATGTGTGCTAAGACGGCCGGACGGATAACGGCGGATAACGCCAGCAGTCAACTTATTAATGGCTAAAACCCCTATTTAGATTTAATATTATTACTCAAGCTTTGATCACGTGTGCTTATTTTAATGTAGTTTCAGTAGTTTGTCTACTCAGACTGCATTGTGAATATTATTAGGGGGACAAGCTCTTAAATTCACGCTTGTCCATAATGTTGGTCAAGGTATAGCGAGTCACCACTCACTGACGTGTCCTAAGCTGACTTATCTTATAAAGTGGCATGCCTGCAAACATGGAGGGAGACGTGCCGTTAGAGTCAGCCTACATTATTACTACAGCCTATAGTATGCATACAGTCGTTCGACGAAGGCATTTTGACGTGGTTTTGACAGGGCAATCGTGCGGAGGGCAAGAGGCGGGACGGGGGAGGGACGCTCCCGAGTAGTATACATCACCGCCTTAGAAACTCGGGATTGGCCCCCCCGACCCATTCCTGGGACTGTATGCATTTATGGGTAGGCTGTGTTACTTTTTAAAACTCATCTGCATCGCACAACGGGAACTTGAGTAACTAAGTAAATAAAACATCAAATATTTCAAATTTTATTTTATTAAAATTTGTATTTCATTGATTTAAGTAATGAAGTCTCCATACAGACTTTATTGGTACCTATTAATTACACTAACATGTTTTACAAAATTAGTGCGATAACAAAAACAAAACCATCTGCACCATTGTAATATTATTATGTTTGCTTGTTTTTTGGGCTTTTTAATGTATGTAGCTGTATATATACTTTTGATCGTCAAATTGTGAGGTATAGAAGCAAAAAAACTCAAAGGAGAGTACTAAAATAAAATCCAATTGGCTAGGCTAGAGTGTTATTAAGGAAAAATAAAAATTATATTGATAATAATCTTTCAGTAGGTGGAACCTAATTGTACCTGTAGGTACACAAAAAAATCAAAGAACCAATATAACCATGAATGGTAATTAATATTGTAATTGCGAAGGGAAGCCATGAAATTAAAAGTGGTTTGAACCAAAATAGCTCCACAAAATTGCTTTGCTTTAAAACTTGGGGCAAACGGAATTTAATATTCGGTAGACCTAGAAAATGGGAATAGTTCCTCATCTGACACTTTAAAAATAATCTTACTGCTCTAGTTTCATGCCGAGTTAAACTTTATAAATACTGTCTTTATAGCAAGTCAAGTAAATATGTGATGCTGCCATATTGCAGGTAGATGCTGACACTTTTAGTAAGTCTCCATCTATTAGGTAAGATGAAAATATATTTGCACCTATAGCCAAGCGTAGTTACTCAAAGATTGATGTTATTGAAGATCAAGTCACGTTTCAAGACGTGTGAATGTGCTCACCTGGAACCTACCTGGATAAAGCATAGCAAGGGGATGATCTAATGAGTGAAATTATGTTATGACTCGGACCAGCAATTGCGGTGATTACCCATTAAAAATAAACAACTTCTTTTGATTTGAATCAAAAGTAAAGGAAAATGTGCAAAAACTGGCAAAAAGTATGGGAAGAGTATCTATCTACTGCAGCAGAGGATTTAAGCGGTTTCAAATTGATAGCTGTGAATCATCGTGAATACACTGACATTATAAACTCAAATGCTGGCTCAGATAAAATTCAGAGTTTTCTTACATAATATGATTTAATTTCAGCTAATGAATAAGGAAATAAAGGGTCAGTCATGGTTTTCGATCGATATATCAATGGAATCAACAACCTGTTATACCGTCTCCTAATATTTACATATTTACAAACACTATTGGTCCATCTATGTTAGAAATTAAAATACGTCTGAATTTGAACTTAAGAAATAAATCTAATGCCCGTACTATGAACAATGCTCAGTTATCGATCTATATGCTTGAGTAACCCTTTGCCAAAGAAAATCGTTACTCAAGCATAGATAGATGACTGAGCAAGCTTTTATAACACGGGGCTTAGTCATAGATGGTGAGGGTACCTGAAATCTAAAGACAATTGAAACTGAACAATTGAGGTGATAATATAATACTTGACTTTTTTTAGTTTATTAAACATCATATTTAAATATTTAGAAAGTATTCATACAAGCTCTTCTCAAGTTCAAATTCAGATTTTAACAGAAGGTCATATTAATCATTATTGCTTATTCTGTTTCGAAATACATCGTGGCATTGTTATTTTTGGGAGTTTTTTGATGTCAATAAATTATCTAAATTATCACGTTTTTCTAATTCTTTAAAGAAAGTATTAAAAACTAATTTCCATTTTAAAACACAGATGACTTAAGTTCATCTGATATTAAATTTAAAATGGCAGCATTCATTCAGTGTTACCACAAGATTTTCAAAAAGTCTATTTTTATAAAAATTAATAAACCTAGTCGAAACATTTATTTTCCTACGCATTTCCTAGGTATTAGCTTATTATAAATTTTACTATAATGAGATTATAATTGTATTTAGGATGGATATGCGGCTGAGCTGCTTCTTATATACAACTAAAATACTATTTACATAAATTTACATGGAATAAACATGAATTTCAAGTTTCTCTTACAAGATATGGTATTTTTACTGAACAATTGTCACTTTTATTACTATACTTTTCACTAGCCTGTCAATAATGTTTAACTTTATTAGAATTTTTATCACTGAAAGTCTTCTTCACTTTTGACGTAAAATTCACTCACGGAGTCTTTTCTCATTGAGTGTTAATTCATTGAATTCACTTTCTCTTATTTTAAGTTTTGTAGTTCACTTATTTTATTTCACTGAGAATTTCACTTCAGTCACTTCACAGTACATGTAGCAGTTTGACAACCTTCTCAAATATAATCACTGTAAAGTCCAACACAACACTTCATACTTTGAAAACTACAGATTTAGAATTAGCGATCTCTCCAAACCGAACATCCCACCCTATTATTTAAAACTAGAAGTAACGTTATAACTTGGGAACTTTGAATTCCAAGAGCAACAATTTTTAAGATTGTAGGAGTTAGGGCTGATTCTTTATCTGTTGGTTTACGTTTGTGAGCGTCATTGGCTTCAAATATAGTCGGTGACACATCTGAGAAGGTCCGGCTCGAGTCAAACGATCTCGTCTTGGTGCGCCACGTCACTGCAACTGCCGGCCCGCTGCAGTCAGGCCCTCTGACGTCACACACGCAGCTCCTCCATCGTCACGTGTGACTTGGCGTTCAACTGCGTGTTCTTCTTGGTTAACGTACTCGTATTGATCATTTGCATTTGATGCGCGGACAGCAACGGCTGGTTCTCTTGTAGCTGTCCGCTTGCTAGAGTGTTTATATTCGATTTACCGATTTTCGGCGGCGGTGGCGCTCTTGGCAGCGTTGCCATAGCAGCTACATTGTTGCTGGGGAGGTCAGCAAACTCTGGCGGAGGTAACTGATGGTGCGAGTGCGTGTGATGATGACCGAGGATTGTAGCGGGATCGTTCTTCAGACTTGTCTGATAGGACAGTGCTCCTTCTAGATCACCGCAGATGTTATTCGGCATTTGTCCATTTTCCACTCTCTTCTTCAAGTGCGTGCCGTTGTTGTGACCATCTTGCCCATTCATTCTTGTCTTATCTCTCTGATAGTACACGCCAGCAAAGATCAGAACGTTAAGAATGAGAAGAGAGCAACCGATCGCAATCGTCACGCTCAGCGCAGTCGAGTAAGCAGCGAAGCCATCCTCAGGTGCACTTGTAGTAGTCACTTCTGTTTTATGCGTATCCGCTGCTGTGCTCTGAGTTGCAGCGTTTATCCCAACGATGTTGAAATTAAGCGGGGAAGTGATATTCAAGACACTTAGCACTGGTACTTTGGTCGCTACGCCTATTTCAGTGAGCACCATGTCAGTGGTTTTTCTGAAGGGAGGGCTGTAGGTCTTGAGAGTGGGTTGGATGGAAGATTGGTCCTCGTGATCCAGTTGGTGGTGCGAGGGGGGGACGTCCTCGCCCCCCGGACGATGCAGATCCGGGACTAGGTTCAGCCAGAATGACAACCTGTTGAGGAAAGAAATCGTTACCAGACAGATATTGTTCACGTTTGAGTAGGTAAATATTAAACTGCCATAATTCCACTGACACCGAAATTTGACTTTATTTTGTTTTTATTCCTTTTTTACGTCAATTTATCAGCTCACTTCAAAAGTCTATAAGTCCCAGGAACTGCTTTGAAAAACCTCTTTAAAATGTGTATTTTATTCCATAATGAAGTCCAAAAGATAGTATTTCAAATTGCCAATGTCCATTGCGACCTATCACAGATACCCATTTACTAAACATGGCATCAGAATAAATTTGTAAACATAAATTTGTCAACCACCCTAAGTCCGTACGATTTTTATCAAAGTATCACCTGTATGAGCATAAATATCAAATGTCAATAAATCCAATCAATTTTACATCTTTCTCTAGTTCCTATCAATGTTATTTATAAAATCTTAACAGAACGATGTCTAAAAGGCCTTTATCTAACTATTAAGGCGACGCATTGATAAACAATAATTTGAAATCGGGCGCCACGCCCCCCATGAGCTCCCCGCAAGCAGCACATACCCCGCGGTAATTTTACGCGGTTTGCAATCGTGCCGTCGGGCCGCGCCGCCGTAACTAGCGCGCTTCTCAGTCGTGCGTTGCCGCGCTGGGACAAGACGTCATGGAGTCGCATTACCTTTATTTATTTATTTATATCCATTTGAATATTTTACAATATAATTATAGACAAGCTTTTTTTGGCGGTAGTATATCGATAAAAAAACATAATTTGACGGCACGGATACTACCTGCAACTTCGTTAGCGTGGTAGGTAGGTAGGTTAGGTTACCTAACTAAAAGTAGGGTAATAAGCAGTGATAGGAATAGGTAGGGCTTATTTACCTAAACTTCGAGGAACAGTGAAAAGAATCGGAGACTTCCTTCCGAAAATATTTTTTCCGAAATTCCGGACATTACTCAGGTACAAAATGATTTTATTCGAATAAGTAGCTGGTCTATGTTTAGGTACCTAAAGTTTGCGACTAGACATAACATAACTTATCATTTTAAAAACGAAAGGTATTTGGCTTTTATCTTTACAAAGATCACGATAAGTTCAAAAGTTTATTTCAAAATGTGTTATTTATATATTTAATATTATTAAAATAATGGGCGAATCACATGTTCAGTAACACACTTAAACTAAAAATCTTTAAAAACGTCGTCTTGCGCGAGCGAGAAAGCAGATAGTTTCCATAAAACGCGTACGACCTCTAAGTACATGTTTACGGTATAGGAGCCTATACCGTAAAGCTGCCCATTTCGCTATCTATTCTTGGAAATTAAAAAAAAACTCGCCAGTGGTCGCATGCCTGTGCACTATGGGGAGATTGGACCACTGCTGAGTTTACTTTCACTCCAGTACCTCGGTCTATTGAGTGCGCAAAATCAAAGTCAAAGCTCTTTATTTCCATAAGTACAATAAATGTACACTTAGAAAAGGTCAAATTACAAAATTAACCACTGTTAAGGATATAAAGTGATATTTTTTATTTCTGTCGCTTCGGTATGTAGACTAAAGTAAAAAAGCGACAAAGTAACCTTTAGCCTGTTAATTGTTATTTTTCGAGTTAGAGAAAAACCCGTCCCAAGCCTTTGTATCCTATAGCTAGATAATCTGAAGAAATCGCTCTTAGCGATAAGGCCGCCCTTTATACTTCATTTTTTCTAAGCATTTTCTTTGTATTGTTTCCTGTATTTGTGTGGTATAATAAAGGTTTTTCTATCTATCTATCTGATATTTTATAGCAACAACAAGGTTTTGACAATGTTTTTCAATTTATTTACGGATAGTTTTTGCAACTCCCTAGGAGTTTAGCTGTAGAAGCGTATACTTTGCCCTTTAAAAGATTCATTAATTTTGTGTAGCCTAGTTGTGGACACAGCTAGTTTACGTTTATTTCTGGTATCAAAATTATGTTTATCGCTATTTTTAGGGAACTGTTTTATATTTCTATGAGTGTATAACAAGTTTTCATGAATATAATTGACATGGTACTGTCATTATGTTTATTTCTTTGAATTTATCACGTATCTCGTCTCTGGATCCCATATTATACAATGGACGAAGAGAGCTGTTCGTCAGAAGAGAGCTTCTGCAGCACAAATACGGTGTTAATTATCTGCAGCGTTTCCCACAGCAATATACCATAAAAGATAATACTATGGAAGTAGCTGAAATAAATAATTCTAGATGTATCTACTAGACATGTGCGCCGACGTTAAAATCATCGGCGGCGGGCGCCGGCCTGAAATCGGCGGCGGCGGCGTGATTTCGGCGTGAACTCGGCGCGTAGGTATGAGTAATAAATAAATAATGCTGGACAATTCACACAGCATTATTCAGCCTCAAGCTAAGCAGAGCTTGTGTTATGGGTACTAGATTACTGATATACATAATAATATACGAAATTACGAATACATTAGGGGGTGAATTTGGAAACTTCGAAGTTTCGTAAATTCGAAGTTCATAGTCTTTATTGGCCATTTTTCAAGTTCGAATGCGGTGGCCACGAATTCGAATTTTTTAGTTTCTATTATTTACCTACGCAAATAAGGCACCTTACGCAGTCGCGTAACGCACACGTACTATGAAAGAGTAAGTGCGAGCTTTTATTTCGGACTCTTGTGTAGACAAAAACAATATCATTGGAAAATTCAATAGTTTTGCCTAGGTATACGCAAAATATCAAATGTAGCCCTACAAGCGATCTTGTCTTCTGTCTACAGCACCAGTTCTTTAGTAAAAAACTCGTTTGGTCCCACCTGAAATGTCAACAAAAATTTAATTTTAAACGAAGCTCGAACGGCTTGGCACAGTGCTTGCCCCGATGCTGCTCCCCCATAATCACTTTTGTCCCAACGGCAATGGGACGAGCCCTGTGTCAGTTGACACGGAATTGTTTGTTACATAAGTGCTCCAGCACTGCGGATCGTTCCCGCCTCGTGGCCGTTTCTAAATAGGAGTCAGGACATTGGTTGCAAGCATTTCCTTCATAATTAAAACACTAGTACTTTATTGGATCCCGTAACTTTCCGTATCGCAACATGTCATCGGTTGGGTGCAAGGTGTTGCGCGCCTCATCAATGCCAATGCCAGTGCGATACTGCTGTCGAACAGCTTGATCATCACGGATTATCGTGTACTAGGGCCGCCAGTCGGATATCTCGCCATGCCAACCGGCAACATCATCCGGCGGGCCTTTTTCATTGCTAACGTACCAGCTATTCTCAAACCGAATGGTTTGTTGCGTGACGATGGTAAGAGGCCCGACGGTATGACACTAATCCCATAGGAGTTGGGGAGGCCTATTGTGTGGGACGCTACATGCGTCGACACACTTGCGCCTTCCCATGTTCAAAGTGACGTAATTTTTATCTATTCTACCCTAGAAAACAATCCCCGTGCTCGCCCTGCTGTAGATTGTTTGCAACAGTCTGTAGTTAGCTCAATTGCTTCTATTGTAATTATCACAGATCATAATCAACGAAAATTATAGAAGTAGGTTAACCAGTTCTCTGCCAGGCTTCAGCGATTCGACCCAGAAAGGCGCTTCGTCGCTGCTATACGTGCAGTGCAAGCGCGTCGGTGACACTTAAGTGGAACGTAATCAAAGTATTTTCGTATGTTTTGAATAAGTAAATCACTTTTCCGATTCTGTAAAGGGACTCGCAGATCTCGAGAATAAAAGTTATATTTTCTATCTGAACTTCTAACTTTCGAAATTGAGTTTCCGAATTTCGAAAGAAAGATTCGAAATTGAAAAATTTATATAAAGCCTGACGTTTCGTACCCCTAACAGTGTTCGTGCTTTTGTGGTAACTTTGTAAGTTTTTGAAATTAATTAAATGCAATTAATACTATAAATTTAGTCTGAATCTTTCTAGTGGAATTGTCTTGGTATTTGTTAAAGTTTATATTCGTACGGTGTCATCTTCATTTATAATCGGCACCTGTATCAGTCTGAATCAGCGGCGACTTCTGATACCGTTCGGTTTGGGGTGGCTTTTGACATCGCGGCACCCTTTGACATCGTGGCGCGGCGCGGTTCTTCTTTGACTACAACTTGGTTCTAGGTAGCAGGTGTCGCACAATGTAATAATTAATAAAATTACGGAGTTTTCAAAGCGTCTAAAAGAATACGTTCCACGCCGAATTCACGCCGATTGGCTGATCGGCGGCGGCGGCGTGGAAAATTTGCCGGCGGCGGCGGCGGGTCGGCGCGGCGCACATGTCTAGTATCTACGTCTGTAAGATGACGAATTTTTTTGACTGCGTACGCTGCAGAACTAAGTCTCTTCGATAGCTTATTAACTACTTATTCGAATAACATTATTAATAATACAATTAATTAAACAATAAAAATACGAAAAAATAAATAATGACGGATCGAGTCTCCAAAATGTTTGTTACTCTATGGTATGGAGTGGTTCACGGGGTGGTGACAAAAAAGGTAGAGGAGGATTTTAAAAATTTTCAGAGCCCACTCCGCTCGAAGTTATTTATTTTAACCTAAACCTGTTTAGGCTTAGGTCACTGACTCGTGAAGTGCAGTTTCTGCCCATCATCACGAACACGTTCGTGAAGACGCCAGGTTCAAATTCTTAATTTTTTTAAATCACTTCTACTAAAATATACGATTGTCCGGAACCCATGAAGTAGTAAGTTTATTTTCAAATAAAGCCTTAAAAGAAGAGTCATTGAATGGCGGGGGGTACCAATACCCCTGTATAAAATAAATAACTGTGAGTGGAGTGGGCTCTGAAAATTTCGGAGTTTTTGGCGGCTGCAGCTGAAAAAATTGTTGAGAAACTAATACAAAATAAATATCGGCGCTTGTAATAAACCGCAGTTTATTTTGTAATTGGTGTAGCAGTGGCATTCTTGGCAATGACAAGGTAGCTAAGATAGAACCAATTTATGTTTTTTTAAAGACTAACAACAACATAGGAAGATCACATACAATATAGAATGAACGGAGAGCGGAGCGAGCGAGCGAACTGATATGGGCCTACGTCAAAGGTCACGCAGCCAGAAATAATACTAAACCTCCTTTTACGGCAAATAAAAAGCTCACATTACTGCACAATGCCTGCGAAAATGTCACGCCAGAGGACTGGAAAAATGTGGTTGATAAGTGCAAAAAAATCATAGATGAAGATTTGGAGAGCGATATTCGATTTGACAATTTGTCTGATCAAGAGCTTTTTGAGATCGTATTTTCAGCAAGCGCGGGGTTAGATTTCATGTTTTATTAAATGACTACAAAAATAATCAAGCATTTTTATTTGTATTGAAACAATAAAAATCGAAAAAATCGAAAAAACCGAAAAAAACTATTTTAAAAATCTAAAATCGAACAAAAACCGGATTTGGGTATTCTTCCGATTTTGCATGCCCTAAATGGGTGGAAGGATTCGGTGGTGATATTATATTAGATTATATTCGGAGATAAACGGCTGTGATTTTTTAGCTGTGTTGTGCCGGCTTAGAATTTGCACCACCCCAACTCTTCCCGCGGGTGTCGTAAGAGGCGACTAAGGGATATCCACCGGGGGTGGGCAGCAGCACCCCCTGCAGAACAATTCTACCACCAAACTGCGATCCCCAACCCGCATGCCCAGCGTGGGGATTATGGGCATTACCCCCCTGAGATAAAAGCCAATAAGGCGCTTATCAGGGGGAGGCCTGCGTCCCGTAGTGGACCTATACAGGCTGTTGAGGTTGAGTATTTTTGATTGCGTTGAGTTAAGTTTTTAAAGTAAAACAAGTAAATCGTTATATCTCAAAAGCGGCGCCTCTTAGGAAAAAAAGTATTAAGACATTTTTTATAGATAATTATCTGATCTACAATTTTTGACCGCGATAATTTTATGCTAAAACTTACCGTTTTGCTGAAAATCGCGAAACACCCGTTTTTGTGATCTTTGACCCCGAGTAATTTTTTTTTCAGGTGTCGGATCGATGATTACTTTTCACAATTCATTTATAATGGGCTTTTGAATAATCCTACCAATTTTCAGCTGGGTGCGAATTATTGTAACCTCACCCCTAATTTTTGGTCTAATTTGACCGGACTAAGACGACTCCATGGTTTTCTATGTTCGGACAATTAGTAAGTAGTAAAGTTTAGGTTTTTATTTTCTAAGAACAAAAAACAAAATAAACTTTATAATTATTATAATACTTTGTACTTATATCTTATAGATAGGTAGGCAGAGGCAGTACCTAGGCAAAATATTTGACGTTTCTTCACGATGTTTTCAAGGTGTTGCTTATGATTTTACTCGCAAGATAATATTGATTCACGGCTATCGATAAACTAGGTAGGTACCTATCTAGTGCTAGGGAAAAATTATTTAACGTTTACTTCTACTACTACCTTCCATTTCCTTACATTTTTCAACATACAGACCTTTCATCTTTATTTTTGAAACTTTAATCATCTTTCTTCGCATTTTTAATAATTTATAAGATTTTTTTACTCAGAAGATAATATTGATGATGTGTCAATCGAGAGCAACTTGTGCGCGGGAGGCGAGCTCGATTGGCACACGTCCGACGCTGACAATGGTCAAAAGCGGACTGAAGGGGGCCGCCTGCATACAAACAGAGGCGAGAACTAGCTTGAAACGAAAAGGCGTAAACGCCAAAACAGTAATTCTCGTTTAAAATAAAAACTATTGGTAATTATGAAAAATCCTACCACCATTTTGAAGAGGGTGTATAAACTTATTTGTACAGAAAATTTAGAGGCATAAATCGGTTCCGTTTGCCTGTAAAGTTAAAAACCATGTTTTTATAGAGCAGTTTTCGGGATTTTTTTTTCTGCTATGAAAGTTAACCAATCGTGAAAACCTACTACCAATTTAAAGTAAAAAACATGAAAAATTCAAAACATAAAAAATAAATTCCGAATGTCTTGTAATTGCTGAAAAAAGTTGAAATCCCTGACGCCAATATCTTCAATGCGTCGTCTTAAACACAATTTTATCAAAATATTACGAGTACATAACGCAATATGAAAATCACAAAAATTTGTCATTTACAGTGTGGAATAAGAACGATGAATCATGATAAAGCGTCTATAAACTGACCGATGAGCCCTGTAATGGTTCTTGAGTTTGGACTTGGTGTCCACGTTGAGGTACTTCTTGTGCACCGCCTCGTACGCCGTCCACTCGATGTTTTTCATGCGCACGCGCTCCTGCCGCCCCGACCGGATCGGGTCGCTCTCTTGCGCCTCGTTCGGGTTGCTGGTAGACAAATTACATTTCTTATTAAGTACATCTGACTATATTGCTTGTGCTACATGTACAATCTGTAAAATTTTTATCAAACAAAAGAAAAGATAGGTTTATGATGACTTGGCCAACATGACTGTAAAAAGACTATTAAGGACATAGCCCATATGTACATCCAGAACCGCTACCGCACAGTTCAATTTTTTTTTTCAAAAATTGGCTTAAACTGGTTATCTTAAAGTAAACTTTACATTGACACAGTGGCTTACCGCAAGCTTCAAGCGCGTGGCCCACGAGTTGTCTGATGCCCTTAATATAAAATGCATCTAAATAGGTTTTTGTTTTATTTCGAGTTAAAGCCCATACTTGAATGCACATATTGTGCTTACTATTTATTTAAACTATGTACTTATGTATACTTACCATAGAGACTGAGGCTTACGGACAAACCAAATTACGGTTTATGTTAGCTGTTGATTAGATATCAGTGGAGACCTTGGGCAGGTGGAGTGTGGGTGTGAAGTGTTTAGAGGGAGAATAAGGCCGTAAACTTAACAAAGTGACAGGAGACTCCCGCTCCGGGTCGTTCTTGGTGCAAAGGATAATAAATAATAATAATAATGCCATCGCATTCAGCGAGGTAATGCTGCAAGCATTGGGCACCTTTGCAGCGGGAATGGTAAAGGGCGGGTTATTTAATGACTAATTTTTAAATTGTATTTTTTTACGATTCGTCAACTCGCACCAGTTGGGACAAGAATCATGGTGCGAGTTAGTGAATAAGTCTTCAATATGCATGTGTGAACATTTGAGCTGTAGATTAAATAAGTTTATAATATGAGGGGTTAATATAAAAAAATAAAAATAAAAATTGGCATGGTTTTCAATTCTCCGACTGAGGCCAGATCTATCCAAACAAGCCTAATCTGAAACTTAAAACCGTCTCAAACATACCCAGTCTTCGCGAAGTTCCCCCAGTACAGCATCACAGACTCCGAGAGCGCCACCTCCGCCTTGGTGTAGTTCCGGGGGAAGTGCGCCAGGCCGCCCACCAGCGGCGCGCCGAAGATGTACGGCAGCTCCTCGCCGTGGATGCAGCCTTGGCGCTGGGCGGGACAAATATGCAGATTATAATAAGGTATTTCATAAATATCAAGTCATTATTAGAAAAATGTAAGTCATCCGGGGGATGTCGGAAGGGGCCGACAAGGGAATGTAACAGAGAGAGGGAAGCAGGTTCTTTCTGTTTCTTATTAACATATCTGCAGCGACCACCAACCCACCTGCCAAGTGTGGTGGTTATGGCTAAGCCCGCCTAGTCAGCACGTTGGAAGTGGACGTAAAATCCCGACTTAAAATCCCCGCGTTAAACAGTAATTTTTCCATAAAATGAAATAAAATAAACTCAACGCCAAAAATCCCTAAAATGTCGAAACAAGAAATAAGTAGGTATTTCTCGTTTTCTCTTTTTTGTTTGCGTTTGCTATTAACAGTTTACAATTTCCAAATAGACAATATTTGCACCAATATTTCAGATGCAAATTGCAGAATCAAAATTAAATTAACATTCGTATTTTAATACAAGCTCAAAAAATGTGAAAAAAATTAAAAATTAATATTAAATTATTCTAATTATAAATGTGAATTGTCCAGCATTATTTATTTATTTATTTATTTATTAATTCAGGTGAACAACAAAATAAGAATTATTTATTTGATTTTGAAATGAAATCGCACTGTCGTAACATAATTCGAGCCAGACCATCAATTCAATTGCCTGATTAAAATATGAACTTGCAAGTTAATTAAAATTTCATATGTCAATAGTATCGATTCATTTCACGAATCGCAAACATTAAATATCTGTTCTGTCAACACAGCTAGGGTTTAATAAAAAATAATACTAGCTTGCTGCAGCTTCGCTCGCGTATTTTCGGTATAATAATAACAGCCTTGTTAGGCTAAGCTAGCTATCTTCTAAACGTACACCACATTTCACCTTGATCCGCACAGGCTTTATATTATTATTATAACATAGGATACGTCTAATTTTAGCTTGCTTTTTTAAAATAATGCACATTTTATTGAATTCAGTACCTAATTCATTGTTTTATTGTTTTTTAACATGATGGATCGACACGACGACGCATGAACTTTCGCATGTAACATTTTAATATAAACACACTAACTTGTAACCCGTCTCTGCAAATAAATGATTTCATTGGATTTGATTTGTTGTCAAAATTGTAGAGGTCGCTAGGAGTCAGTGGGTGGAGGACGCTCAGGACCGCTATTTACATATTTGAGGTCGTCCTGTGTCAAAAGTTTATTTGCGCCTCTTGAGAACCTCAGCCAAATCTGCCGCCGCACCCGTCCTCGGAAGATGGGAAGGTGCAAGTATGTCGACGCATGTAGCGTCCCAATGGGCCTACCCGACTCCTAAGGGACTAGTGTCATACCGTCGGGCCACTTTTCATCGTTATTGATTTGATATATTTTTCTCAATGGAGTACCAATACATAATATTGATATATTTTTCTCAATGTAGTAAAATATATCAATAAACAACAAAAATAAAACTGGAACTATCTGTTTTTAATAAAATATGTAGGGACAGTGAAGATCTGCGCACATTAGTCCAACACCTCTGCCGCGCACCACAAAAATAAATAAATAATAAATAAATAAATAAATATTATTGTGACGTGCGGCAGCGGTGCTTTCCTGTAGTCCATTCTAAACGTAGAGAAAATAATGTTCTTTAATAATAACGTATAATTTTCATTACGGGCTTATACACCTATCTTTAAGAGTTTAACAATTTAATAACAAAAATAGTAAAAGTGAAAGCAGTCGTAGCAAATTAACAAGTCTATAAACCAGTGAGTACCAACATAACAAAAACAAAAAGCAAATTAAATTGATATTACGAATCTGAGTAAATACTTGGAACGCAAATAAAACAAAACAATAAAGATTTATTGTTTGTTGGCATTTTAAATAAATAATGCTGAACAATCCATACGGCATCATCTAGGGAAGAGGGCCCTATGTATGTACGAGTACGAGTGTACATAATGTTTGTATGTATGTAGCCAATTATTGTGTTCCCTCGTATCGCTGAAACTACTAGGTAGTCCGATTTCAACAAGTAAGGTATCGAGTGGTCTCACAAAATTGGGGGTCTAACGAGATAGCGGGATCTTAGTCAGGTTTTAAAATTTCCATGTTATTGAATATTCTCGTGTCTCCCATATACAGGTTTTAATTGGAAGGAAGAACTTCACGTGTACGTGAAGTTACCAGCCCTGCAATGAATTTGGTGGTTTCAACTATGCCAATAAATAGTGCCTAAATAGTGCCTCCCGGTGCCCTAAGCAAAATAAATAATGCTCCAGTACTATTTAAGAGATATAAAGGTCTTTCACTACGGCTGCTATCTTGAGCCTCGCAGATTCCAACGAAACCATAGCGCTGCTAAATAGTCGGACACGAAAAAACATAGGTAAGAAGTTACTAATTGTGTTCACAGAACAGTGAAAATTAAAGCGGAACTAATCACTCACAAATTATTTTATAGTACGTACGTATCTAATACCTTTACCCAGGTTTCAATAAATACATAAACATCGCGGAAGCAGAACACAGAAAACTGCGAAACATAAACTATAAACTGTGCAGCGTAAATTCGCCGAGATTGCAATTTGGTGAATGGTTTCTCGCAAGCTCCTTATTGCCACCCTTGCTGTTGGTTCCCGCGGATATAGCGCCGATAGAACGGTCGCGCTGCACATTCCTGTGATATTTACGACCAGAAAATTATGGACGTACCTACAAAATTTCCTAGTTTACGAGCTACTGACCAAAACTGATGCTGGAATGTGTATTTTTGTCAGAAATTTTACGCAGAAAATAGAGGCCTCGATCAAGAAGTGGGTGATCCCAGGCTTATAATGATATTGATATTAGCCTAGGTAGTTACAGGAAAGTCTTTCTAATGGTGAAATATAATTTTTAAAGTTGAACGGGAGTTATGGAGAATACCCATTAGAAATAAATTTATTATTGAAACATTTATTTATTCTAACACACCTATGGTTTAAATATTGACCTCTTTTGTTAAAACGCACAAATGTTGGACGTAAACTATACCAAGATATTTAATGTGATGTAGATAAAGCCTGTAGGGTATTTAACTTGACAGGGATTTGAAGGGTTAAAGTCATAAATAATTATTTGAGGTCAACCGTTTCCAACCGAAAAGGGGCCTTAGAAGTTAAGCCATTCTATCCAATCAAAATTCTGTGGTCCCATCCATCTTCTAAATGGCGAAACTTGATACTTTGTCGATATATCTTAATAACCAACTGCACATCGCAATCGACTAGTTTGAATCGACCTCTCCTCGCCTTCCTACACTTCGCTTCGAAGGGTCCGGTTACATTAATAGTCCAATTTGCTAAGAGCTACCGGGTGACTTCGTCTGCATGCTGCGAGGTTCCCAAGTTAATTGGTCATCTGGTAAGTTAAAGTTACAAGAGTAGTTCTTGAGGAGTTACATGGAGTTGTGGCTTGCAATGATCATTTTCGTGGAATGTCGGATCGAATATCAACTTGTAATAAAATGTAAAGAAAACATTGACAGTCGTGATAGTAATCACACTAAAGTTAGGATGGATGGATGGATGTTTGTTACCTCTTCACGCCAAAACTACTGAACGGATCGGGCTGAAATTTTGCATACAGGTAATTCTAATCTTGGAATGAAACATACTTTTTATCCCATAAATCAGTTCCCATGGGATAGAAATCACCTTTAAACGTTTCCATAGAAACAACGCGTGCGAAGCCGCGAGCATAAACTAGTTGTACATAAATGTTTGGTGAATTTGTTTTTAGTAATTGGCCGGGGATCTCAAGAAGTGCAAATATGCAGGTCTCGACAGAGCCTGCACATTGGTTCCCCTTGGAGTCGAGACCCTAGGTCCGTGGGGTACCGACCGAGGCTCTACGGATTTTTAAAAAATTATCTAGCGTCTGGTCGAAGCGACGACCCGAGAACTGGTGAATATCTGGCGCAGCGCATCAGCATTGCCATACGGCGGGGACGCTTCCGACTGGTATTGGTAATGGTTCAGTTGAGCTACCTATAGATTGTTTGCAACAGTCTGCAGTTAGCTCAATTGTTTCAATTGTAAAAACTAGGTTTTATTTGTTTCTATTATTTTATTGTAATTTTCTTTGTTAATAAAGATGTTTTTAGTAAGCTGTTAGGTGATTAATCAACAATTACCTACAGTTTTCATCAAAACTGCGTAGAACCAATTTGTATTGGTAACACAGAATGGTGTCATAATATATTTTTTTAGTCAACCATCAAATAGTTGTCGTGTACTAAGTAATAATTTCATGGAATGCTGATCAAACACGAATTGTGGTGAACAGCAAATGAGTGGCTAAATTTGAGATAATTAGGCGGATGTCGTGACCCGCGCTCTGATTGGTGGAGCTGTTCGCGGAATAATTAATGCAGGTTACCGATTGGTAGATTGGTCTTATAGTGTTACAATGATGATGTGATGCGGTTTCAGTACGCCAGGCAGGCTGAAATATAAACTTCCAATCAACAGTGTTTGTTATGCCCTATAAATAAAAATGAAAAAATCCTAAAACTGCTGGCATTGTTACGCTGATATATATAAAAAAGAACAGCTCCAACAATTTAATCAAACATGAGGATATCGTCTTTTAAATAAAATAAAACTAAATTGAAACCGGTTTACCTTGGTAGCGATGCCAAGGATTCCTAGACACACTCGTCTAACTTATAACACTCCTACTATACCTAAAACCTATCGTATCTTGTCGAATTCATCATGAATGTATGCGGGTTAAGTACGTACTTTGTGTTTTTTGTAGCCTTTATTCACAAAGAAAATTACAATAAAATAATAGAAATAAACTAGAACTAGTATTTGCAATTGAAACAATTGAGCTAACTGCAGACTGTTGCAAACAATCTGCAGATAGCTCAACTGATCCATATCAATACCGGTCGGAAGCGTCCCCGCTCCGCTGGCTGTATTACCCCGCTGTATGGCAATGCTGATGCGCTGTACCAGATACTCACCAGCTCTTGGGTCACGCGTCGCTTCGACCAGCAGGGATATTCAGACTCTTTGCTACCGAGTCATCGACACGGAATGTGACACAGATTCGCGCGAAATTCAAATATTTTAGAGGTTTTTCATATTTTCTGCGTTCTGCAAATAATTAAACCAGCAGAAAAGATCGGAATGCTGGCTTCTATTTCGGTCAACGAATTAGCATTGCCATTCAACGTGGCAATGCTGCCAGCATTCTGGGCACTCTGCCTTCTGGTGACGGCTTAGATTTTTAAGAAATAGATATAAGTGTATTTATTAGTTGTAATTCTTTTCTTTTATTTTGTTACTGTAATTTTCTACGCAGAAAAGTAGTTTTCCATAAAATCATAAAAAAATTCTATGAACCCATGTTATAAGAAATTCGGATTTAGTGCTACTTTTGGAGCAATTAATAATATTAGAGTTTTAGTACTTAAAATTAACATAATACCAAAAACCATTTTATCATTCTTTATTGTAACATAGATTCATAAAAAATTGTCTACGATTTGTGATAAACTACTTTTATACTACACTGCTCGGAAAGTTGCCTATTCCTTTTCCATTAATAGAATAGAATGTATGTCTTTGCAGGCCTATAGGAAACCGGGAGGAAAAACTCTATGGAATTTAATTTCTCACGTGTTTTAGCGGGAGGAAAAAGTGTATGGAAATCCATTTCTAACGTGTTATTTTTTTTTAATTTCCTAAAAGATCGGCCGGTAGCTATGGTTATTTTCGTTCGGTCAAACGACAAAAAGTTTTTACTCCAAGTCCATTAGGCTTCCTCCGATTTACGAACAATATTTTGAAAAAAGAACCCAAAGGCTGGCGCGGTCAATGAGGTTTTACCAACATCATTGGGTGCGGTAAGTTCTTCTAAATTTCAATTAATAATTAATTCTGCTTTTTATTTTCCTCGAAGGTGTAGTATAAAGCACTATTTATCACTCGGCAGAAAGTGCCATTCCTACCTCGTGTGTTTTAAGACACACAATCTAAAACGACACACTCGGTAGGAATTGATCACTTTCTCGCCTAGGTGTAAAATGTACTATTCTGGGAGTTAAGTTCCTTACAGAACTTAGAAAATATTAAAAACCTATAAAATATTTGAATTTCGCGCGAATCTGTGTGGGATTCCGTGTCGACGACTCGGTCGCGGTGAGGCTGAATAGCCCTGCAGACTCTCAGATATTTTTTTAGAAACCCGATGAGCCTCGGTACCCCACGGACCTAGGGTTGTGTTGGAACTTGGAAGAATACCAACGTTACCTATTGACATTATACTACACGTGTTTGCTTCTTCTTTGAAAAGTTTTCTGAATTTAAATTAATAGGTACTTAACCCCATGAACTACCTAGTTTACGAGGGAAATCTATTATGCAATGGCACCTGCAACCGTCAAACTTGCTGAAACAGGGAGGGAGAGTTCAGGCGCTTAGAAATTAAAAGCATTTAGAACTTTCCTGAATGAAATGCTCTAGAACTCATTAGCACAAGCTACGGTAGCTTGGAGCGCGGCAAGGTACTATGAAGTATATACATACATAGGTGGCACCCATATCAACCTACCTGAGTATTGCAATATGCTTGCCCCGTTATTGCTTAAGTGATTTAATAAAGCGTAGTTTTAAAGCGGCTTAATGCTCGGTTATTAAATGGTAAATAAAATAGTTCAAAACTTTATGCTTTGACTGTTTGTGGTTGTATCGTAAATATTCGCAGTCTGTATTTTATTTCTCGTACGAATGTCTGCTTTCGTATTTCGGTAAACTTCATTACTGTTACAGGAAACAAATTCAATTTTCTGGGCGCTTAGTGCTTGCTAATGTGATCAACAAATGCCAAAAGGTCCCAAGAGAAACATCCCTATTCACGTAAAATGCCAAAAAGCAAAATAGTGCAAACCTACGCAAAGGAAGCGACTCTGATCTTTATGAGGTTACTCCTACGCGTTCCTAGAAAAGAGAATAGATCTGCACCGAAAGTAAAAGACGTGGGTTGAAACTAAAATACTAAACATTCCAACACTTCTAAATATTGTTTTGTTTATGTGGGCGTGGAGATTCTTTTTGCCCGCGAGGGCGGGTTATATTTTCAATTGTTTCTATTGTGCGTCCAAACGGCTGAAGCGATTTTAATAAATGAGGTATCAAATTATTCCTCTGGTCTCTTAAATGGATTGTAACTAAATTTTGTAGACCGTCGCCCTCACACTTTGCAAAATAAAGTAAATGTGTCACGTGGTTTTTGTTTTCGATTTTATCAACTGCCTGCAGAACCTTAGCGTGTAGAATAACAGAATTTCGACAGTTAAAAATAATGGAAAGACTAAGTACAAAGCTGACGGCCAAAAATATCACCAGAAAAAAACGAAAAGACATTACCCAAAATGAACGCTATTTCTTACAGGCTTGGGTTTAAAAGGTCTTACCTGTGGATAGTCCCCGTACTTGGTCTGATAGTCAAACACGTAGAGGTACGAGTTCCGCCTCAGCGCGGAGTGCGTGTCAGCCGTGAGGACCATCGGAGCTACCACCTGCGCGTCGCTCAGAGCTTCTAGCGTCTCGTCCCTGGGAACAACATCTAATTCAGCTGGTGTCGGCGGCTTCTGTGTTACTCCTGGATATGAACTATCATTATAGGTGTTTTTCCAAATATAGTACACTCAGAGACTTAGAAAAAAGACTCTCAGAGTGAGGCGTAGGTTTCCAATCTGCATCAAAAGGTCATCTGAATTGGTCCACGATTTTTGTCAGTTTCTAAAGAAAACTTGCTTGAGGAACATCATATTTTTATAGAGTGCAGAACACCCAAGGGTGTTTATAATTATTGTTCAATATTTTAAAATATGAGCACAGCTTCTGGGCGGGTCAAAGTTTCAAGTCCACTTAATGGAGCTTTTAAGTTTTTAAGCTCCTAATTACAACCTTCAAAGTAATTTTCCGCAAGGAGATTTATTTTGGAGCTTAAAAATTAAGAAGTGGGCGAAAAATATTGAAATGATAAGAAGCTTCAGGCTAATTGACTAGTGGAAACAATTCCTTTAAAAATTAGATTCAGGCACCGTTCTGTCTACGTGATGGTTTTCCTTGGAGTTTTAAAAACATGTGTTACGTTCAGGGTATCATGTTTTCCTCAAAATTTACATAATTTCCTAAATCATTACACACTTTGGGCTACAAAAGAAGGGTTCGTGTTTTAATGCGCAATTTTGTTCTTGTTTTTTGATAGAAAATGCCTACCTCTATTTTCAATATTGGTAAACAAACATTGACTTTTAAAATAGCACAATCAACGTACCAACTGCTAGCAATCAATCTCTTCAAATAATAACACCTACCTTATATTAATTGGATGCTGCACCGGCCGCTCCCAATCCGTGTACTCATTGATGATGGTCGCGAGGATCTCCGACAGGTGGTAGCTATACGTGTTCCTCACGAAGGACTTGAGGATCTTGGAGCGCCGGTCCGCCTCTATGCCGTACTGGACGTCGTCTCCGCTGAACGCGAAGTATGCTTCCGCTTTTGTGACGCCGAGCATTATGTCGTATCTGGTGGAAAGGTAGAAAGGTTAACACTTGAGGTAGAATGAACTTTCTTAGTTTTCTTTTATGTTTTCAGCCGTTTTCTATAAAAAGCTGTTTGACCAGGCATTAATCCTATAATGGCGCTGAACCGCCGCGCCGGTGGCTAGCTTTATCCATGGAGGTTTTATACACTTTTACCGCGTGATTTCTTTATTCTTTCGTCTATTTGAAACAAATGCAAAAGGCATTTGTACAATTTTTCCATACATATTATCATAGCCAAGATGAACGATAAACGTTATGACAGTAATACTCAAATTACACAGGCATTTTTGTAACTTGCAATAATATTAAGCAAAAATATTTCTTCAAACTTTACCACGTAGATGATGTGTCATGTCAACCACTAAATTATCAAAGAAACTATGAAAAAGTCTTCTTCAGTGCAATCGCTTGGTTCTGAAAGATTTTCAGACTTAACAAGGAGTTTGTAGCTATATCTGAATATTCATAGTAAGTTACTTGGTAAGCTGTGCCACGGCGCTCTTCCGCATCAGCACCGCATTGATGATGTTGATGGCGTTGTGCGCCTGCCTGCCGCTCGGCCGGGGCGCGCCGCCCCACTCGTAGCCGCTCTCCGGGTTCACGAGGAGGTCTCCTGTATCTGACAGACAATGATTCGTTACAAGCAGTAACTGTCAGTTAAGGAGGTCAACTTTGTAGTACGAAGAAAGACGGACATTAGGTACGTTTTCCTACTACGAAGATGTTTCGGATCCAACGAACCATCCATTCTTTCGGTGACCCCTAAGGAAATAACTAAGTAATTGATCCTAATGATGGTAACGTTCATTGTTCGTTTTGTGTGATCCGTTATCCAAAATTGTTTTTACGGGTTTTATCGATACAAAAGTTACTTTTTGTTGCTATTTTTTGCGCAACATTTTGAAACAATTGCAATGCCTATGACCTGTCCAACAGATGGCTTCGGAGTCATCGCAAACGACGCAAAAGTTGTACCTGTACAGGGTGTCACGAATTAGTACACTCTTACTAAGCCGAAAGGGGGTAATTCTTGACAAATAAATAAATAAAAATAAATAATGCTGGACAATTCACACAGCATTATCTAGCCTCAAGCTAAGCAGAGCTTCTGTTATGGGTACTAGATAACTGATATACTTAATACAATACACTACATAGATAGATATTTTTTATTATACATAGAAAACACCCAGACCAACGGAACAAATTTCTGCAGATCGTACACAAATTTGTTCCGAGGCGGGAATCGAACCCGCAACCTCCTGCGTCGCAGGCGGACCTTCGCCCGCTGCGCTGCGCAATATGTATGAGAACCGGTGGAACAATATAACAACGCTTGAAGAAGCGGCTGCGGCTCTTTGTCAGCGACACCCCAAATGAAAATGAAAACTCGTGAATTGGTACAAAATGTGTTGCTAGGGTTCCGTGTATTGAACTTACTTCTGGCCGCGGATACACCCATCTTTTTCTGATTTTAATTTGTGTATTTTTACTATCGATAGACCTTTTTTTGACCACAATCTCGTGATTTGGCCGACGATGTCACACGATGGTCTAGTAGATAACTATTCACTCTTGTCTTGAAGTGACCCAGGTTGTAATTGTTCCATTCTCATCTGCTATCAGTCTTCTGACAATGAATAAATACGGTGTAGGTGAGTCTCTGTTCTTTTCTTTTTCTAATAACATTCTATTTTCCTGCAGGATAAAAGCAAGGACTCACACTATGCAAATATTAGTCTGTATCACTAAGTAGCTTTTGCGTGGAACGGAACAAACTTCTAGACAAGAATATAATCTCAGTCCTCGACGAAGGTTTAACAACTTTTTGCGAATCCCTATTTTCTTTCAAACCAGGATATTTTGATTGTAAGATAGAAAAACTCCTTTCTCCGTTCTTCGGAACCCATATCAAGCAGACTTGCACTTAACCATAAGCTCTATCAAAAGCGTCAGAAAAATTACAAATATTTTTCATGTTTCACGTAAAATTCCCCATGAAAATTCCGACTTGAACCCTCATCAAGGTTTAACTTTTACATTATATTCCTACCTGCCTATTTACAGAACGCCGTGAAGTTTCCTAAACAATGATCACCTTCATAAAGACATGAAACTGGATCAGTGGCGGGAATCAAAAAAACATCGTAAGCTGAAGACTCATGAAGAGCAGCTAAAACTGTGCTTGGGTACTGTCTACGAAAAGTTGCTGTTTTTTTTAAAAAAACGCGTTAAGTATAAGCTTCTTTTTAGACCTATAACGGTTTTGAAACATCGTCTGTCCAGCGGATTTTGTTGTTCGCTACACAACAAATGCCGCTGAACAGACAAGACACCAACAAAAATCGAACTTTTTCTCAGCGTTCTGCGTTATCCTTCAACATGAACCATGTTCCTTCAATCCTTGGGCCTTAATTTCGTTTCAATACTACAATTATTTTGTTACTATTTTTGTTTCAAACATAGTCGGCTAAAATCTGAAAATCGATCAAGAAAACAGATCGACAAAAACTCCAAGTCTTACAATTTTCTCAGTTTACTTTAATTTGAAACCGCTACCAACATTATTGCTAAGAGTATCCCACGACAATACTTTCTATTATCAAGATGTTAGCCGCGGCTATTTCTCGGTGTGTCCACATCTTAGGCAGCTAACTGAAAATGTCGCTTGGACGAGATGAGAAAACTTTGCGACAATTTAATAAAGACGCGCGACGGACCCCCTAGATATGAAATCTCGTTATAACACCAGTTTCCTTCTGATGGGAGATTCTTGTGTGAGGTTTATGTGATGAAATGCGACAAGTGTAGGCAAGACCTCTAGAAAAACAAATATTTACTTGCATTGCAGGAAATGGAAGGGATTCAAATTAAGTGGTACATGGACTTGAACCCACGAATGTAATTTGGTATTGACTGTATGTTTTTCTGTCTGATAATATTAATATTTGTGTGTATTAGGGTCAAATAAATGGATTTTCTTTCTTCTTTCTTTCTGATGAATCTGATAGATATGTTCAAAATTTTGCTTATTTATTTATCGTCAAACAACCTAGCTAGGGTACTTCAAAACGAAAAATAGGTTAAAAAATAAAAAGAACATTACTTGTTATTTTCCAAGTAAAAGTCGACGGACGAATAACCCGAACGACAGCCAACTTTGTACTACAGCAAATTTAATAACAGCATGAGACATGTCTTACAAAAATACAGAAAACTTGGAACAATGGAATTGGTAGAGCTAAATTAATATTATTGGAGACTTACGAAAGTTACAGGTCTTGTATTTTTACGTGAGCTGTATCGGATAATTTATTGTATGTAACCAGGTTCCAATTGATAAAATTGATGATACGCATTAACATGATTGAGTTAGTAATTCTCATGGTAGTGGAGTTAATTCAAATGAAGTAAATACAACAATTAATGAATGCATGTAATAGAGAATGGTTTGAGACGGTAATCGCCAGTTTTATTCCTTGTATAACGCAAAAAAAATTATAACTACAAAAAAAATAATCTCGCGCCAACACGAAACAATGGATTGTTTCGTGTTGGCGCCAGATTCAATTTTATAGTTTTTAATTATGAAAAATGTAAAATTATAAGGTGGACCTTATGCACAAGTTTTCATACAGCCCGCCTAGTAGGCAAAGTTACATGACAATACTGGTAAAATATTATGCACACAGTATTTCTCCTTTGGTACATAACATAGGTCCCCCAGTAGTATAGTAACTTCTTAGAAAATTTATATGGGATGCAAAGGAAGTTTTGCGTAAACCGAATATAAATTAGAAACAGTAAAGTTCGTTGCAAGTTTGTTTATGTGACCTTGTTCAAGTAACACATAGTTATGCTTTTATCCGCCAAGACGGCAACAATTATGTTTGGGTTAATATTTCGTGCATTACCTACACTGCATCTCTCGAGCAGTGAATAGTTAGTGAAAATTATAAGTAATAGTAGCATTCTAAAAGCGGTTGCGTATGCGGGAGAAGATGCGGACCAAATGAGAGAGTGGGACCGGATACGTAAGCGGTGGTTCGAGCGCGGCTGGATTGAAGACCCCGCTTCTGTTCTTACCAAAAACGTACCCAGTTAGGCTATGGACCATTTGCTTGTTCCGTCTTAAAGTAGGGCATAAAAATAAAATAGTGGCTCGTTCGTAACTCGTCTCGTGACGTCGATTGTTTCGATTTTCCTGATAGCACTCAAGATAGAAGCTATTTTATGTCGCGCTGAAAGAGCGGGAATTTGAAAAGACGCCATTTTCTCCGGGAATTTTGTTTTGTTTTTGTGATGAACAAAATTGAATTTGTAGTTTGTTTTGCGGTGATGTTGCAAAACTGTACCTGCGTGTCAGAAATGCAGTCATCAAGATTCACGTATTTATAACAGTCAAGAAGTTCAAGTAGGGAGAATTAAATAATAATAGTAACTAAAAATATATTTGCCAAATTCATCAGGTAGCTAACACGAAAAGTACCTTGTAACAACAATTAATGGAAGTTGCTAAACTTAAAACTCCTGAACAAGTAAATCAAGTTAATTCAAAATCAAACTGAAAACAATTTCGCTTCAGCCTCGCGAAATAACCGAGAGCTCAAAATGGCCGCGTAACCTCGTTACTGAGTGGGACGAGCATTGTTTTGCAGACGAGCGATTGCAACTCAGATAAAACCTAATGGCTTGCTCAGACAGACACTGACACAGACGTCTGCTTTTTGGGTACGGTTGAGTAACTCCTTTCCTGGATTGTAGAGAACGCTATGCAAACGTGATACCTACATAATAAGCATGGGCGTTTGGAGTGATATTAATAGACGTAAGTAAATGGTTCATGTCATTAGGTAACAACCATTGACGTCTTTGGCAGGTTAAATGCAGGTTAACCTGTCGGTTGAGTTGATTGAGTGCTCGTTCCAATTTGTTATACCATAACATTCTAACATCAGGAGGTGCATGCTATGTGGAGATTAATTAATTCGATTTTTTAGAAAAAACAAGAACCGTCTTCAAATTCATTTGTAATATTTACACTGTTCTTTTTATGTTTGGGGGACAAGTACCCTTGAGAATAAAATTCTCTATATAATAGCAAAAGAAACATAAAAATCTGTCCACAATTGACGGAGAAATCGGCGAATATACCTACATACCTTCACAACAGCAAAATACAGCCGAACCACCTCCTTTTTTTGAAGTCGGTTAAACAGTGGCCCCAAAAACGCCCGTCTACCATATTACAAGAATCGAACAAAGTTATGAAAGTTGTGGGTGATAACTACATCGATGAGTTCGATATTATTGCTCGAGTTGCGCTCTTCTGATGGATAGGAGTTGTATCGAGTTTCAACGTGCTTTCAAAGTCGAGGTGGACGCGGTCCGAGAATCCGACGTTCGTTTAATGTTACGTCCATTTGTTCATTATGTACATTTTGAACAAAGCGTCGTTCGTTTTGTATCATACAATAAAAATACAAAATAGACACAGAAATAGACAAAAGTACAACCAATATGTTTTTAGACTACTTTGCTTAGTGCCAAACGATGGAGTGACGATCTCGACACCTAATTGCCCAGACTGGTAGGCTGACATCTTGACTGCCATTACCGCGAAAGGAAGGACAGTCTTTAAGCAGCGGTGGGGTATTATTATTAAGATTAAATTGACAGAACTAGCAGATGGCAACATAAACAATTTAAAAAGTCGGTGATCACATAATGTGACGTGATACTGAAACAACTTTTTTTTCAGGGCAGTACTTCACACACAGTACACACTCGCTAGCACGCGCTCTACTCTGTAATGCTTCACACCCGTCAACCAGAGGCTTCGTGTGCCTGTAGGGCAACTTCATTCGTGGAAAACAACAATTACAAACATTGAAGTTCGACAGAATTTATTTTCTTGCCCTTCAATACAGTCTCATTACAAATGATCTCAAAAATAAGTTCCTACTTCCTACAAGCTTGTTATACACATTCCAAAAACTACAAGCAAATAATCCATACATGAAAAGAAACTCCCAATTATGTCTCATGTAATTGGGAGCCTGTTATTGGTATCGAGTCTGGCGCGAGGCCAATACTTCCCATGTCGGTCTGCGCCTACTCTGTAGCTACGTGGCCTGGATTGTCAACCAGTTTTGTTTTGTTAATTTATTTTTATGTGAAGCAAAAGTTTCGCTGTAATTTGTGATTTTTATGTGTTTGGGGAAGGTTCAGTGAGTTTGGATGTTACTTCTAAACAGAGTTTGTGTGTAGGTAATGTTACCGGCTACCCGCATGTACCTAAAGTATCCAATATACATGAACAGGTGAGATAAAGAGGATACGTAACTAAAGTACGAAAACATCACGAGTGAAAGTAAATTCCGAGCAGATTCTTAGAGATGAGCCCACAAAATTGGCTTCTTATTCAAAGCCAAATCTTTTGTCTCGATCACCTGAAAGTTAGAAGCCGTATCTGTTTCAAGTGAAATGATAAAACATTGACGGAATAATACCTACCAAGGTTTTATTCTGGAAAAGAGAAAGACGGGTTCTTAAAACCCGGAAAAACCCCGAAAAACCCCGTCTTTCTCGGAATAAAAATAACACGGATTAAAACTCACAGTCCCCTAAAATACAGAAGACTTTAAGTATCGACCAACCCTTCTTTCGTCTACGCTGTCTTCTCTCTCATCAGAAGAATGGAAGATCGAAGCCCTGAATTCGGTTTGACGATAGTATATCGACGTCATCGTGACGTCACATTTTTGTATCGGATGTCCGCACGCTAGAAGCGCTATACCAAATCCCATAGTAAATGAAACGTCTCGATTACGTGTTGATAATATCGTCTAACCGAACTTACGGCTCAGTAAACCACCAGTCGGCTGCTCTACGTATTGCTGAATTGCTGAATTGACGAAGTGGAAACCGATCTCTGCGAACTCGACGTTACTAGCAAGAGACAGCTCAGAACCGGGAGGTCTGGAGCAATCGCTTGTTAGAGGCCAAGACCCACCTTCGGTCTCGAGCTACGGGAGCAGTAGTAGAATATAGTGAATAGGTGTCTCTTAAACCTTTGTTATCCATCGTTGGCTATATCGTCATTACCCTAAGGTAAAGTTGTGGTCAAACTAGAGTTAACATAATTTTCTTCGCTTTACATAAGCGGGTTCGACCATACGGCTCTGTTGGAAGACCAGCGTTGGTTGTAACGTGTTTACAACTAGCTCATGCTGAGACAGAGACCGTTTTGTGACTCTAATCGTCAGAAGCTGTAAAAGTAAAATATTCTCTCTCAAAATTGTTTTCTTCGTCCACTCGGTTTATATTCATTTATATCGTTATATCGAAATAGAATAGTATTTTGTTTTGTATAGGGTGTTTTGTATAGGAAGGTATTGTAAAGATAGTTTTTAGTAGATGCCTACCTACTTATAAACTGATGAACTTACTTTGCTATAATAGTTGGTATTTTGTTTTGTATAGGTAATCTTCGTTTTTAGGGTTTTGAAGATCGAAGATCGGTTTCAAAACCCTTATGGTCTCGCTTTGTCTGTCCTTTTTTCCCTCCTTAATAACTCAAAAACTACTGCAGCTATCAACTTGAAATTTAAAATAATAATACATTTCGTGCGCCTGTACAGATTTAGAGAAAAATAAATGAAAATAAATGAAAAATGAAAATGAATATTTTCCATACAAATTGTGATGCCGAAATTTTAAAAGATACCTACAGAGTCATATGGGGTATCAAATGAAAGGTATCATTTTGTACATTTCAAAATATTTTTTGAAATTTTTGTAGGTTTCATACTTTTTAAAATATTTCGAAAAAAGTCGAAAAAATACCCATTCCCCCCCCCCTATCTCCGAAGATTGCAGAGCGATCCATGTAAAATGTATGGAGCGTTTATAGACATGGATCTATATTTTACAGGAAAAATATAGAGAAGTTTGAAAAAAGAACACTTTTTGAAAAATGGTCAAAAAGGGGGGGAATAATTTTCAAAAGGGGGGGCTACCTCACCGAGTGGGATATCAAATGAAAGGTATCAGTTTGTACGTTTCAAAACAGTTTTTGAAATTTCTGTAGGTTTCATACTTTTTGAAATATGTTGAAAATAGTCAAAAAAATACCCATTCCCCCCCCCCTATCTCCGAAGTTTGCAGAGCGATCCATTTAAAATGTATGACGCGTTTGTAGATATGGATCTATATTTTACAGGAAAAATATAGAGAAGTCTGTAAAAAGAACACTTTTTGAAAAATGGTCAAAAAGGAATATTTTTCAAAAGGGGGGCTACCCCGCCGAGTGGGGTATCAAATGAAAGGTATCGGTTTGGACATTTGAAAACAGTTTTTTAAATTTCTGTAGCTTTCATACTTTTTGAAATATTTCGAAAAAAGTTGAAAAATTTACCATTACCGAACCACCCATTTAACCGAACCACCCACTTAACCGAAGCATGCAGAGAGATCCATCTGAAATGTAGGTTGGTACCTACTATTCTTAGGTATTCGTTAAATTGCGAAGTCTCTAACCGGTACTTTTGATACATATTTGTGACAAACGTTCAAAACCCTCGGCGCGCGAGTTACACTCGCACTTGACGGATCTTGTTTTTTTAATGTCATAGCGACAATTTTGGTGACTGTCGTCTTAAGTTTTTAAAATTTATATAATTTAAATCCTGTTATTGGCTGTAAGTGATATTCTTAAGTTAAGTTACTTTTATTTAAATCTAAATAAATAACGCTGGACAATTCACACAGCATTATCTAGCCCCAAGCTAAGCAGAGCTTGTGTTATGGGTACTAGATAACTGATATACTTAATACAATACACTACATAGATAGATATTTTTTATTATACATAGAAAACACCCAGACCAACGGAACAAATTTCTGCAGATCTTACACAAATTTGTTCCGAGGCGGGAATCGAACCCGCAACCTCCTGCGTCGCAGGCGGACCTTCGCCCGCTGCGCCACGGAGCTCGTCATTTAGGAGAGCTGTGGATTTTGTGTAATAAATAAAATAAAAAATAAAATAAATTATCTTTCACGCAATCATCCATGCAATAAAAAGTGAAGTTGCCTGTCCACTCACCAATAACAACGCCGTCGACGCTGGGCCCGAACGCGTACGAGAAGTCCGGCGCAGGCACGGGCGCCGACAGCAGCGCCTCCAGCGGCCGCTCTCGCAAGCACCGGAGCAGGGCTGGGGGGGTCAGCTCTGTGGGGAAATACAAACTTCAATATTTAGGAGAGAGCTAGTGTGAATATAGGTTGGATTTGAAGAGTAACTTTGACACAAGAGGTTGGAGGAATAATACCCAGCAGTGGGTGAATTCATGTTGCGTATAATGATGATGATTTTTTGACTGATAAATTAAAGTAAAAATATAGTAATATTGATAAAAATAACATATCCTTGCGGTTTACTTAATGAAAACTTCTCGTTTTAAAATTGAGGTAAGGTGGACTCTACAAAGGTAATTAGACACAGTATAATTAGCTTAGCTTACTTTGGGGCTAGATAGGTGGATTTTCCAGAATTATTTTATTTAATTTTCATTAACTTCATTTCAACAATTCTATTCAAATTTACCAGCTACCACAACATATCCCAAAAACATCCAAAGACCGATTTGAGTCTATCAATGTTAAAATGTCCACCCTAAAAAAGGTTACCATAGCAAACTCTTTGACGTGGATACATTGGGTTAGGGTGCATCTGGTCCGAATCTCAAACTCATCCGCGGACGAGATGTCCACTTCACTTTTGAGTAGGGGTACATCTCGTCCGAATCTAAATTCTCTTGGTTTTAGATTCGGATCAGTTGTACCCTCAACCAAAAGTGAAGGGGACAACTCATCCGAATCTCTTCGTTACTTGAGCACCGCCTACCGTACGTCGGTGCGGGTAAGTAAGTATGAACTAAAGTAGAAAAGAAGAAAAGTAGTACAGATGTCGGCATAGGTACCGACTCTGAAATAACAGCGATGTGGCCGGAGGCACTCTTCGTCTAATTTGGGTCAGCGGACTTGACACGCACGTTGAGCATTTATCATTGAAAGTAGGCTACGAGCAATATGTGAATGTGTGAAGGATAATGACCTTATTAATTATCTTCTGTAAGTAGTTGTATAAGTAGTGAGAATGTTCTACGGCCGTAGAGAAACATCTAATTCTGCTGTATTATCATCATGTTCGGTCAAGTTGTTATAGGATTTCATATGTTTCTTCAAACATATTTAGAGTTTGATTAATTCTCCATTTTGTTAACGCATAATAAAAATCCATGTATTTTGCTAATGTTTTGCTCTCACTAATGTCAGAAATGTATTACTGTAGGCACCACAACATTCATGACTATCATATCAGCAACGATTCATTACAAGAGCAGCATTCGGCAAATGACTTGAATATGTGGTTGGTTAGTTTAAGTTTTTAGTTTAGTTTATAATGCTAGGCACCTCGTCGCGGATGACGTTCCTAATGATGTATTTGTTAAATAAAATAGGCGCATTACGAAGAATTTCCAAGAAATGCTTGCGCGCAATCAGATTGGGACGGATCCTTGAAAAGTATGCATTTATGTCTCATTTCTGGTACAATTCGCATTGTCAAAACATTTGAAACCTTGGAACCTTTGGAAACTAAATGCCTGACTGCGCTTCAGCGCTGTCAGTTCGAAATGGTTCCATCCCTGTTTGATCGAACGTATAACATACCTAAGAATTTAGTGAACCAATTTACCTGGCGAGCAGTTGGCATGCGTCGCGACTATCGCAGCATACTTGTTGGGGTCTGCCACCAGCGACCAGGGGCTGAGGCCAGACCCTGACATGAGGATGGCTCTGTGGAACAGCAGGCCTGGAACAAAGAATTTTAAGTTTAATTGCATTGCATAGCTTGTAAGTTCGATTTTGTCTACCTACTAATTAATAAACCTACTTGCTCTTCTCATCATGTCCACTTACTGCGCTGATTTTCGATAATACGCGTTTCATTGATGATCGAAAAATCGTTTTCATGGTTTAAGTACGGGGGTGCCTTAAGCCAGAACAAAAATAAAAGCAGTGGTGCTTTTATTTTCTGGTGGATTGAGGGCACCTCTTACAATTTGCTTTTCGCTTTTAGACAACTTTTTAATACTTAACTCATGATGGCTTTCTTCATAAAAAGAAAATTTACAAACTCGACTTGTATAAAACAATCCGATTTTGATAAAGAGCTTCAATATTATTGTTTTTAATTCCATCCCCGCCTTACGTTTAAAAGTACCGTCTTTCAACGCCCGAGGCGTAAAACCGATAGACTTATCTAAAAGGAAACCAAGTTGTCAAGCTGATATTATCCCATAAAAGCATTATCTTCACGGACAAGAGAACTAAAGATGAAAGTCCGAAGATAATTTATCATCGTTTGCTACAGCAATCGCTGGGTTCCGCCCGATAGGTACATGATGTGGGGAGGGATCAGCGTCATTCTACGTCATCGTTTTGAAGATTGGACTCTATACGTCAGCACTCTTAACCTTTTTTGACTGACTGCTGACTGATCTACCCCTCCATTTACCATCTATCTATGTGGAGAGTAAAAACTCGCACGCACTATGCTTTCATAGTCACAAGAACAAGAATAGTGCATTTTACAACTAGGCGAGAAAGTGATCAATTCCTACCGAGTGTGTCGTTTTGGCCTTAAAACACACGAGGTAGGAATCGCACTTTCTGCCGAGTGATAAATAGTGCTATATACTACACCTTCGAGGAAGTAAAAAGCAGAATTAATTATTGATTGAAATTTAGAAGAACTTACCGCGCCCAATGATGTTGGTAAAACCTCATTGACCGCGAGAGCCTTTGGGTTCTTTTTTCAAAATATTGTTCGGAAATCGGACTAATGGACTTGGAGTAAAAACTTTTTGTCGTTTGACCGAACGAAAATAACCATAGCTACCGGCCGATCTTTTGGGAAATAAAAAAAAACACGTAAGAAATGGATTTCCATACACTTTTTCCTCCCGCTAAAATACGTGAGAACTTAAATTCCATGGAGTTTTTCCTCCCGGTTTCCTATAGGCCTGCAAAGACATACTTTCTATTCTATAAATGGAAAAGGAATAGGCAACTTTCCGAGCAGGTGTAGTATAAAGAATAATACTGGCAGCTTACGAAATGCCAAATACGAATTCTAGACAGATTTTTCGTAAGTTATGAAAGCTTCCACTTTTCATTCTAACCCGGCTTGGGTGATTTTGGTGCATGTTCTGTGTTGTTAACTGTGAATCATCCGTAAGCCATCATCCGCTGGGACAGGCAGACACAGTGCGTCTGTTTGGACAATGGACCAGTGGTTGAATGTAAGCCAATGTCCACTGCCTGAATGTAAGCCAATGTTAATGTCCACTGCGTGAATGTAAGCCAATGTTTGTACGTTTGTTGTTGGCTGGCGCTACCAAGTATCTCTCTGGTACAGCCAATGAGAAGTCTTAGTTTTAAGCTTTTCGGTTGGGAAACTAAACCTACAAAATCACCGACAAACGGGTGAAATAGTACTTACTGGTCCATGTGATAGTATAAGTGAGTATTTTTGGTTAATCTGGCATATTGCAATCGTATTCGCACTAGGCCAAAACTTGTTTCTTATCTGGCCCGATAGCGGGACTAAGTCAGAAGAACGGATGAAATCGAACATACCTAACGTTCGTTTATTTATCTAGGTATTAAACAAGGCCACTTTTAAAAACCCATCTAGATTATAAAAACTGGAAGAAAACAAAGATACATTTACTCTAAAATTAGATAATTGTGTGCTAAAAACTAGTACTTAAAGTAATGTCTTCGGAAGGACACATTGAAGATAACTGAATCAGAGGAAGATTATCAATTACATTCCACTACAAATTTTACAATTAATTATTATAATTAATCACGGGTATTTATCGCGTTTATTTACCTATTTTTCCCGACGTTTCAACAGGTTTACACTCTGTCGTGGTCACGGGATGACTGATATATTATAATAATGTGTTCTGATCGCGTAAGTAGACATAGACATAGACATAGACAATCATTTATTTGCTACTTACACAGTACATAACAGACATAAAAAAATATTACATATGCTTATTAGAACTTATATTAAATATACAAAAAAATCAATTACTCAAAAAAAATATACCAAAACAAGAGAGACTGTACTGTGTTTTACAGCAGCAAAAAGGTCTCGGCTCAGCATAAATGCCTTACCACTCAGGAGTAGAAAGGCGCTGATATTCTGCCGAAACCATTATAGTCAAAAGACCCTGTGAGGCTTACGGTTAAGAGTAAGTAGTGTTGTGTGTTTAATAAATAAATAGTTTATTTCAATAAATAATACCTAGATAATTTGATATTATGTAAATGGTGCGTGTCTAAATGTGTGAAATAGAAATAATCATATTGATAGATAGTTAATTTTGTATTAAAATAAAAGTTAAAGTCATAAACCAGTGAGCTGGCAACTCTGTGATGCGAAACCTAGCAAGAAAATAGTGCACCATGATGGGTCATAGCACCAGGCAACCCTGTTTTTTGGTGATCTATTAAATAAGACTTAAAACGTTTTTTAAAAGTGTACTTTGATTTTAATAGTCGTAAGGGTGGGGGGATATTGTTCCAACATTTGGTTGCCTGGTACCGAAAGCTGCCTCTAAACGCCACGGTTTTATATTTGCTATAGTGCAATAAATTTCTTGTAGACCTTAAACTATATTTACTTTTGAAACTACACAATTTTGTGAACAAGTATTCTGGAGACTCGAACTTTACGACGCCATGTACTAAAACTGCTAAGTGAAAATGCCTCCGGGAAGCCATATTGAGCGTGGATGAGTCGTTAATGTAAGGCGTGACGTGCGTTCGCGGTGGGATATCAAAACAAAACCTACAGCATGCATTTTGCTGCATAAGTTTAAATTTTTTTACAATTAATACCCACTAGAAAAGGGTAAGTGCTCTTAAAAGGTATAATGGCCTAGATCCAACATATCGGCACACGCTTTCACAATCTCGCTATTATTTGTCTCTGAGTTTCAATTTCCGGTGCCTTGTCTATGGCTAGAGTCTAGTGCTTGCAAGAATGGAGGCGGGAGCGCGGACGTTATTGCTTTAGACAATCGTCTGAAACCTTTCCGAAACTTGCTTTCTATTATTTCTACTGTAAGTTGGTTTCCGAGACAGGAATTGAAACTGAAAAGGCAGGTTTAGAAACTGGGTTGTTTGTGGTAGCAGAAACCACGTAATACTTATGTTCAAAGCATCTGGTCAGAAAAAATATTGTTAAATAGTTTTTTCATCTCGGTTGGTATAATGATATCTTATCTATAATAGTTGACACTACTTCTTCAAATAAATCCTTTACAAAGTTCGAGCACTCTACTTTTCATTAGTCAAGCTCACAAAATGGAAATAACCCGTTTGAACTAAGTAAAATCAGTAAAAAAATGCTACTTTTCACAAAACACAAAGAGCAGACGACAAAACCCGTCCCAAACGTCTGCCAAGATGCTAGAAAAACGGGCTGGAATCCCAACAGTAACTCAAAAATGTAGGTCGATGTCCGGGAAATAAGATGAATGGAGCGCCATTCACTGCTCTGGTGCATAGAGCCCTAAACTGCAGTCATGAAAAGGAACTTCTTGTTATAAAAACAACCTATTCTTACGGCTATTTTCTCATATCGTTCTTACCGTGTGTGCCCTGCAAGAAATTGGCCTTTATACGCGATGGTTCTGCCAGCTTAAGGTGGGCTGGTCCATGTGCTTGGTCCTTATAATATTATTAGAGTATTAAACCGTTGAACGAATACACTTCCAAGCTGAATGTGCAGAAGGAATATAATTTAAAATACGTTGCATGCATTGTATGAATTCTCTCATGCTTTGTTAGCACCGAGTCGGACAACACGTCAGAATTCATCGTGTTTCTCGGCTTCGTTCCCTCGGAGGATTTAGTTTGGAAGGTTCCAACTTAGTATGCAGTTCGGGAAATCGTGAAGCTTCTATGAGGAAAATACTCGTTACCATTATATTATTGTGTTAAAAGAAAGATGTGTAGAAACCTGAAACACATAGAAAGAAAGAAAGAAAGAAAGAAGAAAGAAAATCAAATAAATTGATTTTCTTTCTTCTTTCTTTCTTTCTTTCTGTGTTTTTCAGGTTTCTATCTACGCTCAGTAGTAAGTAGAACACTAATCCCCCTGACCATGGGCGATAAAAAAAATTATAACCTACTTTATTACTACTAATATACTAGGTACTAATAGTCTTGCGTTTGACCACAAAATACCTGATGGAAAGTGACAATGTGGCCGCCGGTGTTGGACGAAGGTCTAGAAGACACCTTATTCACTGTTTTCTAGAAATAGTTTGTAATAAGTGTTTCTTTTAAATTAATAAAGTAAAACACGCTGAGGCATGAACGTGAACAAGGCCCGAAGGCATATCTAGACCCGACACGAGAAAGTAGACTATAGACAGAAAGGTAAACTAGTTGTAATACTTTCTTAGAAAATAAGCAATAAATAAATAAACTGTTTATTAGGGAAAATTATGGAAACTTATTAATAAGCCGGCTAAGTGTGAGTTGAGTCGCACACGAAAGGTTCCGTTCCATACTTGATATACTTTCGCAAAAGAAACAAGAGACACCCTTACAACCAAATTTTTCATGGGTCGCAAAAAGAGACGCGGTCACCCATCCAAGTACTGATCGCACCCAACGTTGCTTAATTTCGGTGATCGTTATTTAATTTGGTATGGGCGTTGGTGGTTGGCTTAGTTATTATATTTATTTTATTTCTATTATTTGTTGTTATCGTTGCAGTAATAATGCACATTCTGCAAAAATCAACTGTATAATCTTTTACGGTGCAAGATATACAGTCTTGTTAAGAGTAGAGCAGTAATAGCCAGAACATCACGTTTCTCCCATGGACGGGAGTCCCCTTCAATATGAATATTTTTAATTTTTGATATTTGTTATTATGACGGCAAGAGAAATAAACTCTGTGTAAGTTTCAACTTTCTACCTTATAAGGTTCATGAGACAGCGAAGGCTTAGTAATAGGGTCCCTTTTACACCCTTCGTAACGGTACAGAACCCTTATAAGGTAAAAGATGCTGTCTGCAGAATTTTTAAAGCTGCATAGCACTCATCCGAATTAAAAAAGGATAAAGTTCCAAAAAATTACAAAAAATAGGTAGGAAAAGTCCATCTGCTAAATGGTTATACACTACAGCGTTCCACATAGAACGCTAAAAGTTGCTGGCAGTAAAAGTTCAAAGTAGGCACGAGAGAAATAACATCCGTTTCCATCCCGCCGTCCGAAACCCTAAAAACTACCGAAAACTCATTAGCACTAAAACAACCAGCAAACTGAAATACTAATTATTAGAGAGAGAGCAAAAATGATATAATACTATTTCTACGTAGTCTCGCACGTGCCTTGACTGAAATATGAGGGAAGTAAATGAACGTTTGTCTCTCGACTATTGAAAAATATTATTTTGTACTCAGTACTGCATCTGGGATGGTCGTGACTGGACTTAATCGGCATCGCATATAACTTAATTCTGGAATCAGGGTAGTACTTTATCGTTATTCTGTGAATCTGGTGGGAAATAAGTTAGTAAGAATATTTTGTCGGGACTCTCTGATTTTCCGAGGTGTTTTTCTGGGTCTCTTCAAGACAAAAGTGGATAAGTGTCTTCTAGATATTCATGATACATCGTCGGCCACATCCTCACTTTCCATCAGGAGAGATTGTGGTCAAACGAAGGTCTATTGACTATAAAAAAGATGGGATAAGATTTAAGGCAAGTCATATGAAAGCTTTCTCATTTAGATCGATGCTTGAGTAATGTTTTTCTATAATGGTACTAACGTGTCTCAAGCATAGAAGCATGTTTTTGTAACACGGACCAAATGTATACAGGGTTATTGGTAATTCACTGATCCTGATCTGTGACCTGATCAACTGATCCGTCCGTGAAGACAGGTCTCAATTCTTAAAATTGGTGGAAAGGGAATGATATTAGTATGTACCCACTCCATTCAAAAGTAGTTCGTTATAGGGGTTTTCTTTGAAACTACACCTAAAAACGGCTCTGCCCTGAATTATCAGTGGGTCTGTGTGTGTTCGGCTGCCTCCCAGCCAGGCTCATACCACTTAAATCATCTTGCGTAGATGTAAAATAAGCCAATGATGATGATATGGATTTAAATAGGAGTATATAGGAGATCGGTATATAATAATTAATTAGGTATCGGACAACATTCTGTATGAGAGGGGATTTCCAAAAAAAAAGACCTGGCGTTTTCACTAACGTGTTCGTGATGATGGGCAGAACTTCCAGTTTACGTAGTGTCAGTGATTAACCAATAACCCTGTATAATATTATACGAGTACGTTCACTGTGTAAGCCATCTTATATCTTTCGGGACAGGACCATACATTTTAATATCAGGACAATGTTTTTCCACCAGGCAACAATGATATTATTAATAGGTACGTAGAAATATCTATAAGCTCGTGTGATGATAAGGCGACACTTTAATAAGCAATACCTACAGGCGGAGGGTACAATATAATTTTAAAAGTTAGAAATAAAAAACGTTACAAAACTTGTGCTCTTGTGTAAATTGTAGTAGTCCACCATTATAGTTGATTTATTGTAATCAATGTATCCAAGGCGTAAAAACATAAAAAAAAACAAAAACAAACAAAAGACATTTATTACTGAAGAAAAGATAAAGTATACAGATTACTTATGGTCCCCGCACTAGGTTCAGAACCTTAAAGGCTCTTATAAAATTGTATCATCATCACCATGATCTCGTACATGTCCACTGTTGAACATAGGTTTCCTCCACACGACGCCAAGAACAGCCATCAACTCAATCCATTGGTTAGGAGGTCTTCCAATACTCCGTTTCGAATTGCATCGTGGTCACCACTCGAGAACTTTTGCTACCTAACGGTTATCTAAAATGTAAATTCTATCAACCGTTCTTTAAAAATCATAACTCCACAAACCTCATAAATGGAAGTTTATAATAATCCTATTCCTTCAGCGGATCAAGCGAGATAGAAACATTTATTATTCAGCGTGAATTCCCAACACTCTGCTATTCAATCTTGGAGATTTGCAGCGTCCCCGTTTCAGTTTAGCTGGAGCAATATTGTGAGGTCTTGCAGGGTAATGCATATATCAGTTTTTCTGCTATTTTTCATTTGCATGAGATTCAAATAAATAGATTTGATAAGAAGACTAACATAAATAAGGCATATATATAGCAATATATAAATACATAGTTTACAATAACCTTTTATAATATAGCCTTTTATTCAGATCTTAAATAACACGTTTAAGCTTAAAAAAAACTAAAAGTATAACTAAATTAAAATTAGATTAAACTGAGCCTAGTATTTGAAGTTTGTTTATTTTTTTAAAGACTTCAAAAAGAAGGTGGTTCTCAATTCGATGTATGTTTTTTATTATGCACATGTATGTCCGACTGTGGTAAACCGATTTTACTGATTCTTTCACTATTGTATATATAATGATCCCGAATTGGTCCCATAAAAATGTTATTCCCAAGGAATTGGTATTTGTCCCGTAAGACTTAAAAAACAATTGAAAAATCACGACTAGCTACATTGATTTTGGTGATATCTTCGCTAATTCTCAACATATTTTTATGATTCTTTGTTATACTTTTATGTTATTTCTCGAGGAATTTATATTTTATCCGTAAAACGTATCTATAACACACGATAATTTTCAAAATCTCTGGTTAATAATGGTTTCCATGGCAACGGGGCTTCAAAATGAAACTAGTGTTTCGTAATTCGGAACACGCACTACGATTAAACGCAATCGGTTTAGGAAAAGCTAAAAACGCCAAACCGCATACAAACACGCACTGCGGCCGACATTTTGGTTAATTTTATTTCAGTAACACCGTGGACTTCGTGCTAACACAGCGTGTGTTGTGATTCGTACTTATACTTATTAATTTCGCAGAACTTAGGAAAACAATGGCATTTGAAGTCGTATTTAGTTTATTCAAAAAAATCTAAATATTGCAGATCTGTTTGCCAATCGGCAAAGGCCTCCTCTAACTTTTTCCATTCAGATGTTTCTTGAGCCACTCTGTTCCACATCACTCCTGCGACTAGCCGTCGAGGAGCTGCGTTGGTCAAAACAATGAATGTGCTACCTAGCATGTAGGGTAACTAACCAAAACCTTGTTAAAAAGCTCGGTAATTTTATAAGAGGCGAGAAAAAGTATTAGATAATCATTACATCATCATCAATATAATAAAATGGGCTGTGGGCTGTGGCGGGTGTGGGCTGACATTATCAGCCAACACCCTCACACGCGGACACAGGCCTACAGTACGACGCACAAATAGCGATTCTGAGCCGCCTTCGTCCATCGACTCCCTGTCATCTTTATAATAAACTAGTTTCTGCCCGCGGCTTCGCACGCGTTGTTTCTATGGAAACGTTTGAAGGTGATTTCTATACCATGGGAACTGATTTATGGAATAAAAAGTAGCCTATGTTTGATATCAGGATTAGAATTACCTATATGCAAAATTTCAGACCGATCGGTCCAGTAGTTTTGGCGTGAAGAGGTAACAAACATCCATCCATCCATCCACCCAAACTTTCGCATTTATAATATTAGTGTGAAGTGTGACTAAGAAAGTGCAGTAAACAAAGTAAGTAGAAGTAAGAACCTTGGAAAATGGAAAAGCATCTTTTAAGGGTCATTTGGGGTAATCTTAAAAGCTATATAGCGACGAGATGACTCGGCAAAAAAAATCAATATACAGATTATGAAATAAAAAAAACATTAAAAATTTTAAAACCCTCCCCGACAGATTTTCATGAAACATGGCTAAGAACATTCGGGATAAAATTACATATGACACAAAAAAACTAAACAAAAATCGGTTCATCCGTTTGGGAGCTACGATACCACAGACAGATACACAGATACACAGACAAACACGTTAAACTTATAACACCCCTCACTTTTTGCGCTTGGCGTTAAGAGACACGTTGCTGCAAAATGCTCGTAAAATCTTACTGCCACCACGGCGACGGTTGTTCGTACACTGATTAACGAATCAATGCTGGTCTCGATAGAGCCTACGCATTTGCCCCCTTGGAGACAAGTCGAGACTCTAGCCGTGGGGTAATAAAGATCTCCGGGTTGTTAAAAAATTATCAGAGCGTGATTATCTGCCGCAGCGTATCAGTATTGCCATACAGCGGAAAAAAGTAAACAACGTCTTAGGGACCCTTCCGAGTACCGATATGGATCAGTTGAGCTACCTCTAGATTATTTGGAACAGTCTGTAGTTACCTCAACTGTTTTAAGAGGGCGCATTGCGTCCAATTTCATGAAAAGGATAGGCAAAGGATTTCGCGTTCATAGGATCATTACAGAGCATACGTTTTTGGGACAGCAGCGTAAGCGCAAAATGATCTTTTTGCTTATATATACAAGAAAACTACACAACTTAATTTTATGAAGAAAATATATACTAAGGAACCAAAGAATTAGTAATAACCTACGAATCAAAACAAAAATCTTTTCTGTAGATCGCAGGGTTCCTGAGATCTCGACCAAATTAGGTTCAAAATAAATCAATTTTCAAATCTAAAAAAGACACATACAGTCGAACATAGAACCTCCTCTTTTTGTGAATTTTTGAAGTCGGTTAAAAACAGTTCCGTCTCTTGCCAATTGACGTTGACAAGATATTTGATCGTTGATTTTTTTTGCAACAGTCTGCAGTTAGCTCAATTGCTTCAATTGTAAATACCAGTTCTAATTTTTTTCTTTTATTTTAATGTAATTTTCTTTGTGAATAAAGGCTTTTACAACAAAAAATAATAATTTAGATATAAGATAATTTATTTTTGTGTTGTTTCTTTTTGTAGAATAAAGTGTTAAATAAATCAGTCAATCAATTAATAATTTATAAAGATAGGTATTGTTCCTAACCGACTCTATGGATGGATGCAATCGAAGTTATAAAATAGCTCAGGCTACATTTTCTTCAGTCACAGGTTGCGTCAGTCTGGTAGGTACAAGAACCCAAAATAAGGTAATTGGTCGCCACTGAAAACGTCAAATTTGAAGTATGAGCGAAAATAAAATTATATGAACATAAAATAGGATCATATTTAAACAGATGCTCTCGATTATTTTATTGAAACGGTAAATTTTATGTAAATAAATATTTATTTTTAATTCAAACACGGATGCGAAATCAGAATTATTTTATGTTTCACAATGCTAGTATAATTGGACCTGTAGATTTTAATTAAGCATATTCATTCACGTATCTCTCGCCAGATAAAGCTATATTTAATGACATGTTTCAGCATTTTCTGAAAAAAATACATTTTCCAAGTACCTACTTTTTTTACCGAAGAACTTTGAGAACACATATCTTAAAACAAATAACGCTTAGAAGTACCAAAATCAACTAACCGCTTCTGTAGGGCTGTTGTTTAGCTTTTAATGTTATCTTTGATGAACATAACGGCCTCCTCATTGGCCGTCACGTCCAGTGCTGAACAAGAATCCCCAAACACGAACATAAAATAATAATCTAGATTTCTAGTTATGTGTAGTTCAACCGAACATCGACATTTGTTCCTTTAAATCTCAGTAATTGGCACTCAGGTATCCAATCAAAAATAATTGAAAATAACGAGAAACTTCATTATTCTCGCATCCGAGTGGATTCCGAGTCTTTTGTCAAAATAGGAACAAGATAATTGTTACAATAATTTGAAAAGAACCTTCCTGTTTTAAATCTAACATTAAGATAACAGCGTATGGCCCTTAATTAAATAAATCACATCACACATTTTGTAGGTTACTAAATGCGAGTATTGGGCAAACGATGAATGTTGGTAAATCCTTCATTTCAAATCTATAGAACGGGTCGGTTGAAACATTGCATAAATATAAAAATTCAGGGTTTAGCTTGAAAGAACTTAGTAAATTTATGTGATTTAGGATTAGGATTTTTAAGTGATAAAATTGGCGAAAGTTTCTGATTATAATAACAACGAGACAATAACGCATCCAACCCGGTCCTATAAAACTGGTTCAAAACATACTGTTTCCCAATTTGTTTACGATATTGTAGCTTGCCATTTTTGCTAGTGGGGATTGCATCACCACACTAGGTACTAAGTTCCTTCCAACACTAAAAATACTAGCTAACCAAAACTTTGCATCAAAACTGAACGTTATTACGAAAGCTTTTGAATTCACAATGGCATCCCTCGGGATGCATTTAGATTAGCGTTTCGGATGAGTGTTATTATTGCAGTGCGGTGTCTTGCAGAGATACACTTTTAGATATATACCTACACCTCTTTGAACGCGCTTTGGGATTTGTTTCAGATGGTTTTACATGCATACAATGAATGCATTCTTTATAACGTTTGAAATTTGTGGATGGAAGTAGAGATGTGATGTAGCATTGGGATACGAAGACCTTTAAAAATATAGATCTGATTTTTTGATAAATTATGGTAAGTATTTAGACTATACTGATTGATTGAGCATTGTAACAGATCGCCTCTTAAGATGAGATCAAAATCTTTAGCGCCGCAGGAATCGTTTGTTTAGTTATTTTTTTGTACAAATTGGTAGGTACTATGATGGCTTATTCCATTAATCCCCTGCCATAATCCCCTGCCCTTCGCAGGGGATTATGGCAGGGGATTATTGGATTTCTGGACTTTTTGTCCAAAAATCCCCTGCCGGTTCAAAGAGAAGACGCACAGGGGATTTGTGGACAAGAGTTCCAGAAATCCCCTGATCCACTTATTTACACCGTAAGTAGTGGTTCGTTCTTGAAATAATCAAATGCAAACAACTAAGTAACCTAACCTTATAAGTAGAACATATCAAAATGTTAACATTACAACAAAAACTACGAAAATTGGTACTGATGAAAAGGTTAACTAAATCGAAATAAAATAAATAAATAAATAATGCTGGACAATTCACACAGGATTTAGCCCCAAGCTAAGCAGAGCTTGAGTTATGGGTACTAGACAACTGATATACTTAATACAATACACGACATAGATAGATATTTTTTATCATACATAGAAAAACATCCAGACTAACGGAACAAATTCCTGCAGATCATCGTACACAAATTTTTCGGTGTACACAAATTGGCCGAAACGAAACACGCAACTTCGTGTTAGCGAGTTAAATAGGCCCCCAGGTTCGGTTACTCGATAATAATTATAGTCTCGAGAAGTTCAGTTTTTTATGAGATTATGATATAACGCCTCTATCCTCTATCGGGTGGTCATGGAACTATGCAAAACCCATATAAAAATTAAATCTTCGTTCTTTTTCAATCGGGACTAAGCCTTTCTTTGATTACAAGCTCACCTGATGGTACCTGATGATGTGGCCGATACTATTTAGTAACCGAACCTGGGGCTCAAATCTAGTGAGCAGTAACTATTATCCTCCTAAATTACGTTTATAAGACCTAAAGGCAGGAACAAAGAAACACAAAGAAAATCAAATTCATTACTATTTATGTACCGTAAACACGTTGTTTAGACACCTAATAATGTCAATTTATTTCAAGGGTTCCCCGACAAAAGCTAATAATAAATTCTGATGCCGATAAAACTAGAATTTTCATCAAAAGTATCTACGCATTGTTTGGCGTTTACATTGACGCCGTCTTATTATGTTTTTAAGGGCGAAAAGCTAATATTACTGAAAGTTAATGGCTTCGCCCTTAAGCGGACAATTTCATTACTTTAATAGCTATTGTTGGACTGAAATTATAGAGTTTTAGGCAGAGCGCAAGTCGGCGACGTGAAGCGACTTCAGTGTAGTGAATGTTTTAACTAGTAGATGAGATTTTAATGCTCGACTTCATGTAATTATGTTCTTTAGAGTTTCGTACCACGAAAAGAAAAAAATGAAACCATTATAGGACCACTTTGTTGTCCGTCTGTCCGTCTGTCCAACCCTTTCTCTCAGGAACGCGTGGAGGTATCTCCTTATTTTGAAGTTTTAGGTGAGATTAATACCAAATGCTCCAGTCCATAACTTCTTTTAGCTGTGATATTTAAATCAAACTTATAAGTCAATGCCATCAAAAGTTCAAAAAACATGCACCTGTAGGGTAGGTATCAGGAGAGACTGCTGTCAAACTAAGGTAAACAAGATCTGACAAGTGCGAATGTAACTCGCGCGCCGAGGATTTCGAACGTTTGTCAACAAATATGTACCAAAAGTACCGGTAAGAGACTTCACAATTTAACGAATACCTAAAAATAGTAGGTACCAACCTACATTTCAGATGATTGGCCCTGCATGCTTCGGTGAAAGTGGGTAAATAGTAAATGTGTCGACTTTTTTCAAAATATTTCAAAAAGTAGGTACGACACTTACAGAAATTTGAAAAACTGTTTTGAAATGTCCAAACCGATACCTTTCATTTGATATTTCACTCGGTGGGGTTGAAAATTACTCCTTTTTGACCATTTTTCAATAAGTATTCTTTTTACAGACTTCTTTATATTTTTCCTGTAAAATATACATATCTACAAATGCTCCATACATTTCAAATGGATCGCTCTGCAAACTTCGGAGATGGGGGGGGGGGGGGGGGTAATTTTCGACTTTTTTCGAAATATTTCAGAAAGTATGAAACCTACAGAAATTTGAAAAACTGTCTTGAAACGTACAAACCAATATCTCTCATTTGATAGCCCACATGGCTCTGTAGGTATCTTTTTAAATTTCGGCATCACAATTTGTATGGAAAATTTTCATTTTTCATTTATTTTCATTTATTTTTCTCTATATCTGTACAAGCGCACAAAATGTAAGTATTATTATTTCAAATTTCAAGTTGATAGCTGCAGTAAATGCTGAGTTATTAAGGAGGGAAAGGAGGACAGACAAAGACCATATGGGTTTCGAAACCGATCTTCGTTCTTCGAAACCCTAAAAAGGAGGGTGTAGTGTACTAGTTGTACATTTCAAATTTTCTTTATACGTTGCTGGCTTATTAACACGACTGCAGATACAAAAGTCGCCTGTATGCGCTGGTCCTTCGCAAGAATTACCTCAAACCGGGATTATGGTGTTTTGTCGTTACTTTTCCTGTCGGAAGCAGTTTTGAGGAAATAACGCTTATTATTAGGCATTGTCTAAAACTTGACATTAAAGGGAACAGAAAGCGAGTAGATAAACTGTCTTATTTTCGTTTTAATGACTTTGAACCTAAACAGTAAATAAATAGGTTATTTAAACAACTATTTAAACAAATAGGACTTGGATTCTGATTACACAAAGGGTTTGTTTGATTATCTGGGATGTAGGTAAAATCTCGTATGTTTCTCAATCATCCAAATACGCACAGTAATTGAAATAACCGAACTTCAAAAGCAAAATCAACTTTCAACACCCAACAATAAAGTTGAAAACAGTAAGATAGATCCGGCAATTATGAGAACTTTTATGGTTGGGAATTGTTTTCCGCGATCAGGTATGCGTGTGGGTGCGCGGGACGCGTTCTGAACGCGAAATTGCTTTCATTCGGAAATTCTTTTATCATTTCTGTAAGTTTGTAGTTCTATGTGTTTAATTGTTCGGATATTTGTGGGGCAAAGTTTGGCTGGAGAAATAAAACTACATGTCAAAGTAGAAGGATGTGAACAACGATCTATCATCATGTGAATGTTTATTGATTATTTTACACTATATAGAAAGACGACTATTGCTTGACAAAGCACGTCTCATGTATGTTTATTAGAAATTTATTAGAAACGTGGCATGTCTACATAACATGGGAATACTTCTTCGCGACAGAACAAGCCAAGCATCAAATTTTAATATGGTACTCTGCATGCATCAAATACCGACACACAGAGAATCAAATCGTGACGAATTCAAATTCCGCGACCCGCGCGGAATAAAACGAACCAAGAGCTACAGGATTGTTGAACCTGCCAAGAGTTGACCTGAATTTTATCCAAAGTAAACACCCGCGAGACTTTGAATCTCGAACAGCGAGAAAACAGAACCACTACAAAATCCACGAGATAAAAGTTCATTTCGAACTAGAGACCCCGCATTGAAGGCAAAACAGAAATTGAAATCGACCAAATCGAATACCTTTTATTTTTGAATTTTAGGATTCGTATCGGAGGATTTTCTTTTTCAACTTTCTTCTTTTTCATACCAACCAGAAAGAAGCGATTAAAATCGAAAGCCTTTGACTCCTGAATTTTGTTTTCGATTATCTATAGGATTTCCGGTTCCATTTATTAGAATTATTTTTGGTTCCATTTTAACCCTCTATGTAATTTTACACCAAGTAGTTAGGTAATATTAAATAACAGTTTTGCAATTCCCGCATCCTATTTTTTTTGCATTTCATTTTCATGATTTGGTACATCTCAATCGTTGTACTAGACTTTATAAAAAGCCTACAAAAACAGCTAAAAGTGTTATGCGAGCTGTGACGTCATCTCAACGATCTACCACAGAATACAGGCGCTGCTGGCGAGCTTCCAATAACTAGTGATGATACGGACGCTATCAAATAAATTCAGGAAGAACATCGATAACTGCGCCATACCTTGGAAATATGACAATTATATATATAAAGTTTTAGTAGCATGCCGACAGTATAAATGACCGAAATAAAATTCCTTTTTGTTTGTTGAAGGAATCGGTTGATTCGGATAGGTAGTCACTAAAATTCAGATTTGCTTATTTGCGTAAAAGGTTTTAGGAACGTGGTTTTAGGGTTTCGTAACCGAAGGGTGCAAACGATATCCTATTACTAAGCCTTCGCTGTCTGTCCGTCTGTCCGTCTGTCAGAGGGCATCTCATGATTCGTAAGAGCTAGACAGTTGAACCTTTCACAGAATGTGTATTTTTACATCAAACAAAAAACACGATTTATTGGCTATTTTTGCTCTTAATTTGTCGAGGCTGTATCTCTTGAGGCTTCAGGTAGACATGAAACTTTCTATAAGTAACAGTTAAATTTTAATTCCAACAAATACTAAAATTAAAATAAAGTGGAAGATTTAAGGGGGGTCTCCAAACAGTTGGTGTTTTTAGAGTTTCGTTTAAGAAATATGTTTGAACGATGGGACAAAATCCTCCGTGTGCGAGTATACTCGCACTTGGCCGGTTTAATAAAACACTGGGCAGAGTGAAGGTAAATGGTTTTATATTTGTTTTATGCTTTAACACAAAAATTTAACCATTTAAAAACAAAGTTGATGTCCATTAAAGCGTGATAAAATAACACGTTAATGGATATGAATTACGGAATGAAAAACAAGCCTGTGCCTGTAAAAAGGTTTTTGCCACTCCATTGTTAAAATTAAAATGACCAAAAGCTCTAAATTCGCAATTCGCAGAACAGGCGCGTCAGTCGTTGCACACGCACTTCTCTCTGCGGAATACTCTTCTATCACCTAAATCCGATTTGAAGATAGGACTGTGAAACCTCATGTAATAAGCACAAGATATAAAATTGATCGGCTCTAGAAATAAGATCGTATCGGTAACCTAAGCACTATCTATTCCTGTCCTAAGGGCTATGAAAACATTATTCTATCTCCAGTAGGTTCTACTACACAACTCCATCTCCCCGCTGCTTTGCATATTCATAAGGGGACGGGATTGAAGAGAAAAATGCCGCTTCCATGATTTTACTGCTGCATTTGGTGTATCGTCAGCCTTCGTTGGTTTTTTGTAGATGTGATGAAGGATTTTTTGTAACGGGGACATTTTGTTAAAGCATTTTAATGTCTTTCGTGTAAAGTCTTAGTACTCGTACTATACAGTTATTCTGTGGTAAAGGTTAGACTATGCAGGGTTTTCTATATAAAAACTTCATTTAGCTTGTCTTATGTTTGGAATTATGAAGCATCATGCCCCTATCTATCTACACGCTAAGTTTGATGAAGCCTACAGCTTGAGATCCTGCAAACGACGACGCCAGATTTCGATGCAGCTCTTAACCCAGCAGCATAAGACAGCGGCCTTTAGAGGGAGCTTCCGCTACGCTGCGTCGAAATGCTGGAACAACATTCCACCGCCCATAAGGAACCTAAAGTGTCTGTTCACTTTTAAATTAAAGTTAAAAACATTTTTGCTTAACTGGCAAAAGGAGCAGGAACCTCTCAGACATGATACGAGTGCTATTTGATATACGTGTACCTAAAGAATCTGTTATGCCATAATTTTTCTCCCAGTTTTAGTTTGTAAGTGATAATTTTAGTTTTAAATGGTTAAAATCCAGCTTTACTTAATGTGTTATATAAGCACTATCTTCATTTTTTTATTTTTTTATTTTTGTTTAGTAAGTAGCTGCAACACTTCGCTTCTCTATTTATTTTAACTTAAAATACCACGGTCCCATAGGCCCCAGCAGAAAACCAGCGCAGGTTTTAACACCTGCACATGCTGAGTTGGGACCATTTTGTAGCTAAAACTAAGTTTAATAGTATTAAATCATATTGTTTATTGTTATTTTGTATTCGTTTTATGTATTATTTTTTAGTTAAGTAACGTTTCATTTAATTTATGTTTTAGTCACAAATAAACGTTTTTGATTTATGATTTATGATTTATATATGAAAAGATTTATCTCTCACGCTTAAAAAAATAAACGGCACGAGCTGTGCGACGAGCCGTGGTGGTCGCGGAGTAGGAATCGATCCCTCCAAGCCAGCTCGCGAATGTCGTAATGTCGAATGTCGTAATGTCGAATGTCGTCTAAGTGAACCTACCAGAGCCTTCCTCTGTACAAGCAGCAGCTTCCTTCTGTGTATAATTAATTACGGTAGATCCCACTATTTGAAAATGGAATCTTGTTATTTATTAACATTCTCACTTTTACATTACATATTATAATCTTACGTGTTTCTTTTACTGAGGTATTTGTTATTGTGGGTCCAAATAAAGCTATTTTCTTTCTTCCTGCTTTTTTCTTATAATTCAACACCTCCAATGCCAATACGCCTGCCAAGCGTGGTGATTATGTCGAAACAATATACCGACTGCTTGAAAAACAACATACAAACTAAATACTACAATCACTTTCTAGTACATAGTTTACTAAGAAATACATTTTTGGGATATTAGTTGATTTCTTGAAATTACCCTGAGTGTGAAGGCTTGTTTACGCATTATCACAAAAACCTTTAAGTTTCTACCCGCGGCTTCTCACGCGTTGTGTCTATGGACATGTTTAGAAGGTTATTTACATCCAATGGGAACTGATATTTTGGATAAAAGGTAGCCTGTGTGTTATTTCAGGTGTAGATTTCCATGCAATAAGGCCGAAACGTTCAGTAGTTTTTGGCATGAATAAGTATCTAAGAAACTTAAATACATACATCACTCCATCCATCGTGACTAGTGTAACTGACGCGTAGGTCAACAACATAAAAACAAAATCCAGATTATTTCAGTATAATCCAGATCAAATAAAACCGCCAAGTGCGAGTCTACTCGCACACGAATGGTTTCGTATTATTATACGAATGTATTAGATGGTATTCCATCTAGTTATAAAATCAAGCAACTTTTTCAAAGAACATCAAATGTTCGGAGACCTTAAATTTTCAACTTTATTTTATTTTTAGAATTTGTTGCTATTACAGTTGAGGTGTTACTTATTTATAGAAAGTTTCATGTGTCTACCTATTGTGGTGCAAGAGATACAGCCCTGACAAACAGTTCATAAAAGCCAAAAAAATGACGATTTTTATAGGGGAGAACCTTAATTTCGAAATTTATTTTATGTTTATAATTTTCTGTTACAGTAGCAAGATAAATACTTATTCTCTGAATATTTCATCTGTTTATCTCTAAGGTTCATGAGATAGAGCCCTCTGACAGACGGATAGACGGACAGCGGAGACTTAGTAATAAAGTTCCGTTTTCAGCCTTCGGGTTCGGAACCCTAAAAATACCTGCTGTTATTAAAGTTTTACAAAAATTATAACTTTCTTTTCCCTATTTTTCATCCATCGCGGTGGCACCGTATATCTTCAAGTATCAACTTTAAGCTACACTTAGCATGAGTAACTGATGTGAGGCGGTAAGTTGCGATAACTTAATTATAAGTTCGCGTCTCGGGGTAATTTAGCACATCTGCTGAGTTAGAGGGATCATATTTTGGGGCGGTTCCGTTTAGATTAACATATAATAAACGTACAGGGTGTTCTTAAATCACACACCGGATCTCTCATCAATTTTGATTTTGAACTCGCGCATTGTAAGTTATACATAATTGCAGGGTGATTAAACTCTTTAAATAAATATAAAAAAAGATATAGAAATAAAAGAAAAGAAGATATTAATTGAATAATGCTTAAATCTGCTTCGAATGGATATAAATCCAATAATGCTTTAATCAGCATCGTTTTACGATCAAGTTTTTATTATTGGAATATTATTTGTTTCTTTGGGCGTTATTCGGCGGATTTATTTCACAAACCTCAATGTTTTATTAACCTCATTCAAAAATTTGTGCCAAATAGTTTCTACGGAGAGAGAGTACCTTCCTACCTTCACTTTGCTTGATACCCTACATAATTAACACCTTGTATTTTCAAATTCACATATTATTTAGTTGGTAGTACATTTGTGGTTTCAGGATGAAAATCAATCCGGCTGAGAAATAAGGTTTTTTCTCATTTTATCTACATCTTGAAATTAGATCTGTAAATGAATTATATCAGTTGGTAGGTACCTAAAATTACAACCCAATAATGTTTGATGAGTATTTTAGTTTTTGCTGCTTTATTTCAATGCTCATGCATTAAGAACCTAAACAATAAAATAGATTGACATGTCTCTAAAATGCGTATTGATGAGCCTGTCGTAAAATCGTAGTTCACGTTATAATGCTTGAAGGTTACATGTGTAAAAGGTTCATAGATAATAGGTTTGATATTTCTAAAGGTCACGATGAAACTTTTATGAAAATAAACTCAGTGAAAGTAGCCTTAATAATAGTAAATTCGAAGGCAATTTCATGATATTTACGTAAGTGAAAAGTAAATTACATATTTTCAACAAAATTTTATGAACATAATTTTGATACCAACTTAACTATTAGGGGATTAAAATTAAATTAAATGTAAGTACTATAAGATATTACAGTACTTACTCCGAACTTGAAAAGAAAACTACCAGGCGCACATAAAACCGATGAGCTTACCTTCAGGCACAGCAAGCGATGTGAGCAGGAAGTGAACACACGCCGCCCCTGTTCCATGGCCCATAAGGGTCACATTCGTGGGATCTCCCCCGAAGACCGCCACGTTCTCCTTGATCCAGTGCAGAGCTGCTATCTGGTCCATGAGCCCGTAGTTTGCGGGGGAGCGGGGGTAGTCGTCCGAGCGGGGGTTGAGGAAACCTGGCGAAGAAGAGATCGTTTTGTAATTTAAGTTCTTAGAAGTCAACGAAAAATTGACAATCGGAATCATTAATTTGTCTTGAAATTGTGTTGGTATTTGGACAGTTTGCATTTATTACAGTATCTGTAGGTAAAGTCGGCTACATAATAAAGTTCCTACAGTTGCTAACTAGGAGGTTTTCTATCAGACTACGGAGCAAATCAATAAATAAATAATGCAGGACAATTCACACAACATTATCTAGCCCCAAGCTAAGCAGAGCTTGTGTTATGGGTACTAGATAACTGATATACTTATTACAATACACTACATAGATAGATATTTTTATTAGACATAGAAAACACCCAGATCAACGGAACAAACTGCAGATCGTACACAAATTTGTTCCGAGGCGGGAATCGAACCCGCAACCTCCTGCGTCGCAGGCATTGAGTAAGTCAACTATTGCAACATGGTACTTGAGTGCAGCCGACTGTATCTAAATAATAGTAAATCAGTTACTTATGAAAATTTCAAGATATGAAAGCAAAACAATTTTGAATATACTCCGGAACTTGACCCGCATTTAGTGTAGATAGGTACCAAAGCCGTAGATCCCCGAGACGCTCTAAAACTTTGAATCCGCTGAATCAATTTAAACCCAACCAATGAAAATAATCCTCAAACAATCGTTAACTTAATCTCAATACTCAGCGAGTTCCGGACCTAACACTGACCAAGCTCAAATACAAACAGAACGCCTTAGGCACGCTGCCCAAACGTTTACCGACGCGTTTGCGTTTTCTCGCTGGTTAAGGTCTCGTTCTGGTTGAAAGACTGGCGACGAAAAAACGCAAGATCTGTCAACGTCTCGTCGGATAACAACATTTTGAGCTGTTATTTTGTGGATGACAAACAAAAAACATTAGGTTCCATTAGTATCTCACCTATTATTAGTAACAAGATTTCCTATAGGTAGGTTGTGAAGTTGTGATCAAAGAACACACTGTCATAAAAGTTTAAATTTTGTAGGTATCTAAATATATAAAAATTGCTTCAGTAAAGGAGCCTAAAAAATGGTAGGTAGTTACTCTAGTATTTATCTGGATTCTGAATCCATTGGATTATTTAAATTATACTCATTAGTTTCGTACATCAGTAGTATCAAGCAACAATGTAGCGTCGTCGCAAGAATCAGAACAGCCCCTTTATGGTGATTTTACGATGCAAACACAATAAACAATGGACTTTAAGTTCTGTAGTAAAAGTTTCAGTTTTGGTTACGGTGTGCAAACGCGGGAACTATGCGCGGTCTGTAGTAAAATTAAATGGAAACCGTCGCGAAACGTGTTTTCTTGTTTTACTTTTGATAGCGTCGGAATGTTTCATAATACAGTTTGTAAATACGTAAATATGAAATGAATTTATATTCGAGTATTGGACGAGGTGATAAAGTAATTTGGAATTTTTGGGTTTGAAATTGAAATGGAACGAAGCGGGAGAAAATTAAATTCTTTACTCGAATATCACATTTCGTATGAAGAGTCCATATTTACATTGTTAAAAAAAAATAACCTGACAAAATAGCTGATTGAAAATGTTTTCAAAGTAGGTAACTATACCTACTTAAATGAATTCTATGAATTTGAACTGTAAGTAATTATGAATTTGCATGATTATGTTTGACATGTTTTTAATTTTTTTATTGATAATTTTATTTAGTTTGAATTTTCACAAGCAATCTGTATTGATTTAAATACTAATATTATATTCATATGCCTGAAAAGGCAGGTTTTGGTAGTAGTTACCTCCTAAGTATAAAAAAAATTTTAAGATCTAAGAAAGAATTATGAATAAACGAAATCTGAATGTAGGTTTATCAATAGACTTAACGATGCAGAGGGCCTACCCGGAAAAAGAAAATCGAAGTTTTGTTTTCGCTGTCGTGCAAAACAAACTGTTATGTCGCTTGCATAAGATAAGCTTTGCACGAAAACGAATCAGAAACTTCGATTTCATTTTTAAGAGTAAGGGGCCCAGGTCTTCATATAGTGCCGTGTCCTTGTCAAAGTCCTTAAAGTGCTTGATGGACACCAGGGATAAGCCACTGAACATAAATACATATTATGTATGTTCAGTGGGTTATCCTAGAGATAAGATAAGCCACTGAACATCCTCACTAAATGATTATCTGATGGAAAGTTTAATGTAATGTCTACGCAGATCTGAAACATCAGAATCATCGGCAGCATGAATCTATCCACCGCGGGGTCTGGAGCAACTGCAAATAGAGCCATTAACATCGGTCTTGGGCTGGTTACAGCTGAGCTGGAGAACATGGCTTTTCTTGGCAATATAGGGAATTCGTTTAAGTCCGCGGTTTCGCACGCCCGGTGTCTATGAAACTGATTTGTGGGACTAAAGTCATTTATAACGGGATATTCAATCTCATGAAATGCTCGAAACTCAAATCATGGTAGATTTGAGTTTTGAGCTTTCCAATATTTCAGCACTAGTTCTATTTTAGTGTTAATAACCATGATGGATTTGATTTGTGGGATTTGAGGTAGCCCATGTTATTCCAGGTTCATAACTAACCCAAAAGAATATTCAGCCCAATCCATTCATTAGTTTTGGCGTGAAGTAGTAACAAACATTCATAGGTACTATTTACCCATCTAAACTTTCAAATTTTAATTAGAAATCAATTAATAATTGTGGACGATCCACACAGCATCATCTAGCCCCAGGCTAAGCAGAGCTTGTTTAATGGGCACTAGATGACTGATATAATTAATACAATTCTAACAATGATTACACAGTAATTTTATCATAGATCGTACAAACATGGCAGGTAGAAATGCAGAACCCGCGACCTCCTGCGTCGCAGGCGGACCTTCGCCCGAGGTCATAAAGGTCGTCAGCCGATGCCGATTTGTAATATTAGTGTGGAGTGTGATGTCATCAACCCATCTCGCAGTTTGAAACTACCTATAATGGTACAATATACCTCTGTTTTTAACCCCCTTGGCAAAAAGAGAGGGGTGATATAAGTTTAACGTGTCTGTCTGTGTATCTGTACCTATATCTGCTTGTGGTATCGTAGCTCCCAAATGGATGAACCGATTTTCGTTCAGTTTTTTTTGTGTCATAGATAATTTTATTTATTTATTTATTTATTTATATATTTATTGCATTCATGTCCATTATAAGGTGTTAACATTTTTTGGTAGAATCTACATGAACCCTGTAAGGGCGTTGCAACATTCTAAGTTAGAGTTCTTAAGTATGTAAGTACAAATAAATGGTCTACAATTTTACATTATTAATTTAGTCTTCAAGCATTATGTTAGTTATGATACAGAAGAGGATACACAATTCATTACCTATAAGCAGGTTTATCATAATTATTTTGTCAAAAATATTAAAAATTAATTAAAATGTATGTCGAAATAAAAATACAATAAGATTTTAAACATAATATGTCCATTTTAAGCAGATTATAAATGTAAAATTCGTGTCAAATAATGATATACCCACTTATGTCATACAATGCATTATTAAAATTGACAATTGTCATAAAATAGTCATAAAATAGTGATATTCCTACTATGTACTTTTAGAGGTTTTATCCTTAAGGAATTCATCCACTGTATAATAACATTTACGTATAAGCATTGATTTTAATCTTCTCTTTAAAATATTGTCAAGTTTTTCATTTTTTATGTCTGCAGGCAGTTTATTAAAAATAGTGACTAACCTAGATTCTGGGCTCTTACTTACTATTGTTAGGGTACTAGGTGGTTTTATTAGCATATTTCCGTGGCGTCTATTGTACTTATCATCTTGTTCCGATTTTGATTTAAATATGTGCCTGTTTTTTCTTACAAATAGCGATGCTTGCAGTATGTATATACAGGGGAGGGTCAGAATGCCCTTTTCAATAAAATGCGGCCTACAGCTGTCACGGGTTGGGATATTTACCAAGATTCGTATGCATTTTTTCTGAAGGATAAATAAGTCGATGACATTAACACTTTCGCCCCATAATACAATTCCATAATTAAATGCTGAGAAAGCTTGGGCATAATACGCAGAAAGGGCAGTTTTGTAGTCTGTATTTGATTTGAGGATACTGAGCGCGTAGACAAATCTTGATAATTTTGATTTAATATTTTCAATATGGGATTTCCAGTTAAGGTTGTTGTCTAATGTGAGTCCAAGTAATTTAAATTCATTTTGTTCTTTTATGTTAAGACTTTTTCCAAGTATACTCAAGTCAAGTGGTTTTTTTTGGTAGGTTCTAAACTGAACGAATTTGGTTTTATTATAATTTATTTCAAGATTGTGGTCCTTAAGCCATTGTTCGCAGTCATATAAACTCGTTTTAATATAATTTATGTCAATATTAGGTGTACTACTAAAAAGCAGAGACACGTCGTCTGCATATAGAACACAGGGTGTATTTATTGATTTAGGCAGGTCGTTTATATAGATTAAGAATAGGTTGCATCCAAGAACGCTACCTTGGGGTATTGATGAATTAATAGTAATTATTTCGGAAGGTATGTTTGTTAGTTCGTGTGATAATTTATTAAAATGATCTATTTGCACAAACTGTTTCCTGTCACGAAGGTAGGACTGAAACCATTTGTAAGCTATTCCTCTAACACCAATTCCATACAGTTTTTGCAATAATAGCTTGTGATTTACCTTATCGTAGGCTTTTGTCATATCAAGGAAAAATCCGATGGCATATTTCTTGTCATTCATGCAATTGTATATTTTTTGCGTGTAGTTAAAAACAGCAAGCGCGGTTGATCGGTTGTCCCTAAATCCAAATTGGTTATTGTCAAATAAGTCGTATTTTTCAAGAAATTTGTTTAACCTTGTAGCCATAGCTTTTTCAAATAACTTAGAAAAAGTAGGTAGTAACGCTATCGGTCTATAACTGCTTGGGTTTTTCTCAGGTCCGCCTTTCTTATGTATTGGTCTTAATTTAGCTAATTTTAATAAATCTGGGAATGTCCCTTCGTTAAATGATTGGTTTATCAAGTCAGTAATTGGCAGAATTAGATAAGAAATGCAATTTTTTATTAGTATCGGTGGAATCTCGTCCGCGCCGTAACTATATTTTGAACTCATGTTTCTTATCAGTTTGAACACCTCGCCATTGGTAACTGGTTCTAGGAACATGCTATTAGTCGAAGGTGAGGTCACGGGGCGTCCGCACGCTCCTGCGCAGCACTCTTTATAACTGCCCGGCTCGGTGTGATTGTTGCCTATGGATGCAAAATACCTATTGAATGAGTTGGCTATTGATTTTGGCGAGTTGGTAATGTTTGGTAAGTCTAATTCAATGTTTTTAGGACTCGATCTACGCGGGTTAGTTATACTGTTAATGGTGGCCCACATTGTTTTAATTTTATTCGTAGATGCTTTCATTGATTTCATGTAGGATAACTTTTTAGATTGTTTTACGCATTTTTTTAGTAGGCGGTCATAAGATTTGTAATATTTTGTGAAGGCTGTGTTTTTTAGTTGATTCGACAAAATTCTAAGGTACCTTTTGCTAGTGCAAGATATTTTAATTCCTTTGGTGATGTAGGATTTGTTTACTTTAGTTTGTTGTTTTTTACGGGTTAGGGGAATGTGCTTGTTTAAAATGTTTTGAATTGTTGTATGAAATGAGGTATAGTTTTCATTAATGTTTGCGTTACTTAATATTATTTTATCCCAATCAGTGTTTTTCAGCGCTAATTTGAACTTTTCTATATTTGATTTCGTAAATAATCTTTTGGTGGTAAAAGTATAATCGGACCGGTTTTGGGGTAAATTTAGGTTTAAATCACAGATAAGGCTATAATGATCCGATATTCCATTGTTTTCTACGGTGATTGTGCAATTGTTATGGTTCGTAAATAGTAAATCTATACAAGTTTGTGTCGTGTTGGTAACTCTGGTAGGTATCTTGACTAATTGAGTTAAATTTGATTCTAACATGGTGTCACATAATCTTTTGTATTCTTTTGAGCTAGTTATCTTGTCTAAGTTAAAATCTCCAGTGATAATTATTTTCTTTTTACAATGTTTTCGTTTTAATAGTGATAGGATTTTTTGAAGAAAAGTAAAGAATATCTCTAGGTCTCGGTTCGGCCTGTAGATGTTTACAATAATTACATTTTGCTTACATAATTCAATGGCGCAACATTCACAAATAAGTTCCGTCGAGAGCTGGGCGAAGTCTGGTAGTTCTTTGTAGTTTAGTCCAATTCTAGTCAGGATCGCTACACCTCCTCCTCGGTGGTGCTGTCGGTTGAAGGATGCCGCAAACTGGTAATCTTTGATTTGAATAGCGTGTTGTTGATGTTGTTGAATCCAGGTCTCCGTCAGACATACTACCGGTATTTTTCGTTCGTCGAGTAGGTTTTCTAGAATATAAGTTTTATTTTTCAGGCTCTGTGAGTTTTGAACCAAAATTTTAGTGGCGAAATGTACCGCTGATTTTCGAGTGGGATGTGTTTTTGTCTGCGTTGTCGTTTCGTTGGTTCTCGTGTCCCGTAGTTTCGATGTTTCGTCCACTTGCGTATGAACTTCTGTCGTGTGATGTGGATGCTTCGCTAGCTCGTGATGTGGATGGTAGGGTTTGCATATGCTCTATCAAGTTGTCATTTCGTGTAGTTTTATTTGTACGTAGCGAGGTTGAGTGTCGTTCGCGTAGGTTGAGAGGATTTTGCTTGGCTTGTAGGTTCTTCTTTTCTTGTAGGGTTTTTCCATCCAGGAATTCAGACACAAATATTCCTGTGGCCCTAAAAGATTTAGCATTATGGAATATATATTTGGTCATACGTTTGCTTATTAATTCTAACAGCACCGGTCGTCTGCGGCCGTGTTTGCCCCATCGTTTTATTGCTTCAACATATCCGATTAGGTTTATGTTCATAACTTCACTGAACATTTTGATTACTCGGTGTTCTAGGTCCCTTTCGTCTTCTTTGTAGTATTCTTCGAGCCCGTAAATGACTAATTTTTTATTATTGTCGTAGCTGGTTGATGTTGGCTGTGTAGCTATGTTTTGTATTTCTTTCATTTCGTGTAGTGTTCGCTTTAGTTTTATATTCTCTTCTTCTAGTTTAGAAATTTTTTCATCTAGGTAGTTTATGTCTTCCTTCATGTTTGTTTGTTCGCTAGTTAAAGCATTTGTGGTTTGGGTCAATTCCTGTTTCACATTGTCTATAGCTGATTTTATTTGTGATTGCAATACAGCTTTCATTTCCATTATTATGGAGCTTTTTTGGCTCATTAGTTTTAGATCTAGAATTCGCGAAAAGTTTTCCAGAGATATACTTTCTGACGAGTTGGTTTCCCTTTGTTCAAGGTCCGGGGATGTAGTGTTTGTCGTTCTTCCTAGCACGCTGCGATCTTCTAGACAGTAGTCATCAACTGACATGGTTGTATCATTTGGGTCTTTGGCTCTTTCGCATGTCTGGCAAAGCCATGTAGTTGCTAAGGATTGTTTATTTTCGGCAAAGTAGTTTGCGTCCAGATTTAGGCATTTGATGTGGTATGGGTCGTGGCATGCTGAACAAGGGAGCACTTCCCTACGTCCGATAGGTTTGAGGCATATTATGCAGTTCATATTTTCTGTAGAGAAGGCTGCGGTTACCTCTTTATTTCGTAATTCTCTGTGTTCGTCAGCTGCGCGCACGGTGACTCATCGGTGTCTTTGGCCGGTTGGGGTTGATTTGTCCGTTAGCACTTCACTTTGAAATTAGATTTGAGATAACTTTGCACTGGGTTAGAATATATTAGTCCCGTTTTCGTCAATGTTAAGGATTCTTTGTCAGCTTTCTTTTGATATTAGGTTTGACTATTTCAATTAGGATTTTACGTTTTTTCAGATTTTTTTATTACGATCGACACGGCAACGCTGCTTGTTGGGTCAAGGCGCGGTGCGAACTTTATCCCGAGTGTTCTTAGCCATTTTACAAGAAAATCTGTAGGGGGGGTTTAAAATTTTTTAATTTTGTTCTTGTTGTAATGTAGGTCCCAATTATAAATTATCTCAGGTGTTCAGAAACAGGAAGGCAATTGTAATTTGTTTCCGGTCGTTTCTTCTGATGAGATTTTTTCCGCTTGTTCAACTTGGAATTAAATTTACCAAAGTGCGAGCTTTTTATAAGACAAATAAGACAAATAAAATATTATTGGAAAATTCAATAGTTTGGCTCCCAATTATTACTTATTTATTTATATTTATTTATTTTTGCAATTATTCGATTCTGACTATTAGTGCCTCAATTTACATATTCTTTGAGATGTAGTCAACTGGGGAAACACGGCAAGCTCTTGGAAGGCTTAGACAACATAATAAAGAATATTATATCAACGGTTGTGAATATCGATTTAGATGACAAGGTATGGTCGCAGGCCTCCCTGCCTGTCAAATTGGGAGGCTTAAATATACGCAAAATTTCAAATGTAGCCCTACCAACGTTCCTATTTTCTGTCTACAGCAATCTTTAGTTGAAATTTTTTTAAAGCCATCTCGTTTGGTTCCACCTGTAATTTCATTAAAAATTTCATGTCCCGATGCTGCTCCCCCAAAATCACTATTGTCCCAACGGCAATGGGACGGGCCTATGTGCGAGTTGACACGGAATTGTTTGTTAAAAACGTGCTCAAGCTCTGGGGATCGAGCCAGCATCCAGGTCGTTTCTAAATGGGAGTCAGGACATTAGTTACAAGCATTTCTTTCAGTGGCACTTGATTAGATCTCGTAACTTTTCGTATCGCAACATGTCTTCGGTTGGGTGCAAGGTGTTGCGTGCCTCATCAAAGCTAGTGCAGTGCTGCTGTTGCACAGGTTTGTCATCACTGATTATCGTGTACTAGGGCCGCCGGTCGGATATCTCGCCATGCAAACCTAACCGACATCATCCGGTGGGCCTTTGTCACCGCTAACGTACTAGCTATTCTCGAACCGAATGGTCTGTTGCGTGACGATGGTAAGAAGCCCGACGGAACGGACACTAGTCCCATGGGAGTTGGGGAGGCCCATTGTTTGGGACGGTCAACAAACTTGCGCTTTCCCATCTTCCCAGGACATCCGTGAGGGCGGGTGCGGCGGCAGATTTGTCTGAGGATTTCAAGAGGTGCATATATGTAGGTCTCGACAGATTACATTTATTTTGCTTGGATTCGAGACCTAGCCGTGGGGTACCGAGGCTCTTCGGGTTTTTAAAAAATTATCTGAGCGTCTGGTCGAAGCGACGCGTGACCCGAGACCCAAGAGCTGGTACTTACCAGCTCTCGGGTCACGCGTCGCTACTAGTCGCAGATACTCATCAGGCGCAGCGCATCAGCATTGCCATACAGCGGGGCAATGCATCCAGCGTCTTGGGGACGCTTCCGATTGGTATTGATATGGATTAGTTGAGCTGCCTGTAGATTGTTTGCAACAGTTTTCTGTTAGCTCATTGTTTCAAATGTAAATACTAGTTCTAATTTGTTCCTATTGTTTGATTGTAATTTTCAACAACAAACAACTTGAAAAGGAATAATTAAGACTGTTTTAATTATCACAAACAAATCCTCTCCAAAAATATTTTTATTTTCTCGTCAATATTTTTACAAGTCTTTGTGAAAAAGGTAAATGTTTATTGTGACAATTTTTTCCTTTTAGGTTTGTGATTTGTTCTCTGAGAATAATTTGCTAAATTGGGATTATTAAGTGATTTATTGAGTGTTTGTTGGCCTTGATAGATTTGATTTTATCAAGCTTGATCTTCCACTTCAAATAGATTCAGGAAGCTAACGATTTCAATTATTTCTAAAATATTTTTTTTTAATTCCAAGTGTAAAAAAAAAATTGGACAGGCCAAGGAATACAAAACTGAATTACATTTCGATACCATGGAGTTATTTTTTTTCTTAACGAAATATGGTACTGAAGTATCAAAGAGAGCACGTAAAGAAATACCGCACCGTAACCAGGCAACTTGTGCAAAGCGGAAATTCGGAAACTATGTGTCCGCCCTTCACAAAGGATGCAGGCTTAGGGCGGGCTGGTAGGTACGTCCGGCCAATCCATACTTATTTTATAAATGCGAAAGTAACTCGGTGCGTCTGTTTGTTGCCTTTTCAACAAGAAGGGTAGATTGTATTCTCTGAAGACTAGATTAATAGCTAATACTTTTGATTCTATAAATCGCGTCCGAAGCCGCTGGTAGTGGCTAGTGATATTTCATAGTATTTATATTTCATAGTATACACATTTTTTATACAGTTTAGTAGACGTGTAAGCATACAGTGGTGAGAGTCAGTTTTAAAGATCGTTGAAAATGTCCTAAGAGTAATCTAAAACCAGTGTAGGTACAACATTTAACGATTCTAAAGGCGGGTACAGACTGCTGTAACGTAACATGCAATGTAATATGAAAGGAGCATTTCATAAATGTGGACGCAGCGCGCGCACAAACCGAGCATGTACGGACTCGCATCTTTTCCGGCATGCGCGCGGCGAATATAGCTCAGTCTGCCGAGAACACGCAAAGAGAATGGATCGTGACGACCAATTATTACTAGCTACGATGATTGTCGGTGCTTCATTAATTATCACCAACCATGTGATAAAAAAACGCCGAAGACCTCGACGATGGTGGCGTACAGAGTTGTACAGTCAGAGAGCTGGTGCACAATTAATGGCCGACATGAGATTAACCGGACAATTTCAAAATTTCACAAGGATGACTCCAACGACATTCGAAAATCTGCTCAGATTGGTCGGACCAAGAATTTATCGGAATTGCACACATTTAAGGGCTTCAATTTCAATCCAAGACCGACTGGCAATAACACTTCGTTTTTTAGCTAGTGGTGACTCTTACACAAGTTTACAATATACCTTCAGGGTATCGAAACAAGCCATAAGTGGTATTATTCCAGAAGTTTGCTCCGCTATAATTGAGGAATTAAAAGAATATATCAAGGTAAGTTTTATTTATAATCAAGTTTTAAACAAAATTTTAAGTGGTAAAATCACAAACCCTTCATCAGGCCCAAATCATTATAATCGTCTAAGGATTGCTGAGATTCAAGTGAAGTAACAGACGATGGCTGTTGATCAGTATCGTATTCTTCATTCCTTGCAGTGGTATAGCCATAATGTGCTTGTTGATTTGTGTCTGGAGGCAGTGCGGAAGTCGACTGACGAAATGCGGAAGTTCCAGGACGATTCCCATAGCCGGTCAAATCGACATAATCTTGTCTTGTCTTCGGTGGTGCACAGTAGGATTCTTGGTATGAAGTCGGATAGTTATCCTGCTGACGATATGAGCCTTCGTAGAAGCCTTTGTCAGCTTTCATTAGGATGTCAAAAATTGCGTGTTCCACAGAATTTCTAGTTTGAGTAGAATAAGTTTTCATTTTAGCTGCTACATATGACGCGAAAGTAGTAGTTAAATCTACAGCGCTTGAACTTCCTAACTTATTAGCAGTAGTTTGTAATATGCCCACAACTTCTGAAAGTACACTGTTGTCATCCTTTTTGGCTTGCTTAGCTCGCGTAGGTATATAATCATTCCGTTGAGGTGGAGCAATAAATTCGTTCAGTGGATTTTCTTGGGCAATTGGTTGTTGAACCGCCACCTGAAAAACATAAAAATAATTTATAACTGTAGACTGTAAGGACTAACTTTTGATATAAACTACTAGACAGGAGGATGTAACTTTAAGGGCTACTAAGTATAATCACATCCTCGTATCTATCTATTAATAATCGTTTTTGTTTTAGATTCCAACGACAGAAGAATCTTGGTTAAATATAAGCAACCAATTTGAAGAGAAATGGAATTTCCCACACTGTTTAGGGGCATTGGACGGAAAACACGTTGTGCTTGAAGCACCTATCAAAAGTGGAACCGAATTCTACAACTATAAAAACTTTTTTAGCATCGTGCTTTTTGCTTTGGTTGACGCCGATTACAATTTTTTATTTGTAGATGTGGGATGCCAAGGGAGGATCTCAGACGGGGGTGTCTTTAGGGATACAAAACTTTATGATTTGATAGAAAATCGTTTAATAAACTTTCCATCACCTCATCCACTCCCAGAAAGACATATCCCAATACCCTACTTCTTTGTGGGGGATAGTGCCTTTGCTTTAAGTGAAAATCTGATGAAACCATATGCTGGGACACATCCAAAAGGAACTTCAAAGAGAGTATTTATTTACAGACTAAGCAGAGCTAGAAGAACAGTTGAAAATGCATTTGGTATCATATCGTCTGTCTTTAGAGTTCTAAGGAAACCAATGCTTTTACAGCCTGATAAAGCTGAGCTAGTAGTTATGACAATTGTTCTTTTACATAATTATTTGAGACGTCACTCTAGAACTACATACTTTAATCAAGAATTAATTGAAACTGAAGAAGGTATGAATGAAGAAACATGGAGGCAAAGTAATGAAGACCTGAGATCACTACTACCTTTAAGAAATATTCCTCGACGATCACCTGCACATTTAAATGCATTGAGAGATGAACTCTCTGATTATTTTATAAAAGAAGGGAAGATTTCTTGGCAAGACAGATATTAATAAGAAAAAAAAATCAAACCAGTCTTTACTTACCGAGTTCATTCTCTTTCTCGGTTTGTTACGGTCGTCTAAGAACTTTAACGCTTCATAAGCAAACCATCTGCTTGTGTATCTATCCGAAGCACCTGTAAATAAAAAAGATAAAATTGATTTTAAACATAAAAAACACAATCATTATCTTCCTGTAAAAACACAATAACTAAAAATAAAGAGGTACAGCTCAGTAATTTTTAGTAATAAATAAAATAAATAAGTATTTTTTTACTGCCGTAGGTAGATAGTATTATTGTTTTCTATATCACACTATTTTGACACTAGGTGACTATTCGAACATCGTACACGAACAAAAATAACGTGTGATTAGAATAATATTATGAATAAATAATAATTAAGTGTTTTCTTACCTTTTCCTGTTCCTTTCGATTTTTTTTCCCTCAGTTTTTCACGACGGTAGGATGATAGGAGACTAATAATTTTGTTGTTACATTTTTCTTGCGTTGTTTCCATCAAGTTGGCAATTTCTAACCAAGCGTCCAGTTTCAGATGTTTTTTGTAAAAAGATTCATTTTGTGGATTCCACAAAATGTCTCTTGTTCTATACGCCTCAATTAACTGCAATACTTTCTCTTCACTCCATAATTCATGTGTAGGCTCTGCCGAAGCTGTGTTTTCTTCCATGGTTCGCGCGCGTACCACAGTACAGACACAGACAACCCGTCCTCACTGACGCTCCGTGCACACTGCGCGCCCCTTTGTGTTCGGCGAAAAAACCGACAAATGGTGGATCGCGGCGCTCACGTGTTGAAATGCTCTGTTCGTGCGCGTAGTGTGCACGGTTCGTGCGCGCAAGGCGTCTAGACTAAGGGAATTATGTTACATTGCATGATACATTGCGACAATATGGACGGCAAATTCTTTCATTGCGTGTTACATTGCATGTTACGTTACAGCAGTCTGTACCCGCCTTAAGACTACAGGTATCTAATAATATAAAATTATCAAAACTTGTAAACTGAGAACTGTATATACAGAATTTAGCAAGAAATATTAAATAAAAGTAATATTTTCTGGAAACATTTAGCAAATAAGTTCCAAGACCGGAATATTCGCAAGATGTTTTCATATTCCTCCGGCCTCTTAACATCACTAACAAAGGATGCCTCACGAAGAATGTCAACTCTGTTTTTATTGAAGAGACTTTTATTGTGTATTTACGGCAGTTTACGGCCGAATACTCGCGGGTGGGCGTGGGGCGAATGGGAATTTGGATACAAATGGGAATTTGGCTGCAAACGGGATGTTATATCGTGTAGTTTTAGTGTACGTGCTAGTTTTGGCGATGGATTCCTGATTTCGGGAACACATGGTGCTATTGTTTCACACTGTTACATGGATATTATTACGTCACCCGTAAATTGTGGTGACGGTCTTGAGGTTGCCATTTGTCTTTGGGGCTGACAGGCTTAAGTATTCAAATTGTTGGCTTTATTAGCTACAAATTAGATTTTTGACTAACTCAATAGTTTTTAAGATGAGTCGAGTTGAAGGGATCAATAGCCATTCGTAAGGCACTTGGTCTAAATCCTACTAATATTATAAACGCAAAAGTTTGTTATTATGGATGGATGTAACAAACATCCATCCATACATGCACTCTTTCACGTAAAAACTACTGAACGGATCTGGATGAAATTTGACACAGAGATAGATTATAGTCTGGAATAACACATAGGCTATATTTTATCCCGGAATTCCCACGAGAACGGGAATTACGTGGGTGAAACCGCGAGGCACTGCTAGTCTCAAATAAAGCAAACTGAAGATTAGAAATATCTCGGTTTAGCTGAAACCCAAATGACACAAAAACACTAAAATACCTATTGGAAACAGGTAGGTATTTACTCCAGGTTAGATTTCGTTTCAAGAGCTTTTGACACAAGTATAATTATTTAAAATTGCAATTTTCCTACCTAAATAAATGTAAGCCTATTTTAAGAGCCGTCTTCAGGCTAAGTCCCAAAGTCAACATCCCTGTTGAAATTAATTTCCAAATACTTCATGTCCAAATATTGATGTTGTACCTACTAAAAGTTGGCTTATTTAGTGCCCGCGCAAATACAATAAACAAACACTGCTTTATGCCAAAGACAATTTGAAACTTTGCCAAATAAGAAAATAGGCTCAGTGGCCTAACTGTGAAATGTACTGAATGGGGGCGAAACTATTTTACCTCCTTCTTGAGTCTTAATTTACGTCATTTTTCACCTTTAACTTCAACTTCTTTCTTAATGGCTCGCTTGCTTTTCGCCACGACTCTGCCAGTGTCGTCCGTAAGGAGTGTCATAAACTTCAAAAATAATATGTTCGATTTTATAGACGACATCGAAAATGTCGGAGTTTCTTTGTTCGGCTGTATGTATGCTTATTTTATCTATGTTCGTCGATTTCTTCGCCGAATTTGGACTGATTTGGGTGATTCTCTTGCATTTGTATAGAGGGAAATTCTGAGGTGGTGTCATAAAAATATTATACCCAATCAGTAGGTATTTGTCCCAAAAAATTTATAAAAACAGTTTAAAAATAAAGGTTTCGAAGTCGATTTTTAGTTTTTTCAAAACACTTAATCAATTATAAGGATACATTTTGATAAATTTGGTCATCTTAAAGCCGGCTCTTAGGACATGTAAAGGCCAACTCACCCCGTGCATGTCGCAAGACCCTACTTGGCGTTACCCCGATCCAAATCAGCGCCACCACCTATTTTATCTTATTATTATATTAAACGAAGGAATTTACAAAAATCGATTGGGCAGTTCGTGATACCTATCATAAAGCTTTTCTTAATGCCAGCGGAATTCAAAAAAGTTTTTTTTCTGTATAAGTAGGCAGAGATGCGAAGTTACTTTTTTTGGCCACCATACTCTGCTTACGCAACTATATAAAATAAAACTTTTTTTAATGCTTCTGGCATTAAAAATAAATCTAATGATAGGTATCACAAACCGCCCAATCGATTTTTGAAAATTCCTTTAAATAATATAGGTCCATAAGTCACAGACTAGTTTATGTCGGACCTTATGAGAACTACTTACCATAGGCAAGCCGAAGTTTCCTTCTGTATATTTTTAACACCTCCCTTGCGAGCACCTATCCACTTGCCAAGCGTAGTACCTCAACAGCCTATATCGGTCCACTGCTGGACGCAGCCCTCCCCTGATAAGCGCCTTATTGGCTTTTATCTCTTTTACCAAGAAGCGTACTGATTATGGTAAAATCGACCTATTTTTAACCCCCGGCGCAAAAAGAGAGGGGTGTTATAAGTTTAACGTGTCTATCTGTGTAAGTGTAACATGTCTATATATGTATGTGTGGCTGTGGTATTGTAGCTCCCAAACGGATAAACCGATTTTCGTTTAGTTTTTTTGTCTCATAGATAATTTTATCCCGAGTGTTCTTAACCATGTTTCATGAAAATCTGCCGGGGGTTTTTTTATAATTTTAATTTTGTTCTTGTACGTAGCTATTTCTACAAAAAAAGAAAGTATTAATATTGAGTTCTAAACAAAACCAATTATTATTATGCAAATTATAGATTTCTGATCGAGTTGTAATACCCAACTTATTATTATTTATTGACTTTCAAAGTCGAAAATTGCCGGAGTCGAAATAAATTTTCATATTTAACAGGCTTTACTTGATAATTATTATTCGGCAAAGTTTTGCCTATTACCATGATTGGATTTCAATTAAGTTTTATACAATTCAATTTAATATTAAGCTCGACATTAAATATACCTACCTGCTTCTTTAAAGCGTATTGTGTACAAAAAGCTTTGCCTGTAGGCAGTCCTGTTTTGAAAAGCTTTTATTTAACTTGCAATGTATGTACCTAACTATGTTTGCACGGGTTGAATCTTGCAACTCAATTTTGAAGCAGATATCTTCAACCGATTGAGCTGAAGTTTTGTGTACACGTTTAGTTTGGATGACAATGCATTATAATAAGCTTGTTTCAATACGGTTTTTTTGAATATTAATAAAAATAAAAATAATAATAGTAGTTTATGCAACTGTCATATAATGAAGGGTATTAAAACACGAGTGTTGCGCTCGTTTCATAATAGTAACGAGTGTTTTAATACCCGTGTTATATGCAGTTGCATACACTACTTTATCTTCACTAATGCAATTAATCACAACAACAAGAGTAAAAGCTGACAATAGTTTATTTATAATAATTGTTCAAATTTTGGATGGTGCAATTTTGAAAGTTAATGTTAATTATTGATCCAGCAGCTGTAGCGGCCGCGGGGCAAGCAGTAGAGCTCGTAGACGGAGTCGGAATATTTATAATTACTTCATTCGTCTTGTTTTCTATACTGTTCAAGATCGTATTTGAGACTTGAATTTTATTCATTAAAGACTCATCAATGTAGCTTTCAGCCACAGTAGAAGACTTCCACCCCCCGTGTCGTTTCAGTGCGGTCAAATCACCACCGCTATCTATGGAGAAGGGTCGCCGAGGTGCGCCGGAAGCAATGCCCCGTGTACAACGCTGGGTTAGGCAGATTCAAAAGTAGTTTCGACGAAGTTTTCACGTATAACCCAACTGTTTTCAAAAGCCAGCCTAATATCAAAATTTTATACAACTTGTATGAGGATTTTGACATAAGGCTCGCCTTGTTAATTGGTCGCGTTTTATTGATGTTATAATGAGATTTTACGATATCGATGTGGATATTATACCATCATGTGAAATTGCTTAAATTGAGTGTTTTGTTATCTGCGCTATAACAGTAGTAATTATAAGTCAAGTATTGGAATCATAAGTAGAATGTTATAACATTAGTGTAGATAAAAATAGTTAGAAGCGCTAGAAAGTAACTTCACGTAGGAAGTCAACAAAGCACGTGAATTCACTTGAATAGCGCTAATAGTTCCGCTGCAGCGCGAGCATTTGTGTGCAGTTGTTATAACTAAGTACTAAATTGTACAAATGCTGACTAAACGACTAAGGCCTGTTTTCACCAAACAATTCGTAACTAGCCTTTGCCCGTGGCTTCTCTCACAATATCAAATCAAATCAAATCAAATCAAAAACTCTTTATTTCCATAAATACAATAAATGTACACTTAGAAAAGGTCAAATCATAAAACTAAACACTGACACGGAAATAAAGTGATATTTTTGATTTCTGTCGCTTCGGTATGTAGACTAAAGTAAAGAAGCGACGAAGAAACCTTTAGCCTGTTAGTTGTTATTTTTCGAGCTGGAGCAAAACTCGTCCCAAGCTTTTTTATCCTCTAGATAATCTGATATTTTGTAGTAAGCCTTTTTACAAAGGATATGTTTGACAATTTGTTTGAATTTATTTATTGATAATGTTTGCAACTCACTTGGAGTTTTGTTGTAGAAGCGTATACATTGCCCTTTAAAAGATACATTTATCTTATGTAGCCTAGTTGTGGGCACAGCGAGTTTATCCTTATTTCTAGTATTTATATTATGTATGTCGCTATTTTTAGGGAATAGATTGATATTTCTATGAGTGTACAACAAGTTTTCATAAATATATTGACATGGTACTGTCATTATATTTATTTCTTTGAATTTATCACGCAGTATATATTACGTAGTGTCTTGATTTTGTACTAATTCAAGTCGTACAACATCAAGTTTTTTTTATTTACGGAGGTTCTACTTCTGCCAACTAACTTTTTATCTTTAGTACAGAGTGTACAGACTGCCGCTTTATTAAAATAACTTTGGAAAAGTGGAATAAACATCCCATAATATAAATATTTTTGTTATTATGAATTACAATTCAATAAATAACAGAATAATCGAAATGTGAAATAACAACAAAATAGTGTCAGTTGGTACTCTTGCCGTTCTGATAGCAAGTAATCCTGCAGAAACGTCGGTTGTGAAACTCGGAGGTAAATAAACACGAGGCATTTTCGTATTCATCGTTTTAATTCAGTTTGCTTCATTCTAAACTTTTACTGAAAAGTAGCGCTGTGTGGTGCTGGCTTGGAATTTGCACCACCACAACTCTTTCCGTGGATGTCGTAAGAGGCGACTAAAGGATATCCACCGGGGGCGGGCAGCAGCGCCTCCTGCAGAACTTCCACCACTAAACTGCGATCACGACCCGCATGCCCAGCGTGGGGATTATGGGCTAATGCCCATAATCCCCACCCCAGGAGATAAATGGCGCCTATCTGAGGGAGGCCTGTGTCTAGCAGTGGACTTATAAGTATAGGCTGTTATGGTTGAGGAGCGTTAGTAGCGCTAGCGCCTCCTAGAGTTTTTTTTTTTCGCAGTCTTAATACTAAAATGTTCTTGTTTCACTATCATCATCATTACCCAAATCCATCCAATGCAACATAAGCCTATTCTAAAACTCCTTAATACAAAGCAAGGTAAACAATACCTTAAGCGCACTAAATTACGGCTTTAATTACATTCTTGCGCAGCCTGGCCCACTTTCGCGTGCCAAGATTACCTACTACGTATAGCGTATGTAGGTTATGTACATATATATATCATATTATTGTGTTAAAGGACGACCGTCTCGATATGGCGCGCATTTTTTTGTGATTAAAAATTTTTCTGCTTTCTACAAGAAATTTAACTAACAAATGCTCCGAAAATACCAGTGAACCGTACTCTTTTTTTCACAAAATATAAAACCGTTTACAATTTGCGGCAAATTAGTTTTCCGCTAGTTTTATTCATTGTAGAACGCAGAAAAAACTATTTTTAGTAAAATAATTTTATTCTTGCGGCAACTCGAAACGATCAACCCTAAGCCTTCGAGTATGTTCCTAAGAAGACCGCAAGTGGTCGTGAGTGTATTGCATTAGCAGAAAGGCTGCTTTGAATCTGAGAAATGTTAATGTACATTATTTTGACTATTATTGGGTAACTTACTTGGCCTGGGGTTCTAATTACTATTACTACTGCAGCCAAATTGTTCGGTAAAGCTTCTAACCTGATTTCAGTGATTAAACTTTATAAATAGTCAAGTATCTGCGACGCAGGGGATTCGATTTCCACCTCGGGACAAATTAATGTTTTTACAATCAGCAGAACAAATTTGTTTATTTATATTACAAACAAAACACTAATTTGATAATGCCAGTTAATAATGGACAATCAAAAAAAATTGTTTGAATCTTGTACAATGTCTTGTACAATTGTGTTAAACATTGTAGCGTAAATGTGTACAGCTCTAAGTATGGTCAATATTATTTTTCGTACTGTTTTTGGTTTTTTGTTGTGTAATTGTTTTTTGTATATTTAATATAAGTTAACTATGTAAAATTTTTTAGGTCTGTTGTGTACTGGGTAAGTAGCAAATAAATGATTGTCTATGTCTAGTCTTAAGTACTTAATGGACTATCAATAAACAGAAAAATCCAGTTTGTAAGGACACTGGTGATAAAATAAAATAACTAATTCTACAGCCAGGCAACATCTACCTAGTGCACATGCACAGAGTTGACCCCTAGTACGCATGTACGCACGATAATATCGTGCGTCAACACGATATTATCGTGCGGTAGTGAACATATTATGTTCACTACCTGCTTGTTTATAGGCATAATAAAAATCATCTATCCATGTAATTATATTGTATTAAGTAGGTACCTAAATCAGTTAATTAATACCCATAACACAAGCTTTGGCTTAGCTTAGGGCTAGATGATGCCGTGTCTAGATTTGTTAAATGTATATATTCTTCGCTGCTGGTGTTTCCGAGAGGCTCCCTCCATGGCTACACACTGAAAGGTTCAAGGCACGTGTTATTGAGAACAGCCGCAGTCGTGTTGCGACTCCCCTTTACAAGGGCTGCTAGAAGTGGTTTCGAACACGGTTTGTTCCAAAAAACTTTCTTATGGGTTGGATAACTTTGTTTCGAAACTTGGGGCAATTAGGTAATTAAGGTATTACGATACTTTGTTGGGTAAATAATAAATTGTAGAAGAAAGATATAGAAGGAAAACGTTTTCCATGGCATAGAGGTAATAAAATTTTCGAATAGAGGGTGCCACGGAAAGGGTGTACTGAACCGAAAAGGGTCCCCCCCTTTCGGCTCAGTACACCCTTTCCTTCTGGACATCGAGGGAGTCAACGTTTGTTCTACGATTTTGTAGCTTAATTTTTTTTCCTATTTTTTTGTAAAGTTACACCTTTTTTTTTCATATTCGTGTTATGTTGATTGTATTCTTACATAATTATTGTTGATTTTTAAATTTTTCTAGTAGTTTCATGACAAAACACTGGTTTTGCTGAAAAATCAAGCAAAAATTTTTTGTGTTTTAGCTGTGTGGTGCCGGCTTAGAATTTGCACCACCCCAACTCCTCCCGCGGGTGTCGTAAGAGGCGACTAAGGGATATCCACCGGGGGCGGACAGCAGCGCCCCCAACCCGCATGCCCAGCGTGGGGATTATGAGCACTACTCCCATGAGATAAAAGTCAATAAGGCGCTTTTCAAGGGGAGGCCTGCGTCAGCAGTGGACCAATATAGGCTGTCGAGGAATGTTAAATAATTCAAGAGTGCATATAAAAAACACGATTAGGAAGAAAAAAAATATTTATTGCAATATAATGCAGAAATTGATCCCCTCGGGATCCAGAATCACCCCCTTTCGGCTTAGTACACCCTTTCCGTGGCACCCGTATATGCGATTAAATAAAGCATTATGTAGTAGCTGGCTTCTGCCCGCGGATTCGGACGCCTATTTTCGGTATAGTAAGTTGCCTATTATCACCAAGTTAGGATATGTTCTATATGTTCGCCAAATTTCATCGTGATCTGTTCGGTAGTTTTGGAAGTCTTAGGTAACAGAATTCACATTTCACAAATTTTCGGCTCGCTAATATTACTAATATCAGAGAGCCAAAAATTTGTGAAGTAGGATGTGACTATTTGCGGGTCTATGTATCTTGGTAGAGCGATTAGATTTCTTTTTAATGATACATTTACTATAATACTCTTAATAAGTCCTTTAATATCAAATAGTAACACAGTTCCCTCGGCCGAAATTAAAAAGACTATTATGTAAGCGAGTGAACTGCAAACCTAGTTTGTGTTGGTTCTTAGTTAACCCACTTACATCCATACTGAATTCGTCAAAGTAGAAACTAAAACCTAGTATAGTATTATTATATCTGTGCTAAAACTTAAAAAAATTAAAACTTGTTTTTTATAGTAAAAAAGTCATCCTCATTATCATGAACTCCCAACAGCCATTTTGTTTTGGTTATAAGAATATGCCAATTAACCAATGAAATAACCAACAAGACTTTAAACTTTACTTTGCCTGATTACCCATTTACCTCTTCTCTCCCCCCATAAATTATTCTAATCTAAGAGCATTTATCACAGGACAACAAAAACTCAATTTGACAGCACTCAGCAGCTCCCCATTAGAGCGCACATATCTTGGAGCATTAACCACGGGACACCCCACATGTAAGTCTTATCTACACCTCCAAGGCCATAATAAGCGTCGTTTTCTCAAACGGCACGACGCAGATATAACGGGAATAATACAGGAATAAAGTGGAATTGTCGCACTAAGTAGAGAATTATCCTTTTGAGACAATGATTAGAAAGAAAAGGGGATTTCGCGTGGTTATAACGAGTATTGTCGTGCTTATAAATGTTTTTATTATATTTGGGATTTCCACCGAAGTTACGGAGGAAGCTACGCTGATAATAGTCAAGCTACGACGATAATAGTCACGTTTAGCATCCTAGTACTGCTAGAATATATTAGCTGGATATGTAAATCTGTTTCTCGACTTTGTTGTCAATTTGTGGAGCTGTCCCCATCGATTCCATTTAAACACGTATTGCTTGACTTTTGAAACATAATTCATCGTGTCAATAAAATTAAATGTAAGCTTCGGACTCTTATTAGATGGATAATACGTAACTATTAATTACATTAAATAGTATATTCAGAAACAGAATTTTGAGTTGACGTTGAGTGCATGTTTTATTTTTAACCGCCGAAAAAACGGATGTGGTTCTCAAGTCGACGCGTATATTATTTTATGTATGACCACGCATAACTTTTTACAGAACAGTCCGATTTTGATAATTTTTTTTTATTGGAAAGGTTTTAACCCCGAAACTGGTCATATAATTTTTTTTAAATTAATCCCGACTCTAAATTTCTTAGCTATAGGTACTTACATTCGTTTACATAGTTATTAAGGTTAAAAAAGAAGTTTATAATTTTTTGCTTTTCAGTTTTTACAGCGCTTTAATTTATTTTTATATTTTTGAATGGACGCCATGTTTCCCACACCCAATAAAAAGGTATTTTATCAAACCTCATTTCAAAATTGAAGAGAAATATAAAACGTCAAGTGCCAGCTGACTCGAGCATCGAGGGTTCCGTATAGTTATAAGACCTTGCTTCTTGCCAAATTTTATGATTCTAGGTAAACGGGAAGTACCCTATAGTTTTGCGTGCAAGTGTGCATGTGATTCCCTTGGAAATTTCAAAATATTCGGAAATAAATGACTGTAACTTTTAAATACGTTGACCTAGAAGTTTTATTTATATTGAGGCTGCAAGAGGTTACGGACTTGAGTATTTGATATTAATTTCAACCCGATACCTCCACGCTTTCCTGAGAAAAAGGGGTTGAAAGACGGACAGACAGACAGACACACAGATAGACAGACGGATAACAAGGTGATTTTTCCTTTTGAGGTACGGAACCCTAAAAAAGGAAAATATCATCTAAGATTAGAAAAATGAACTACATTCAGCCACCTCCTTTAACTGTACGGTAACTTAAACCTTAATGCGAAGAAATAAATCTCATTTTATAGCGCAATAATGTTGTATTGTCACGAGTAATCGCGGAAGAGCGTTGCAAAAACACGTTACTTGTGGCTATGGCTCGGCTTTTTCACTTTACTACCTGTTATTTCGCAAAGGGATACTATTAAAGTAAAACTCGGGACATTAAATAATAAACAAGTCAAGTGGCAAACATACAATACGGCCTAACATTTTATAAAAAAACAACAGACGAATTATATGGCCAAACATTTTATAAAAAAAAACAGACGACATATTCTAAGCAAACCAAAATGCATCCTGGCTTCCTTTATGAGAATTTTCCACTATGACCAAAAAATATTAAATTTCGTAATAGCAGAAAATAGCAGTCTTGTCAAAGACTGTTATTTACAAATCAATCTATTTTATTCATTATTCATGCTATTATTCAAATTATTCGTTAGATAAAATTCTAGTAAGAACATCAATAAGGAAGAAGTCCCTTGACTTGGGAGTAGTCTGAATTTGCAGAATGTTTTGTTTCTTGGAAATCTTCTGATAAGTAAATGATGGCTTATTTGTAATGAAGTATTTTCCTAAACCTTGTTATATTCTAACTCTATTTGAGATTCACAAGTAGAAACTATTATTGAATTATAAATACTTTTATGAACCTCATGAAAACGTAATTCTAGCATACGAGAATACAGGGTGTTTTTTTGAGAAGGGCGGTGATGTGCCAAGTCCGAAACCACGAGAGTTCGAAAAAAGTGGTCATGCCCTCGATTTATAACAAAACAATAACTGCATATTTAGTGTTTTTTAAATCTTTCACATTTGAAGGAAATCGAGATAAGTATTAAATGTAATTTGTAAACATTTGCCTTTTCCTTTTATTTTTAGTATACATACAGATTGGCTTCAAATAGAGACTAATCTACTATTTAGTGAAAAACTTTGATGATGATGTCCCTAGCTTGCCGAATTTCGGCTACGGCTGCGGCCAGTTCCAACGTATACAAGCCATGTGCGTAGGAAATTATTAAAGTGCACATGTGTGCGCGTGTGTGTGTAATAATGTAATAAACTATATGAGAAACCACTCGATGATTTTGTCGCGAAACTATTTGAATCGTTATTCAAGTGACAGAATCATTATTTTCCATTACAACAGTGATATATTCTGTAACAGATACAAGATCGAAGTTTATGTCCGTCGGACACGCGAGACGTCCATTATGGGGGCCATCAAAGTTTAACTTGTAATCAATAAAGCTAACAGCGTTGTGACAGCGAATATTCTAATGTGGGAATAATGTTGTAGTTTGAATTAATTTAGGTAGACAACTGATCAAGTTATACGAAAATGATACGACCAGGTGGTTAGTGACGCTCGACAAAAATCGGGTGTTTAATATTTATTTTCTGGGTTCGAGCGTCGCCGAGAAAATGACTTCATCTATCGTGCTGTACCGCTCAGATCGGATTCTAACAATAAATATATATATTCTAACGATAAACTGAGCTGAAATCGGGTTTCCACCACGAAAGGGTGATGAGCGGGAAATGGTCGACTGGATAGCCTCCTTTAAATGATATTGGTTTAGATTTCCACCAACAAGAGTTTTGTCTGAGTTTTTTTGATCTGTGGTTGATATCCACCGTAAAAGGAAAACGAGGAAGATGAGTGAGCGAAGATCATATTTGCTCGCTCGTTTTTGCTCGGTCAGCCCTTCTAAAAGTACGCGGATTTTTACAGCTAGGTACCTTGTTGCTTCGCATCCTGAACTCAAACATACTGGCAAAGACATATGAAGACAAAGCCATCCATCGTGGATCTTGGCCTCCGATACAGCACTAAACATTTTGGTTCAAAACTGCCTCTTGCCTTAACTTCGTCGATATACAATATGGGTCAAGAGCACTTCCGAAAACAAAGGGGGGTAGCGCAGAACCCCAAAACAAAACCAATGAAAAAAAGTTGTCTGAAAAAAAAAATTGTAGCCGGAGATATTATTTTTATAAGATTTTTATTGGTTTTGCCAGCCAGCAATGTACACGTAAGTTTGCAAATGCCAAATAACGTAGGTTGTAGGTGATAGGTAGTTATACAGGGTGTAACAAAAATAAGTAACCAAACTTTCAGGTGGGGTGTAGAATCGAACACTGAATTCAGGAAAAATATTGAAAAAAAATCCCGCCCTTTAGTTTTCGAAAAATTTAAAAAATAGGTACGAAATTTTCACAACATTAGGCAATAGACTATAATACATGTGTCTATTTGGAATTAAAAAAAATGGCCTAAGTACCTGTATTCATCTCTTTTATAAGCCCATAACACCTAAACGGTGCCCTAATGAGCGGCCACCGTGGTCATCGACCCGCGACATCATTGCAGCGGAAGCGAACAGGCTGCACGGCGTGCTTAGATATGGAGCCTACGTACAACAAATACATTCCAATTTTCCTCTAGGAATTAAAAAATAAATAAATTATTTTAAGTCTTTACACACGTTCTATCGCGAAAATGCATAGTTAGTAGGTACATTCATTAAGCATGCACCTTCCTACTAAAAGATATTCACTACTAGCTTTTATTTTTTCATATCGTTGACTACCTAAGTACCTACCTTCACATTGACCTTTAAAAACACGGTGAGTAACTTACAATGAACCCCTTTTAGCGCGCGAGAGCGAGATAGGTATACAAACTTAGTTCATCCGAATGTTCACCCAATGCTAGGCTTATTGTTAGTTTTGTCAAACTGTCATACCACAGAAATGTTATCATAGGGTCAATGGCCGTTTAGTTGCATCATTGCAAGCGCAAGGTGAAGGTCGCGGCGGCGCTTATCGGTTTTTTGTGCGTAAAAATGGCTCGTATGCGTTATTCAGATATTGAATACCACGAGATGAAAATTGAAATGGGAAAATTGGAATGCATTGGCTAGCTTCCTACATAACTACAACACGTGCAGCCCGCCGCCGCGCGCGCTGCTGCGATATCGCGTGTCCGGTCGTGGGTGCCCCCCGTAAAAAGATGTTTATCTGCTAAAAAGGTGTACACAAGGTACGTAGACCTTTTAATCATATTTTAATGTCAAATAAACACGTGCATCAGTCGTTTGCGTAATGTAGTGAAAATTCCGTATTTATTTTATTTTCGAAAACTAAAGGGCGGGATTTTTTTTTAATATTTTTCCTGAATTCAGTGTTCGATTCTACACCCCACCTGAAAGTTTGGTTACTTATTTTTGTTACACCCTGTATAGGCGCCTGAATCTATAAATTGCCGGTAAAACGCCGAATTACTCTCTAGTCAGGACGATGACCTCTGAAAATAACCGCGGGTGTCTCAGCTGTTCTTAACAAACGTAGGTTAGGTAGGCTTATTTTAGACAGAAATCAATGTGTTTTAAATTTTTAAGTTTCTAATAAATTTTTGGTGTGCTTTCAAGGTCATGGCCGCAAATTAAATCGCACTAATAATTTATGAAAAACTAAGTTCGATCGACACGTGACACTCCGCGAGGGAGTGTCACGTGTCGATCGGGTGAATGACCGCGGATTTCAGCCGCGGATTACAGCGAGTGCGAATGGGTAGCGTTTTGGACTACATTGCTGCTTTTTTATATAATTTGTTTTTTGCTTATTTAAATTAGATAATTAGGCAGATATGTCCTTATAGTGTTGTACTGTGGATACTTCAATACAGACCTAGAATAAAAATTAAAAGGACGTTGATGGGTCAACATATTTTTAGCGGTTTTTTTTCGCAAAAAGGTTTTCAAAATCATGGTCTGATTGCACCCCCCATTTATCGGTAGTGGTCTTGACACACCCTGTGTACAAACTAAGATGGATCTAAGACAGCCAAAAGCATCTTCAAGTAGTATTATCAGATTCTCCAAGTAGGCGTATAACAGAGGCAAAACCAGTTATGAGTATAGAAATATAAATGCCCGGAGAAGACCGAGTCTCTGATTAGATTAGGTACCTAAGTGAAGAAGTTTGAGATCAAAATCCGATGCCAGTAGTGCCCCGTCGTACGGGTTGCCGGAGCTCCACTCGTAGCTAACAACAATGGTGTTGTCTCACTCACCCAACAGGCCCAGCCTATAGTTGATAGTGACGACGACCAGACCCGCGTGCGAGGCCAGCACTGCCCCGTCGTACGGGTTGCCGGAGCTCCACTCGTAGCTCTCCCCGTGTACAAACACGAGGACCGGGTACCGCGCGATCGCATCTCGTACGCCTGCTGGAGGAATGGACTGAGTTAGAAAGGTTGTAGCCACAGAATTAAGGTTAAATAAAGCCTAGCTGAGACGGTAATAGATCCTAAGATAATAATACCTAAGGTTAAAGATGCGCGACTGCGAATGATCTGGCTAGTCGAATGATCTACAACTACTAATTTACTCATTCGACTTGAATATTAGTAATATACTAATCTTCAAAGTCGAATGACGACTGCTAATTAGTAATTACTAATGCCTCTACGAATAGATCGAGGCGTCGAATAACGAATTGTATTCGACTGCCCGACTCGAGCAGTGGCCATTACTAACCATATGTGTTATTAATTTGGTTAGTAATGGCGAGTCGGGCAGTCGACGCGAAATCAATTATATATTCGACGCCACTCGCCATTACTAACCAAATTAGTGACTAATCTGCCCTAGTCATTCGAATGGTTCGAATGATTTGTGAAGTCGAATAATTCGAATGAAATCACTCACAGTCGCGCATCTTTACCCGAGGTTTACGTATACACTTGCGAATTTGTTATTGCAAGGAGAGACCATAAACAGGCCTCGTGTATAGAGCATACTTTTCTGACGCGCGAAGTGGCAGGCGCTTTCGAAAAGTATGGTCCGTCTTTATTTTGGTCAAGGACTCGGAGATTGCGCAACCTGACAAATCTGTCATCACATCACAGAGGGCGGACGGATCATATCAGTATATTGGTATAGAAAGCCTGAAAAGTTCTTGTGTTCTGACATAATACCAATTAGGTTTAGATCCACTTCTGAACACTGAACCATAATAATTAATTGAAACAAAATTAAATGCTTTCTTTTAATTTATACAACTCGTCTTGGACAAGCTTGGTAGGTTTCATGCAATTTAATTTGAAAGAGTTCTAGAGAATCAGTAACATTTTCTGCCATCAGCTTATTAAAAGCTCTTAGTAAATTTGAAAACTATCTTAACGCTATAGGCTCGAAATATATGTCATATTGAAGATCATAAATAAGCTTTATCAATATTGAAGAAAATCGTGAAAATGTGATTTCTGAATCTATTCCAACCCTTATTATTGTTCCTTGGCTGCTTTGTTATGAAGTCAGACGATGAATTTGCCGATAAAAAGCTCATTGAAAATCTTGTTCAAAAGAAATTGTGTCAGGTCAGTCACTGAATCAGATGAATAGAAATAAATTATAAATGGGGCTAAGTACCTATATCTAGCCTACTTTATTAGGAAGTTTAAAATACACGGAGAAATTTCAAAAAGTTTACACAAAATCCTAAACCAATCTATCCTTTGGATCCTAGAGAACTTAAGATTTTATTGAAAAACTTCTACAAAAGATATCCCAAGAAAAACAGCCCAATAAAACATAGATAACGAAACAAAACACCATTACCTAACTAATACGTTATTTACCGACATACGGACAGATAGCGAAGTAGCTATATATTATTTTTATTGCCGCCCGGGAAGCAATACCGGGAGAGAATGTTACTGTGCGGAATGAGTTAATACTAGAATGGGTATAGCTAGCTGGCAATACCTCTAGAATGTAGATATACGGCTAGGAAATGTAGCGCGAATGTGCTTGGGACAATTTTATAACGCTCCCGCTTACTACGGGGCGTAGCTTGCTACGAGGCATTACTTGCTACGGCGTAGCAATGGGGTGCTACGAAGCCATGTTAACAGCTACGGCGTAGCAATTGTACCTATGCTACGAAGCGAAATGTAAATCTGAGGTATTACTATTTTATGCTATGGGAACTTCGATCAGGGATACCCAGGGGGTGGTGATTTCCTTCGTCCGAGTTTGGGAAGAAGCCTGAACATGGAATTCAAAGTCAATGGCTATAGTCTGTATTACGTGAACCGAGAATCTAGGCTTTATTCTCAGCCTACAATGTATTGGAATAACCAAATCTAGTCTTATTAGTGTTAAATGGAATCTCCCACCGAATCCTGCACACAGCCCGGCGGGCGGTTTGACATTTAGTGTATGAATATTGTAGGCAACCGACAGTTTTTTGGTCAACTTGTCGGCGGCTCACCGGCGGCGACTTTGATGTGTAGACTCCATAACAGAAACTCATGCCCTAACAAACAGAGATAAACAGTAAAGAAATGAATAATGAAACAGTAACTAAAATACTTACTTATTTTAGTGAAACTGGAAGCATCTTCATGTTTGTTATGTTAGAGATCTATCCTTTAAAGTAATTTCGATTGTCAACAAACCCCCAAACTGGGTCAACAATACCCGCTTTTCTAAGAGTATCTTATTGTGACAGGATAAGAAATTAAATCTGCTAATGCAAAGCCCGAACCCATCTAAATTCAAAGACTGATCAAGGGAAATCCCATGTATAATTCAGCTAAGGCCGGGAAACGTACAAATTCTTTTCGTAACCAATAAAACTTCGTATCTGCATTCGAATTTCGAACCCAAACGGACGGGATGTCTGATAGGCCGGTACCAGGGGCTCTCGATTCGATTACGATTTCTTGAGAAGTTGAAAAGTAAAAGATTTTGCCGTTTGAAAAATGATTCCGAAAACCTTTCGGCTACCTGCTAAGTTTCCAAATCTATAGACGACCTCCGTGGCGCAGCGGGCGAAGGTCCGCCTGCGACGCAGGAGGTTGCGGGTTCGATTCCCGCCTCGGAACAAATTGTGCACGATCTGCAGAAATTTGTTCCGTTGGTCTGGGTGTTTTCTATATATAATAAAAAATATCTATCTATGTAGTGTATTGTATTAAGTATATCAGTTATCTAGTACCCATAACACAAGCTCTGCTTAGCTTGGGGCTAGATAATGCTGTGTGAATAGTCCAGCATTATTTATTTATTTATTTATTTTTATATTCGAGTAAAAATACGATGATGTTGAACTTGAATCAGTTGGCACAAAACCTAAACTAATGAATGACTCACACCTAAAATGTATACACAATATCGTACAATAGTAGGTACCATTACCTACTCCAGAATAAGGTCCGTTATTCGTAAAAATTTCAATCAAATACGAAACCTAATTTGAACTGTAAAAAGGTTCGTTTATTTGGTACTCTGATTAGGTAAACCTAACAGCTGTATTGTCGGCTTTTTAGAAACTCCGCCCCTAAGGTCTACGCAAACAAAACCGCAAGCAAAAGTTACTTACAACATAATCAAGTACAAGAGCCTTCAGAAGCAATAAAAACTTCCACTTTCCGACCACTATACATCATCCCGGACAGCTCCAGAACGAAAATAGACTCACAACCGATATACTATAGATCGATTTCCGATTGTAGGGCATTCGAGTTGCCTTATCTCGGGCGTGATGGATAGGGAAGAAAGGGATAAATCAAGTTTTTGTTCGGAGGGCATGGTGCAAGTTATCCCCAGGATTTGCATTTCTTTACCTGCCCTTTGAGAACTTACACGCCGGTTAAAGTTTCATTAAAGTTATAGGTGCCTTGGCAGTTTTATCTTCTCAGGTAAAGGATAGCTTTTGGTATATTTTATGGGTGAAATTTGTTGGAATTTAGTGGTTATGTAGCTTTTGATGGATCGGAGAAAGACCATTAGATCGCTGGAGTAAGAATGTATCGACCATTGCTTGGTAATCACTAGCCACGCTTGCAAGAGATCGGAAAATTATGGACTTACTTATTACTTTTAAGGATATCTACAAAATTATGCTAGATTTAGTTAATGATTTAATCGGGTATTTATCGCGTACCTTTTGTTTTTATATCACCTACGAGTACATCCAGTCGCCCCGTGACCACGATCACTGTAACGCGGTAGAAACGTAGGGGATATAAAAACAAAAGGTACGCGATAAATACCCGATTAAACCATTAACTATGTTAAATCAAGAGGAAAAACAATGATTTATTGCATCAGCAGCCTATGCTGATAATGTCATCAGCATAGCATCAACTTGAAGTAACATATAATAACGCTAAGTAAAAAGAAATTGCGTTGTGGGAAGGTGCGAAATACCGGCCTAGTTTTAAATCATAACAATTCATAAGCACGTATAAAACAACCCGACACAGCAAACACAATAAAATGCAAACGGGTTGAAAAACGAAGATGAAATTCTCTGCGCTCCTAAACTTTGCATTCAGAGCTCGTATTTACGCGTATTTATATTTATAGTCTGTGTTATTTCTAGAGCCCTAATAAAACAGCGGAACGTAATTTATGCAAATTTCCCTCAACAGGCATATCTCAGCATTGTCAGCGCTGAATTTATAATAGCCAGGAAGGTTCCTATTATAAATTCAAACACATTTTCATAGGTATGTTTGCTTAAGTTCATAACTTAAGGGTCCGGCGACGGATGAATTTCCCATACAAACGTAGTACCAAAATGATTTGTTGTTTGAGAATATTTTCACCATGGTTTGCTATTATTTGTATTAGAATAGTATTTATTTAGGTTCCTGCCACAAGCTTTTTTCAAAATACTTATCTACACAAAAACTAAGAATACATTCATTCTTTAATGTAAAATTGCGATTCGGTTTAATTTCATTTCAGAAAGGTATTTTGAAAAAAAAATGTGTCAGGAACCTAGATAAATGCTATTTTAATACAAATAATAGCAGACCACGGTGAAAATATGCTCAAATTACAAATCATTTTGGTATTACGTTTGTATAGGAAATTCATCCGTCGCCGGACCCTTAAACCAAACATGTGGGGTTAGTCCATAAACACTGCCCGCTCCTCTACCTCTTGCAAATCGACTGTAATGAGGAGGGAAGGAGATGAATAGACAATTCTGAGCTACAGAAAGTCTTTGAGTGTTCTGATCAGGGATGTTACGGAGCTCCGACTCCGATTCCGATATGTCGGAACTTCCGATTGATACTACACCTTCGGTTCCGACTTCGGTTTCGAAACTTTCAATCGGAGGTTTTAATCGGAACTCACTCATTTTAATTAGTTATCTCTTAGATTCTGATTTGGACAATGAAGCTGAAAACAAGTGCGATTTGGAACTACTTCATTGAAGTTTGTGCAGATATAGTCAAAAGATATTTCACGAGAGGCAGTCGACTACTTTGTTTAAATGTCATTTTAAGTCTGTGCATGCTACTGAATACGAAGAATTGATCTATTAGAAACTGAAAAGATATATAGAGTACAGCCTTCGACTACAAGAAACTTTGATGAAGAATCAAAAATGGTGTAGTTCTGATGCTAAATAGGTAGATGGAAATAGACAGATTGATTTCTGAAGTGATAGCTTTGCAAGATCCTCTTCAATTTCTTGAAGGTATTGGATTTCGGTGACTTATAATGCTAATTGTGTCGAATTATCAAGGGGAAGACAGTTTTTTACCGAATATATCTGGCGGCACATAAAATATATGATCTATTGAAATAATAAGAGAAAATCCTGCAAATCAGAAAATCCAGCGCCTACTGGTGCAGCTGCTGCAGGAATATATCTGCCATCACCTTCGAATCCGCCTCCGCTTCCGACTCCGGTTCCGGTTCTGATTCCGACTCCGACAAACCAAATTTTAAAACTCCGACTCCGACTTCGGTTCCGTTAAACCACCTCCGTAACATCCCTAGTTCTGATCATTATGAGGAATTCAGCCGGTTATGGCAATTGTAGGATATTGAGAAAACAGACGTGTTTTATGCGAAAATAATGATAACAATTTAAAATAATATGTATCTAACATAGTAAAACAACTAATGAAGTTATGAGAAAACTTTTTGTTTTCAAATAAAGAAGAAGCATCCCTAATGCAAAGAGGTTGTTTCCCTGTTGATATTCAAAATTAAATTTCGAATGCTCTACTCATTCGCAGTGTCCTCTTCAAAAGAACATTCAAAAAAGGATTGAAAATGAAATTTGCGTGCGAATAAAATGGCACGCGTATGATTTATCGTACCCTTGATCGTACTTATCCAATGAATTGATCGATTTGATTTACAACGAACTGTCAATGATTATTAATAATGATGAAGTATGAAGATGGAAGTGAAACCAGGTGTTCCTGATTATTAATAATTTTGATTACCACAAGGTTGAATCCGGTTTACGGTATAGTATCGAGACGTGATCGTTAACGATACTATCGTCAACTGGACTCGGGGCTCTGAGCATAAATCGAAGTTTATAACCATTTGAGCCATACAGAAATTATATTATGTACCTACTTAACTAAAGATCACTCGTAATAACTTCAAAAAGGCACTTTCTTTGCAGAAGAGTATAATAAATTCGTAAATTCAAGATGTTCAGTAAATGATATTCAGCCATAAAGCAAGATATATTTAGACATTTTCGCACAATAGAAGAATGAATTTCCATTCTTTATCTCTAAAAGACATTTTTTCTTAGAACCGTTTATCGCATTCAAGAAAATGGTGAACATTTTCGCTTCATCACAGGCCTGTCTAGACCACAGAGTAATAATTTACTGGGTGAAAACTTTGTGTAAGTTTGGAAGAATATCACATTGAATTTAAGATTCGACAGCCCATATCCGGTCACAAAACAATACTACCATGTGCCTGGTAGGTAGGTGTGAAGTTGGTGATAAGAAAATTCTAGGAACACGATAACACAAATGGAAAACCATGACAGGGGTCTATTTTACGTTACTAACGAGACGTGATCGTGAAGTCTCCTTTTAGTATAAATAAATAAATAAATAATGCTGGAAAATCCACAAAGCATCATCTAGCACCAAGCTAAGCAGAGCTTGTTTTATGGGTACAAGATGACTGATATTCATAATATAATACATTACATAGACAGATTTTTTTTTATTATACATAAAAACGACCAGAACACCCGGAACAAATATTTGTAGATTTACAAACATTTGTCCCAAGGCGGGAATCGAACCCGCAACCTCCTGCGCCGCAGACGGATCTTTGCCCGCCGCGCCACATCGGTCGTCAAGTATGGCATTTGCGTAGTTCCATGTCCGCACGACAGAGGCGCTGTACCAAATTGTATGGAAGAAGAAAACGACACGAACACGTTTCGTTATTAACGTCAAATAGACTCACCCCTCAGGTCGTACGATGACGCTGAGGTAGTCCTAGGAGACGCTGCTGGAGAGACGATATTTCTTTCACAGAGCGTGCATTTAGTATTGTCACAATGTAATTGTAACGAAGACCATGTGATATAATTTTATTTGAAGTGTTTGTTTATATTTATCAATAAAATCTTGAATCTTGATCAATCAGCAGAGGTTGCGTGTGTAAGTACCTACCTACCTAAGATAACTCAACTTTAAAAGATTTTATCTAAACATGGTTTATGAATATGAAGACGGTCACTTATGAAACAGTAGCCCTACCACGGGCATAATTGTCTAGGGTAGAATAGCGAAAAATTACGTCACATCGTCATCGAATGCGTAATATGTTTGAATCTCGTTCCTTCAACTTAAATAATTTACGCAATGCTTGACAATGCGATGTCATTTTTCTCTAATCTACCCTAGACAACTATCCCCGTGCTAGGCCGGCTGATAGATAAAAAATATATTTTCTTCCTTGCACTGTAGGTACTCGTTCATACGCACGCGTTCAATTATTATTTTCCGTTCGTAAATACTTAAATGGAAGATAATTTATTATTCTTAGGTCCAGACTTTTATAACGGCTATATCAAAACGGCAGTTCCCTCGGGGCAAAATGTTGCGGCCTGAAGCTTGAACAAAAATTGTCTAGAAATATTTACAGCAGGTTTTGTTTTTGTATGTATAAATTTGTCTTATTCGTTATTCAACGGCACGGCTATCGTACATGAATCAAACGAGCATGAATCTTGTGTCTCTTGAGAAATAATAAGATTTTCATTGTAATTGATAGCACAAAGCAAGCAATTAAAATGAAAATCTTGTGTGTATAATGTATGTATATCATAAAATTTAGTTATTAATAAATAAAATAATCTTTATTTCAGTAAGCAATATATATACATAGGTAGGTACATTTACTTAAATTTAGTCGGATACAATTTGTCTAGCGTAATGGCTGAGATAAGTAGGTACCTTAAGATATATGAATAAAAACCTAAGTACCCATCTCACGGTAAGATAGTAAGAACTGTAAAAGAGAGATTATTGCTATCCATATCAAACCTTTGTGGTTTTGTAGGTGTTATTATTATTTTCTTTTGTATAAGTTTTTGGATGAAAATGGAGATGGATTTAGACGATTTTATTCTTAAAAGTTAGTTATACCATAGTACTTACTTAATATTTCAGCAAACAAACCAATCCAACACTTGATTATACTTATTTTTGCATGAAAATACTTGTGACTTCGGCAGTTTCAACTTCTTTCTTAATGGCGCCGCTGTCAAACACAAACACAAATGATGACGCTAGCTGTCAGTATCACGTCAGGTCACGGGCTGACTGTATTCTGCCAGCGTAGTGCTACTAGTATAGTATTATAATATCTGTGGTAGTGCAGAATATTATTCCCTTGCTTTCGTTATATTATGTAAAAGTGTGATTGAAGCAAACAGACTGGCGGTTTGGCTCATCGAGAAGGCGTTCTATAAGGTGGAGGATTTCCTTGACAAAAAATTGTAATGTGACATTTAATTATTTTATACCTAATCTATTCGTAATTTATTTACTTATTGTGCTATTATTTTACTCTGTTTTTTTTTAATATTAGGTACACTGACAATTAATCATTATTTTAGTAAGTAAAATTTTTATATAATTTTTAGTAATAGGTACCAATTTTTTAGCTTTGACTTGTAAATGATTTTACCAATAAAATGACTATCTGAGCTAAAGGCTTTGTAACTGAGATACGACTACAGTAACTTATAGAATTCGTTTATGGTTGTTGGTTTCGTGTTGGCACGTGATAGGTAATATTTTCGTGGTTTTTTATTCTCCTGCGTTCTACAAGGAATAAAATTAGCAAAAAAGTAATTTGCCGCATATAATAAACCATTTTCTTTTAACTTATGAAAAAAACTAACTTATTTTACCCATCGTGCCAACACGAAACGATTAACCCTAAGCCAATCAATACCTCTCAATATCAATACTAATAATATAAAGAGGAAAGATTTGATTGTTTGCTTGTTTGTTTGTATTGAATAGGCTCCGTAACTACAGGACCGATTTGAAAATTTTTTTTACATTAGAAGCCAACATTATTCCTGATGAACATAGGTTACTTTTTATCTCGGGAAAATGCTTCATTCCTACGGGAAAACGGGTAATAGGACAACGGGTAATAAGAATGCAGCTAGTGTTTAATATAAAGAAAAAAATAGTGCTTACGTGTTCTGTGAAACCTAACAAAATGCCAAATGGATGTGCCTCAATCACTCACTCCCGAGGTGTTGTTCTAGAAAGTTTAAAAATACTTTCCTTATTTACATAAACTCACCAGAAGGCATCCATAACAGCTAACGAAGGTTCTTCGGTTCTATCGGCCATTATTGTTTTGGCTATAGCCCAGGATTGGGACGAAATAGGTTGGTAATCAAAAGAAACTGTTAGATGTACGAGATCGATTTGATCTCTATAATCTCATTGTATTTGCTTCGATAACTTGTTAGGTATCGGCATCATAAACAATAACCGAAGCTCGAGTACTAAGCGGGTGCTTACGTCCATTGATGTAGAAACAAGCTTTTATCAACAGAGCACAGCTGATAGCGGTTATTTAGAGATCGAACAACGCTTTATTGAAATAACGGCTATTGAAGATGGATAATGAATATTTTATTGATGAGTTTGTAGTAAGCCACTGGAACTATTATATTATTTCTTGGTATGCTTTCACAAAAGCAATTGTGTAGGGTGCACTTCCCTTCATTCATTGTATATCATTCATTCACTCTGGCTTGAAAAGGAAGTTCAGTTGGGATGATGCACTCGTACGACGCGCACGAAGTCTTACCTCGAATAAATGAATATGTGAAATCCTACAATTGTAAATTTTAAGGTAACTCTTTGCAAACAAAGACCATCTTGTATCGTTTATCATCGTCATCAGCTGCAATTTTTTAAAGTTATATAGTAATATCATAATTGTGCATCTTAACAGATTTCTCATCCGAAATAAGTACTGATTATTGAGGTGCATAGAAATGACACAAAGCTCTACATACACATGTGTACTAAACATACATGCATGGATATAGATATGCGCGAAAAACATACCCCTCGTCGAGTAAATAGACAGATTAACCTCATCCATCCGCAGATAGCAGACACCGGCATTGATGGATCGACTCCGCGGCATAAATCAACAGCAGTTATAAATCCCTTGCCGGCTTGACAGGACGGCGACCACTCGCAAAAAATGGGGGAGTTGATGCACGGGTTGGCCTTGAACATAAGCTCAGAGTCGCTCAGCGAGCTATGGAGAGAGCTATGCTTGGAGTTTCTCTAAGTGATAGAATCCGAAATACCTTCTGAAATCCGTAGAAGCACCAAAGTCACTGACATAGCTCTCAGAATGACTAATCTGAAGTGGCAGTGGGCAGGCCATATAACTTGTAGAATTGATAACCGCTGGGGAGTAAAGGTTCCCGAGTAGCGACCGCAATGCATCGCGAAACTGAGGTTTGTGAGACCTTCTACTATAGGAATGACGACATTGTATGAGCGGTCGCAGGGAGTCGGTGGAGGCGGCTCAGGGCCGCTATTTGTGGAGTGGTGTGTAATGGTAATGATGATGCACGATTTGAATTTGGCTTTTGTACGCATTTCGAACCCAAGTAGGGATAGTCACCACAGATGAAGTACGTGCCTTTACTTCAACAGACTTCTGAATAGCGCAATTGAGCTTTTATTACACCTATTTCTACTTGATTGTGATTTTCAGAAGTGAGGTATTTGAAGATGCGGCACGTATCCCAACTGCGGTGACTATCACTACCGATACACATACACAATAGAGATAAAGAAAATATTTTTTTCATATCTATGTTCATTCATATGAAACAAGCAATAAATAATAATAATATGTGTAGGACTGCAACCTCCGACAGGATGAAGCAATCAAAGCAAGAAGACGGGGCATGTGGCTGTCACTAGAGGAGCAATCAGCACTGGACTAGCAAAGCTGATATGATAACGTGTCCAATTACTACTTGTAGTATAATTTGATCGAGTAGGTACAAACTCTCCGATCAGACCGATCGGAGCTGACCTTAATGTTCTTATTTATATATAGTTTAGTAGATGTTAGTTTAATCTGTTAAGTTTTTTAAGTTTCTTATTTGTTATCCTTTTTTGTTAATTAGTAAGAGCGACATAATCGCAGTGTGATTAAGCTCTCTAAATAAAGATTTAAAAAAAAGGTACAAACTCAGCCATTAGATCAAAACGCTCGAGGCCATAATCATACCAAGCCATTTCGAATAATATTGATTTCCCTGTCATATGACTAAATCTCAATTACATCAACAGTTAATTTTATAGATTACTGTTCAAATCATTTGTGTTTACGCGCTGCATTGCGGCGGTACTATCCGATATGAATTTATTGACCACTCGTAGTTCGGGAGATTGTGCTGGATAAAACACGTCATATTGTGCCGAAACCATCAAGCTTGGAAGTTTGACTTATCATTGCAATCATTATATTATTTTAAATGTGGGATCTCGTTAACTTTATCCGTATTTAGCTTATACTAATTGTTAACTAAGAAGTTTTAACCATAAGCTTAGAAATATCATCATATTAAATTAAATATTTATGTAATGAATTAAAATCATATTACCTTTGAAATGTTTTCTCGCACCTTCGATTGGCTAAATAGAAATTAATTTTTTTAAGTACTTAATACTTTAGAAATATGTGACGTCATTATTTTTATAATAAAATTATTTGAATAATACGCTTACTCGGAATAGAATAGAAAGACATTTATTTATAACAATTATAGAAACAGTTAAAAGACAAGACACATTCATAGGATAGGTATAGGTCGCGTCACGTAAAAAGAACGCTGGAAAAAAGTGGAAGGGGTGTGTTCGCGCATGGGTACACTCGCGCACGATAGTACTATGCCAATTTAAACCAATTTAAACCAATAGCGCACCGGCAAGCATGCGGCGCGTGACCCGCCCGCCCCGCGCCCCACTGCATACCACCAAATAGACCTATAAATCGCCTACTGCGCACCTTACCGCCAGCGTTCTTTTTACATGACGCGAAGTATACGTACATAAAATTGGTATAAAACGGCCTTAACTTAACGGAACGAAATAGGTTTACTATTTTCGCTCATAACACAATGCCCAGCACAACTTATGTATCTACTATGAGGTGAGGTAAATGTCCCACCACAATCCTCGCTCTACATACGAATTTCTGAACATAGTTCCCATTCCAGACCCGATACCGGGAAGGTGCAGTGTTGGTAACTTTTGCGGTATGCAGCATGCGGCATGCAGCATCGAATGAGTGATTCGAAAGGCCTGTGATGGCGAAACAGCGCAGCGTGCAGTTTGAATAAAAAATTGCAAATTTTCACGGCATTCTTATTGCGATTCTGTGATAACATTAGTACTTCCTAAATCTGAGAGTAGAACGGGATTATAAAGTCAAAGTAAATAAATGTTTGTAAAAAAAAGTACAATACGACAAATATCCCATAGTTACCCCATTGTTTTTTTATTACCACTGGATAGTAAAATACTGATCTAGTCTGGTTGACAAAAAGTCAAAAGGTCTCTGAGTAACAATGATAAATAATGCTTACTCAGCAAAATTTATAAACTGACGCTAGTGCGAGTTCTAACTTCTTCTAAGTGACGGCTCTTACCTAACAGGCAGGCTAGACAGCCAAAATAAAGAAGCCTACTTTAATCAAGGGGGGTAAGACATGTGTGGATTTGCGGCCGCCGTAACGGCGTCGTCATTCACGGTTATTAAAAAGCTGGAAGACTATTTTGGGAGGGTCCCGAGCCTTGGATTTCGTGTGGAGCAAGGGAAATACTTACAACACATTCTGAAATGTTTTCATCCCTCATAAGTGAGTCAAAATCAATGTAGATAAGTAGGTACGTACAACCTGTCCAGACTATTCATTGTTTAAAAGTTCTTTGAAATCTTCGGTTCGTTTGATCAGCACACTTCGTCCCACTGCCGGGTAAATGGTTTTCCCAAATCCTTCCTCTTAAAAGGATCATGTGAGATTGAATTTTAAGGCTTTTCACACTCTCATAAGCAATTATTTTTCTTGTCAGAGTGTGTCTCTCTTCTCATCTATTAATTTTACTTCGCTGTACTACTTTGGTGCATTGAGACATATCAGTCTTTATTTTGTACAGACTGGTTTAAATACCTAGAAAATTCAAAACTCGACTATTATAACACTAGCAACATTTGACCATAAATAACTTTACTTACAAATTACCAGAAGTCGACAAATACCTAACCTACCTGTCGAAAAATCGACGATCTCTGTAACGCAGCGGACGAAGGTCTGCCTGCGACGTCCTGCGTCGCAGGCAGACCTTCGTCCGCTGCGGTTACGGGTTGGATTCCTGCCTCGGGACAACTATTTGTACGATCTGCAGATATTGGTCCAGGGTGTTCTGGATGTTTTAGATGTAGGTGCATAAAATAAAAATCTATCTACGAAGTATAGTTAATGTATTCTGTATATCAGCAATCTAGTACCCATACCACAAGCTCTGTTTAGATTGGAGCTGGATGATGCTGTGTGAATTTTCCGGCATAAATTGTTTATTAATAATTTTATATCTAGGAAGATGCGTTGTTACGCGATGGCAATGTATTGAAATTAAAAGGAATGCTATTGCAGAAGGATATATTGACACAAGGAAATTTGAACGAAAATCGGAACGACTACCTGCCAAACTTTCACAACTTAGACCGCCCCACCCAAAGCCGTAGGTGAAAAAGTATTATGTATGCACAACGTGGTACCAGGTTTGTGACAAAAGCCTTCGGCGTACGTGAAAAAACGCGGATTTGCCGTAATATTCGGGATCGAGGCTAATGCATGGCGTAATAAGACTTGGGTTTTAATGTAAGAGGTGGATTCGGACGGAGGCCCGAATAATCGCGACCCGGGAGCTTAGTGAACCATATTGAAAGGTCCTATTCGTCATCGCACTTCGACGTTGAAGTGTGTTTGAACCCCTAGATATAAATTCAAAGAGACATGCTAATGGTTACGTTTGTAGATGCACTAGCCTCTACTCGCGGCTTTTAACGGATTAAGTATTTACCTAAACATACAACTCTCGTGTTTATAATATTAGCGAGTGAAGGTTTGTGTATATAGATTGAATGAATTATGACGATAATTGTTGAAGATCAATGCGTATGACTAAAATACTTTATTCACAAAAAAAGTTACAATGAATTAATAGAAATAAATTAGAACTTATATTTACAATTGAAACAATTGAGCGAACTGCAGACTGTTGCAAACAATCTATGTTATCCGAGGTAAGGAGACTCACACGGACGAATTAGGTAAAATTTTCACCTTTTTCACCTAACAGGGTAACTTTTTAACCTATCACTTGCTTACGATTAGAGATAAATAGAATGTCAAATAGGTTTAACTAAAGATAACTAGAAAAATGAATTAAAATTACACTAAATAACCATGTAAATTCTACTTTATACACCAAATGACTTGTCCGTTAAATATTACGTAACTGTTTAGTATGATTTCTGTACCAAAAGCTTTTTCACCACTCACGCTCGAAAACGGTGACTTTGCTGCTCAAAAACAGTGAACAAAAGCGGGTTTTGCTCACATGTGGAATAAAGATTATTATTCAACTTGTTGAAAATAGTTATTAGAATTAAGAACAATACAACCTTCATAGATATAAAAATTTCGTCCATTCATGGTTTGAGAGGTTTGTAGCATTTTTACCCTTCAAGATTGTTGACCAAAATGAGTTTCTGACATTCGACCTCTTTTATAAATAACAAAACATTTTCTCGCTAGTCGTGGTGATTTGTATGTTTAACTCGAGGGCAAATAGTTTTCGTTTCGTGCCTTTTAAATCCCTCGCTACCTCAGCAGTCTACTTTAGAACCACTCGCTACGCTCGTGACTCTATTTTAAACTGCTTCGCTAAATCGGGATTTCATATCGGCACGCTCAACAAAAAAATCGTTTTGCCCACTTGTTGAACAAATAAGTATTGTCAGTACTGTCAATTTCATTTGTGTAGCAGTATTAAGTTCATTATTATTGGGTGAAGAAATACCAATTTACAACATTTTGCTTCTGTAATTACTATGTGAAAAACTGTCAAAAAGATTTTATGCAAATCAAAATCGATGAGGAAGGATTGGAAAACAAGATTAAGAAGTGGAAAGTAGCGAACGAAGAACAAAGATTGAACTTTAAACAGATTGAAACATAACAAAGTCTTCATTTTGTTATTAAGACACAAAATACCATTGATCACGGTCTTGGGAACAAGCAAACTAGAGAAAAAACCAGTTACAAACTGAAGCTTCAGCACTGAGCCGAGCTAAAGTGAAGACTGAAAGTTGCGAGGAAAAATAAATTGCTAATTGAATAAAGACTTCAAAGGGTTGCTCAGTGATAATTTATTGGAGAAAAAGAAGAACAACTTATCCTTGTTTGTTGTAGCAAACAAAAATAAAAAAATAATAATTGAAGTTGAAGTATTTAGTCGGTTTTTAGATAATGTATGTTTTTGTTAAAGCATTTTTAGATAACTGTGCTATCAAATGTGACTAAAAATTTCGAATATGTCCAATAACTCGAAAACTGTGAGATTTTTTCGGTGTACAATTTTTTTTTTTGAACAGTTCTGATGCCCCCCAACCCCTAGGTGATGTATTGACCACTCTTTACGCCTCACCCTGTATATATATACATACAATGTGTATTTTCGATATACTTTGGCAGTGAATAACTTGACAACGTAAAGAGAAAACCCATAGTTTTTGGAGGATTTGATGACTAAATAATGAATTTTAATACAACATCACATCAATTAAAAAAGTACACCCCGATCACCTAGTTTTAAAGTTACAGGTCAAATTTAAAA